>WOVY01010286.1:0-387954 GCA_013436015.1 Rhipicephalus annulatus | reverse complement strand
AATATATATATAATACTATCATCATATATCATCAGCCTGTCTACGTCCACTGCAGGACAAAGGCCTCTCCCATGTTCCGCCAGTTAACCCGGTCCTGTGCTTGCTGTTGCCAATTTATACCCGCAAACTTCTTAATCTCATCTGCCCACCTAACCTTCTGTCTCCCCTACCCCGCTTCCTTCTCTGGGAATCCAGTTGGTGACCCTTAATGACCAGCGGTTATCCTGTCTACGTGCTACATGCCCGGCCATGTCCATTTCCTCTTCTTTATTGCAGCTATGATATCCTTAACTCCCGTTTGTCCCCTAATCCACTCTGCTCTCTTCTTGTCTCTTAAGGTTACACCTACCATTTTTCTTTCCATTGCTCGCTGCGTCGTCCTCAATTTAAGTTGAACCCTCTTTGTGAGTCTCCAGGTTTCTGCTCCGTAGCTAAGTACCGGCAAGATACAGCTGTTATATACCTTCCTCTTGAGGGACAGTGGCAATCTACTTGTCATAATTTGAGAGTGCCTGCCGAATGTGCTCACCCCATTCTTATTCTTCTAGTTACTTCAATCTCGTGGTTAGGCTCTGCGGTTATTACCTGCCCTAAGTAGACATAGTCTTTTACAACTTCAAGTGCACTATTACCTATCGCAAAGCGCTGCTCCTTTCCGAGGTTGTTGTACATTACTTTCGTTTTCTGCAGATTAATTTTAAGACCCACCTTTCTGCTCTCCTTGTCTAACTCCGTAATCATGAGTTGCAATTCGTCCCCTGAGTTACTTCAGCAATGCAATGTCATCGGCGAAGCGCAGGTTACTGAGGTACTCTCCATTAACTCTTATCCCTAACTGTTCCCATTCTAGGCTTCTGAAACGTCCTGTAAGCACGCAGTGAATAGCATTGGGGAGATTGTGTCCCCCTGCCTTACACCCTTCTTTATTGGTATTCTGTTGCTTTTTTTATGAAGCACTATGGTAGCAGTTGATCCCCTGTAGATTTCTTCCAGAATGTTTATATATATTTCATCTACGCCCTGATTCCGCAGTGTCTGCATGACGGCTGATATTTCTACTGAATCAAACGCCTTCTCGTAATCTATGAAGGCTATGTATAGTGGTTGGTTATACTCTGAGCATTTCTCTATTACCTGATTGATAGTATGAATGTGGTCAATTGTTGAGTAGCCTGTTCTAAATCCTGCTTGTTCCTTTGGTTGATTGAATTCTAATGTTTTCTTTACTCTGCTAGCAATTACCTTTGTAAATAGCTTGTATACTACAGAGAGCAAGCTGATCGGCCTGTTAATTCTTCAAGTCCTTGTCATCTCCTTTCTTATGTATTAAGATGATGTTAGCGTTCTTCCAAGACTCTGGTACTTTTCCCGTCAGGAGACACCTCGTAAATAGAGTGGCTAGTTTTTCTAACACAATCTGTCCTCCATCTTTCAGCAGATCTGATGTTACTTGATCCTCACCAGCAGCTTTGCCTCTGTGCATGCTCTCCAAAGCTTTTCTGACTTCTTCTATCATTACCGGTGGGGTGTCGTCTGGGTTACTGCTAGTTCTTATAGTATTAAGGTCGTGGTTGTCTCGGCTACTGTACAGATCTCTGTAAAACTCCTCCGCTATTTTACTATCCTATCCATATTGGTAGTTAATTTGCCTTCTTTGTCCCTTAGTGCATACATCCGCCTTTTGCCTATCCAAGTTTCCTCTTCACTGCTTTGACGCTTCCTCCGTTTTTCAGAGCGTGCTCAATTCTCTCCATGTTATACCTTCTTACATCGCATACTTTACGTCTATTAATCAGCTTCGAAAGCTCTGCCAGTTCTATTTTGTCTGTTGTACTTGACACTTTCATGATTTGACGCTTCTAATTAGGTTCTTCGTTTCCTGGGAAAGCTTGCCGGTGTCCTGTCTAGCTACCCTGCCTCCAACTTCCACTGCACACTCCGTGATGATACTCGTCAGATTATCATTCATTGTATCTACGCTAAGGTTGGTTTCCTCGCTAAGAGCAGAGTACCTGTTCTGCAGTGACACTCTGAATTCCTGTACTTTCCCTCTCAGTGCTAGCTCATTGATTTGCTTCTTGCGTATCAGTTTCTGTCGTTCCTTCTTCAAGTCTAGGCGGATTCGAGCCCGTACCATTCTATGGTCACTGCATCTTACCTTGCCAACCCACTTCCACATCCTGCACGACTCCTGGGTGTGCAGTCATTATAAAGTCTATTTCTTTCTTATTTACGCCATTAGGGCTCCTCCATGTCCACTTGCGGTTTTCTCGTTTCGGTAGAAGGTATTCAAAATACGCAGATTATGCGTTCTGCGAATTCTACTAGTAGCTCTCCTCTGGCGTTTCTAGTGCCGATGCCATAATCTCCTACTGCCTGGTCTCCAGCCTGCTTCTTCCCTACCTTTGCATTAAGTCGCCCATTACTATAGTATACTGTGTTTTCACCTTACTCATTGCCGATTCCACGTCTTCATAGAAGCTTTCAACTGAAGCGTCATCATGGCTGGATGTAGGCGCGTAAGCCTGTACTACCTTCATTTTGGTATCTTTTATTCAGTTTAATTACGATGCCTACCACCTTTTCATTAATGCTATAGTAATCCTCTTTGTTTACAGCTATGTTTCTGTGGAATTAGGAACCCTACTCCCAGTTCTCTTCTGTCTGCCAAGCCCCGATAGCAAATGACATGCCCATTCTGTAGCACAGTATAGGCCTCATCTGTCCTCCTAACCTCACTCAGCCCTATTATATCCCATTTAATGCCTTCTAGCTCCTCGAATAATACAGCTAGACTTCCCTCACTAGATAACGTTCTAACGTTAAACGTTGCTAAGTTCAAGTTCCAATGGTGGCCTGTCCGTATCCAGAGATTCCTAGCACCCTCTGCGGCTTTGCCAGATCTGACCGCCGCCGTGGGTCAGTTGCTCCGCAGCTGGTGGGGGGACTGAGGGCCGTGAGTTAATTGACGAATGCCTACGGGAGGGGGTGGCCAGATACTGCCACCAGGGTGGCCAATCCTTCTCTGGTGAGATCATCGGTGCGTACCGGCTTAAGCCGGTACGATCAGACAGTATAGATATATATGATATATAGATATATATATATATATATATATATATTATATATCTATATATTGCCACGAGGAATTGTTAAGGCGCAGTACAAAGCAGACGTTGTTAAAAAGAGGAACGCTGACGGCATCGCTACGACTCATGAAGCCCGCCGGAAGGCACGAGCCGGCAAGCTGTGCACGAGCTGCTACCGAGCAGCGGCCAAGGAAAAAGAAGAGAAGAAGAGGACGACGAGCGTTCGCTGCTTTCTCCCAGCTACTGTGTAGTTCTTTTGGCTTGGGCACAAGTTCGCCCTTATTAAACCTTGTAAATAGGACGTCCTGGTTGTGAGGTTGTTATATCCGTTACATTTTCTGGTGGAGGTGTGCGGGTACATGATTCCGAGCCCCACGCAAGAGCGAAGTCCAAGCACTGACCAGCCGCAACCAGTGGAGCTTACACCGGTGCACCAACGAGTCAGCCGCCGTATCCGAGGAGAGTTGCCAGAATTTGGGCCACTCCCTTCTGTATCAAGGGCATCGGTGACGGAGACAAGCGCCGCCACCACCATGACGAGCCAAGTTACGCCGGCACAACTCATCGTAAGCCAACCGGTCATTCCAAAGGTGTTTCATGGTGACCCATACGAGGACGCCGAAGACTGGTTAGAGCATTTCGAGAGAGTGGGAAATCTAAATCAGTGGAACGAGGAAGGCAAGCTGCGTAACGTCTACATTGCGTTGGAAGACTCTGCACGAGTGTGGTACGAAAACCACGAGGCATCTCTGACGTCGTGGCAAGAGTTGGCGGTTTCGCTACTGAGTACGTTCGCCAACAGTGATCGCCGGGAAAAGGCGGAAGCAGCTCTCCGCACACGGATTCAACGAACGAACGAAACTGTCGCGATGTACATCGAAGACATGTCCCGCCTTTTCAAGCGAGCTGATCCTGGCATGACGGAAGACAAGAAGGTGCGCCACCTCATGCACGGGGTAAAGCAAGAATTGTTCGCGGGACTCATCCGCAATCCGCCCCGTACTGTTGCTGAGTTTCGGTCGGAAGCAACAACCATCGAAACGACGCTTCAGCAGAGAGCCCGACAGTAAAAACCGCGACGTAGCCGGTGCATCCGCAGGAGTCTACTCAGCAGGCGTCGTGGATAATCTTGACACATTGCGGGAGCTCGTCCGGTCTGTTGTCAGGGAGGAATTAAGGAAACTGCAGTCACCTGATGTCACCCCCGAGCTGTCTCTTGCTGAAGTTGTCCGAGAAGAAATTCGACAGGCCATGCGGGAGCCGCGGAGTGATGTGCCAGCGACACGACGGGCGGTAACGTACTCCGAGGTGCTCAGGCGACCTACTCTGCACTGTTCGCCGATCGAGACACCAAGTACTTATGTGCAGACAATGCGCAGCCCGCCTGAAATCGTAGAGGCAACACGCACTCCACCTCGTGCGAGAGAGATGATGCCACGGAAGAGCGAGTGTGGGCGAGATGCACACACGTAGGCCCTTGTGTTTCCACTGTGGAGAGGCTGCCACCTGTACCGATTCTGCCGATATCGTCAAGCTGGTCTTAGGGGATTCGCCATCAATGCACCGTGTCCGCGAAACGGCGAAAGACCTTCCGAGATTGAAGAATACCTATGCTCACGTCGGGAATTTGACCCGCCTCGTCGTCATCAACCACGCTCACCATCCCCTATGCGCTACCGCTCGTCTAGCCCACGTCCCTTCCCAAGCACGTCTAGGCAGCGTTCGCCTAGCCCAAATCCGGGAAACTGAAGAGGGCGAACTGTGGAGGCGAGGCCGCTGGCGACTTGGGATATGAAGATCCTCCACTGCGGTACGAGCCTGATAACGACGACTGTTTCCAGGTAAAGGAGTGCAGTACAGAGAAATTACTTCAGACTTGCCGTTGGTGATGACGGACTAGAGCTCAATGCTTGATCGATACTGGTGCGGATTATTCTGTGATAAGTTACGAATTAGCGAAGCGACTCAGGAAAGTTCTGACCGAATGGGGTGGACCTCAAGTACGTACTGCAGGTGGTCACCTCATAACCCCTTCCGGCCGATGTACCGCAAGGGTCATGATACGGGGCTTCACTTACGTCGGTGACTTTGTCGTCCTGCCTGTGCTCGAGGGAAGTGATACTGGGAATGGATTTCCTACAAGCTAATGGTGCGATTATCAATTTACAGAGGTCGAGCGTGTCCTTTTCGACGGAGCAAGCTTTAAAGGTAGCACGATCAGATGAACGATGTACCACTCCACTGCGCGTCGTCGACGATGATGTGACTGTACCGCCACGGAGCAGTATAATGGTCCTCGTGAATAATGATACATTCAGCGACTACGAGGGTGTGGCGGAGAGCAACGTGGATGTTTTCTTGAAAAGAGGCGTTTGTGTGGCACGAGGGATTATCCAGCTGCGAAACGGGTGCACAGACATCCTCTTGACGAATTTCGGTAACGAATTCCAGCACATCGCAAAAGGGACGGCAATAGCGTTTCTTCATGAGTTCTGTGAAGTGACAGAAATATGCAGTCTTGAAACGACGTCACCGAATGTGAAACTTCCATCTGATGCCTGCGACACAATATACGTAAATCCTAATCTTTCAGAGATTCAACGTCAACAGCTATACGACCTCGTGCGGGAATTTGGCAGCTGTTTCTCCAACAGTTCAAAGGTACGGCGCACGAGCATTAAAAACACAGGATCATAACGGACGAGACAACCAGGCCGGTATGCCGGCACCCGTATCGTGTTTCCCCTAAGGAAAGGGAAGTCATCAAGAAGCAGGTACGAGAAATGCTTGAAGATGATGTTATCCAGCCTTCTAACAGCCCGTGGTCATCTCCCGTGGTGCTTGTCAAGAAGAAGGATAACACGCTACGGTTTTGTGTCGACTACAGGAAACTGAATGCTGTGACTAAACGGGATGTATATCCCCTTCCACGCATCGACGACACGTTAGATCGACTTCGGTGTGCCAAGTTCTTCTCATCACTAGATCTGAAAAGTGGATACTGGCAAATCGAAGTTGATGAACGTGATCGCGAAAAGACTGCTTTTGTTACCCGGACGGACTTTATGAATTTAAGGCTCTCCCGTTTGGTCTCTGTTGTGCGCCGGCAACGTTCCAACGCATGATGGACACTGTGCTTTCCGGATTGAAGTGGCAGTGTTGCCTAGTGTACCTAGACGACGTGGTCATCTTCGCGGCTACATTTGAGGAGCACATCAAGCGCCTTCGGTCAGTGTTAGAGGCAATCCGTTCGGCAGATTTGACAATCAAGCCAGAGAAGTGCCGATTAGGTTTCGAAGAGCTTCTTTTCTTGGGCATGTCGTCAGCGCCCAAGGTGTTCGCCCTGATCCTGATAAGACGGCCGCCGTCGCAAGGTTCCGGTGCCAACAGACAAAAAGTCAGTACGGAGATTTCTAGGTCTATGTGCGTACTATAGACGATTTGTGAGAAATTTTTCAAAGATCGCAGAACCCTTAACGAGACTTACGAGAGAAGATGTGCCTTTCCAGTGGCAAAACGAGCAACAAAGCGCCTTCAACGAATTGAGAAAGAGGTTAGAAAACCCCCCGATTTTTCTCACTTTGATGAGACAGCCGACACGGAAATACACACAGATGCCAGTAACATCGGCCTTGGATGCGTTCTAATACAGTGGCAGAAAGGTGAAGAAAAAGTGATAGCTTATGCCAGGTCGGACTCTAACAAAAAGCAAGAGACAAACTATTCGGCCACGGAAAAAGAATGCCTTGCCGTCATCTGGGCCATCAGTAAATTTCGGCCGTACCTATATGGTAGACCATTCAAGGCAGTCAAGCGATCACCATGCGCTCTTGCTGGCTGGCGAACATCAAGGAACCATCCGGACGACTAGCAAGGTGGAGCCTCCAGGACTGCAAGAATACGATATAAGCGTGGTATACCGATCTGGCAAAAAAACATACCGATGCCGACTGTTTGTCACGGGCTCCTACAAGACACACCACTATCAGAAGAAGAAGCGACTTTCCGTTCGTAGGAATTGTCGAGACCACTCAAATAGCCGAATTCCAACGTACAGACAAAGAATTACTCCCGCTTATCGAACACCTGCAAGGAATTGACGTACAAGTACCCCGTATATTTTCTCGAAGCCTCGCATCGTTCTGCCTCCGAGGAAACGTTCTCTACAAGAGAAACCTTCAAGCCCAACCGCGAAAAGTTCCTGCTTGTCGTTCCAGCAACTATGCGACAAGGAAATACTTCGAGCGTGTCACGATGAGCCCACATCTGGACATTGGGTGTGGACGCGAACGCTTGCAAGGATCAGTCTCCATTATTATTGGCCCAAGCTACTAGCTTCAGTGCAACACTACGTCAAAACATGCCGCGAGTGCCAAAGACGAAAAACACCAAGTTCTAAACCAGCGGGCCTTCTACAACCTATAGATCCACCGAAAGCGCCTTTCCGCCAAGTTGGAATGGACCTCCTTGGACCCTTCCCGACATCTTTACTCGGCAAGAAATGGATCGTTGTGGCCACTGATTATTTAACTAGATACGCCGAAACAGGACTCTTTGGAACGAGGAACGGCAGCAGAAGTGGCCCAATTCTTCGTACACAAATAGTCCTGCGACATGGCGCTCCAACGGTTGTAATCACCGATCGCGGAACGGCTTCACGGCGCAACTTTTGAAGTGCCTGCTCAACATGACTCACACTGTTCATAGGAAACCACTGCATATCATCCTCCAATGCAATGGCCTGACCGAACGCCTTAACAGAACTCTAGCGGACATGATATCCATGTATGTGGATGTCGAGCACAAAAAGTGGGACGAAATTTTACCATACGTCACTTTCGCCTACCAATACGGCTGTGCAAGAGACCACCAAAATCACCCCATTTGAACTAGTTTACGGTCGTGCTGTTACCACAAACATGGATGCTATGTACCAATAGACCAAGATGACTACCCCCCCGATCTTGACGACTTTCTACAAAGAGCGGAAGAAGCCCGCCAGTTAGCAAGATACCGAATACGCCACCAACACCGCATCGATGCCCGACCGCTACAACCGAGGAAGACTTGACACGCGATATGACGTTGGCGACAAAGTGTGGATATGGACTCCAGTACGACGACGAGGCCTCTCCGAAAAACTCATTCCCGGTATTTTGGCCCCTACGAGATAGTACAGCGACACAATGACCTCGTCTACGAAGTCAAGCCTGCAGGCCACCTGCATTCGAGGCGACGCAATCCCACGGAGCGTGTACACATTGTACGGATGAAAACCGTACTACGACCGATTCCAAACCTAGCCACCCCAATCCCTTGACGTACTGCAACCTCATTTTTACAAACTTGTACACACAAAGAAAAAAAAAAAGTACTGAACAGGCCTCATCGCAAGCATCGGGGCGATGCCGCTTGAGAGGGGGGATAATGCCACGAGGAATTGTTAAGGCGCAGTACAACGCAGACGTTGTTAAAAGAGGAACGCTGACGGCATCGCTACGACTCATGAAGCCCGCCGGAAGGCACGAGCCGGCCCAGCCTGTGCACGAGCTGCTACCGAGCAGCGGCCAAGGAAAAAGAAGAGAAGAAGAGGACGACGAGCGTTCGCTGCTTTCTCCCAGCTACTGTGTAGTTCTTTTGGCTTGGGCACAAGTTCGCCCTTATTAACCTTGTAAATAGGACGTCCTGGTTGTGAGGTTGTTATATCCGTTACAATATATATATATATATAGATGAAATAGATGATCAGAGTTTCTTCCGGCTACCGTAATAAAAGTTATAAACTTCGAGAATAGTGCAGTATAGGAAACAAAACAATAAAATATTTATTTAATCCTAACAGTTTCGGCTGGTGGACCAGCCTTCTTCGGAGGATGTAAGTGAAATGATACAAGTTCCCGTAGCAGAGGGTCACCCTCACAGTTTAAAGACCCTCCAAAAAAAAAGAAAAGAGAGAGAGACAAGCGGGCGAACGAGGTAGCAACAGACAACAAGAAGCAGAAGAAGGAGAGGAACTAGAAAGGAGCGACGGAGAGCCGCCGGAAACGAGCGGGTAATTCTGGCATTGTTACTGCGTATAGGTAAGACGTGCCGCCAGCGGAGGCGACCAAGAAAAACGGAAAAATGTGGAACATGTTTTGCTTACTCGCATCCCACATGTTCCACATTTTTCCGTTTTTCTTGGTCGCCTCCGCTGGCGGCACGTCTTACCTATACCCAGTAACAATGCCAGAATTACCCGCTCGTTTCCGGCGGCTCTCCGTCGCTCCTTTCTAGTTCATCTCCTTCTTCTGCTTCTTGTTGTCTGTTGCTACCTCGTTCGCCCGCTTGTCTCTCTCTCTTTTCTTTTTTTGGAGGGTCTTTAAACTGTGAGGGTGACCCTCTGCTACGGGAACTTGTATCATTTCACTTACATCCTCCGAAGAAGGCTGGTCCACCAGCCGAAACTGTTAGGATTAAATAAATATTTTATTGTTTTGTTTCCTATACTGCACTATTCTCGAAGTTTATAACTATATATATATATATATATATATATATATATATATATATATATATATATATATATATATATATATATATATACGCATATACGCGATCAATGCTTACCCAGAGGAGGGGGGAACATTCCACGCGTGTGTACGTCAAGAGCTAACCGGCCGGCCGCTCATATAACGGCGATCATAAAACGTCTCACGGCGAGGTCCTTGAAAGCGCGCTCACAAATGCTCGCTCCCCGTTTGATGCGACTTCAGCATTGTCTGCAATCGCTGTGTAATGCGGGTGCCCTTGCGGATATACAAGAAGCCGGGCGTATATATAACGGTAGTGCTTAAGCCCCTTCAATGAACGCCCACTGCACTTATAGCTGCAGTTTAGGGTGCGGGTGTTCTCACGCTCATAGTGAAATCATAATGGAGGATTCTCCCAACTTTCAGAATTAATCGTGCGTGCTGGTAATGCTGTCAGAAAGCTTACGAGGCTGGTTGGATGTGCTTGGTCTGGCAAGTTCGAAACATTATCGAACAGGAAGGTAAGGAGCTTCAAGCTTCAAACTGGTAGTTTTATGATCTTCACTTTAATTGCCCAGTTTGAACATGCATTATTTCCACTTTGAGATTCATCATTTGATTTTAACCCAATAATATAAAAATAAACTTGAAGGACGATTAACTTCACCTTCAAGAGCATAACGTGATAGTGATAGGGGCAGTGTTATCAGGTTTGTGTTTTAACATTTCGACAATCTGTTCTAATTAACCGAAATTTATATGCTGTTTCTTTTTATAATTGCAGAAGTTGAATACCAGTGACTTATTTACATTTACGAGATTTTGCGTCGTTGGGATATACTGAAAATTTCCGCTAAAGTCGTAAGTCCTGTCATGCAATTACTTTCAGATCTGTATTAATAAAGCATTTTTAGTAATATTCACGTTCTAGGTATGCTAAAGGAATTATCCAACAACTGCATATAAATTAAATTTTCGGTTTAGTGCTCACATATTGAAGTTTTTCAAAGGCTCTTTGTTAGTTCGAAAACTCCGTGGGCCATATACAAAGGTTAGCGCTGCTGTACCACCGTCTCATGCAGTTATGCAAGCATGTTGTCTTTTAAATCTCGCTGATACTGTGCCTAATCAAAAAGAAAAAAAAATGAGACCTTAATTTTCTACTTCTTTCCTTTATGCACTACATAGGCGATTGCATGCATCTCTATTTGAACTAGCGCCCTTCCGTCAATCGGTCATCGACCTTATTTCTTGTACGAGCTCTCGCCTTCGTTTGTCTTATGGGACGTTAGCGCGGCCACGACAGCTGTATGGCAACGGCTTGTTTGGGCGTGGCTGTCGAGGTTACTGGCCTCTGAAAGCGCTGACGCTAACCGCTAGACAAACTGCTCAGGGCAACTCTTTATCTTGTAGCTCACATTTCAATTCCTGACAGTGTTTGACGCCTATGTTGACAGCCAGTAACGAAAAGCGAATGTTGTTTTGCATAATTAGAGCCACCAGATAATGTTCTACAGCTACAACGCTGTCGAGCTTCCTGGAGTAATGTCTTTCTCAAGACTATAGAAGGGCCATCGCTGTAGCATGGCAATGGTAGGGTGTAAAACATAAATGGATGGACGAACGGATGCAAACGAACGCAAGCACACACACACACACACACACACACACACACACACACACACACACACACACACACACACACACACACACACACACACAAAACATTAACAAAAGATATTGTCCTTAGCTATCTGATTCTCACTTTTGATATAAACCATTGAATAACTCCATACACATTGTGATAGTGTATTATATGCCCAGAGACCGACATGGATAACCAATTTTTAAAATGTATTGTGAATAAGTTCACCACGCAAAAGTGGTTGGGGACTGCGAGATGGGAACAATACTACTGTACATGTGCTCTGCGGAGAAGAAAAAGATTTGTGGCAAGTTTATATTAGGTAGAATTCGAAATTGCCCATCATTTTCGCCTTTCTGTAATCCCTTTTTCCCCACTCCATTTTGCAGCACATTGCATACTGTTGTAATTTTTCAGCACCGAGACAGTTCGATATGTACTGTAGTGTTAAAAATTGTGCATGTCTCCTATGAAGAAATTACCTACGATGCTTTCTGGCCTGTACGTGAGAACAAGGACATGAGATGCCCTGTCTGTATCGAAAACGTATTGGACATAGACCAAGGCCAAGGCGTTGTAAGAAATGAAGAGAACATTACATTGTTCTGGCGGACCAAGTACGTGACATCAATAAATTGGAACATCGAAAGACTACGCACACTCTGTTCGTGTCGGCGAGCGTGCCGTTGCATGTGGCGAACATTATTTATGTCTCGAAAATTCGATATCGATTGGATATTGAAGCAGATCACTCTCTTCACTAGAGTAATGCACGTTGCTTACGGTACGAGGGCCTTTCTTACCTCTTATAGAATTCTTCGGAATCATTCTGATGCGTTTATTAACTCTCTCTGTTTTGTTGACATGTGACTGAGCAGCATACGCTATACTTTGTACAGAACTTTCTACAAACATCTCACAAGGAAGAATTATGTAGCGGGAGTTCAGCCTTGAAGGAAGTATAAATTCCGGTATACATGCTCGGCTTCCCTGGCCTCAACTCGGTCACGTCACCGGCATCAATACCTTGCTCTGCTTTTGTGCTTAAGAAGATTTTCGACAATAAGAACGACGTCATGGTCTGGTGAAGAAGAAATGATTAGCCACACATGCACACACACGGACAATCAAGGGTATAAAGTTCGATAAAGTGGAAATCGCGGTTATCTATGAAAGTTGACAGGCAGTAAGCAGCGTCTATACCGCATGTCCTATACCACGCTTGTCAAACTGCTTCGAGTATGGCGGGAAGGTAGGTCAATACATGAAAGGCGAAGAAAGTACGGCAGGGATTCTGGTGAGTGAGTACAGTGCCACTACGTTGTCGAGAGACGTAGCAAAACCTCTATCAAACTCATCAAACCTCGTGGTCTTCCCTAGAGACTCGGACAAAGTTATTACATATGGTCCTCGTCTATCGTGGCCTTTCGTACCTTGGCATAGGCTTTTGTGCCAACGCTCATGTAGCAAGATATTCAAAAGAAGCCTGCTCACCAGGAAACGTGGCGTAGCTCCCATCAATGCTGTCCACCCATTTATTAAACGCGGTGCATCATCTCTCATGTCACCGAGGGCTGTCGTCATCCGCCGATGGTATGGAGCCGGAACAATAACCTGTTTACACGAGGTTTAGCTGGCTGTCCTCTTTATGAGCAAGCCGACGTGTAGTAAACTACGGTCTCTCATGTAGGCACTCATTTAACAGCCAAGGGCTCCTTTCATCAATATTTGTTTGTCATTCGAGGGAGCAGGCAATAAGTGATATTGAAAATGGCAAGATTGGGAAGGGTGGGCTCCCTCCCGAGGTGGCCGCCATGAGTCCTTGCAGTCTGGCGGCTTGCTCAGCTTGCCCAAGACTTGGAGTTACACTTCGGGGACCGGAAGTAGCAGATCGATCTTCCACTGTTCTCCGTTATTCTATTTCCACTTTTGCCCTTTCGCTCTGTCGCAAGAACACAGCGCATGATTTAGTTCTTTGTTGACAAAATCTACAGATATGGTAGATAGCTCCGGGTAGTAGTGGTAATGATAAGAGAACAGATTAGATAATTTATTCGTCTGCAGAGGCGCCATGCTGTCACTTCTGCTTGCTTAGTGAGGTGTGTGCTGAATGAAAGAGGGCCCTTCAAGCCTGTAGTACTTTGTAACTTCCTCGTAACTTCCTTGCTGTCCGTTCCCAGGCTTCGCGCTGCGCCAGTTTGACAAAATGCCCGAGCCAGGTCAAGCAAAAAAAAAGCAAACCAGCAGATCCTACGTGCCTTGAGAATCGATGTCATGCGAAGCATGTGGAGAAAAGGTGAACGTTTCAAATTTTTTATTCATCGAAACGTTACGTAATGACGCTAAAGATATGTACAACTCTATACGCACAAACATACGTTAAACGGTCGCAAGTTTATTATTGCGGAATGATGTAAAAGGCAACATGGGCATTAGTAACACCAGAAACCGTAAGCTGATATGTAGCACTTGTGCGAGCGAGGATGGTGGCCATGGACACTGCTAGATAAATGAGCTTCAGCGGATGGCCCTTCACTACAATTGTCGTTAACCCGAAGGTACTGCTGTATAATCGGATTATGCATGTACTGTTTATAAGATTGGATAGGCAGAACTGTAACCACAATTAACGGTTTCACAAACATTGTGGTCTACTGGAAAAGCAGTTCCGAGACCTGGCGTGGGTCTGTTGAAGAATACTTGATGGCCGTGCAGAATGTTCAGGTTGGATTCCTGCTGGGATTATACATGATCACCCACGCCGTTTGTCTGTTCGTCCATCCATGCATCCGTCCTCGCGTCCATTCATCCGTCCATCCACTTCTTCATTCGTGCGTCCATTCGTCCGTACGTGTGCCCTACTGTCCGTCCATACGTCCATACGTCCATCAGTCCATCCGTTCGAACGTTTGTCCGTGTATCCGTCCGTCCTTTCTACTTGTCAGTGACTTCAACGAAAATGTCATGGACTTTAGGACCTATAGCTTCGCTCATTCGTCGTCCTTCACTTCTTAGAGACACACTGATTTTTCTTAACGCTCTCGCATTAAAATTACCAATGCCTGTTCGCACTGTCCCTTGGTCGATATTAACTGTCAGTCACTTTCAGAACATCCCGCTTAACTACAGCTTATCTTAACCCGATGTAACGGCTGTATCGTAGAAGTACTTATGTAACGTTTATACAGCTGGATAGCCATCACTGCGTCCCTCGCTTCAGGAATATTACGGTCTATTTGAAAAGCACCTGCGAAATCTGGCATGGCTCTGTGGCAGATTAGTTGACTGCCACGCAGAATACTGGGGTTCAATATCAGCTAAGACGCTGTCATTTTTTTTTACATTCGTTGGGTTTTTCTTAACGCTCACACGTTAAAATTACTCATGTCTGTTTTTGCCATTCCTGGGTAGATATGAAGTGTCAATCACCTGTAGCACATACCCCGCATACTATATACGCGCCCTCGGGTATGTGCCACTGTCTCGCGTAAAGTGTTTGACGACGCACGCAACGGTATTGTGACATTTTTCACGCCACAAGTATCGAGTCGTATTCGTCAAACCATTTTACCCTACTACACTAATTTTGGTGGTTACCCCAAGTTGAAGGGATGATCAAGAAAGTACCCACACGTAGATAGATAGATAAATAGATAGATAGATAGATAGATAGATAGATAGATAGATAGATAGATAGATAGATAGATAGATAGATAGATAGATAGATAGATAGACAGATAGATAGATAGATAGATAGATAGATAGATAGATAGATAGATATGCCAAAAGTGCTTGCAGTATGTTAAGAAATGCTTTGCTTTAAATAAACGCGTTGGTTACAGTTCATATAGCGAAGCTAGGTGTGCTAGCAGTGCTACGAGTATTATAGACGCTAGAATACTTGTCATACTGCATGCCATTCTCATTATCTCTGTACAGTGCAAGGATATAAGTCATGGACTAAATTGATTGAAAGTTTGTTCTCTACATTTCTCAATGTTTGCTGTATGTTCGTCGAATAAAGATGTACAACTTAATAGGTCTCTTTGCAAATTCATGGGAGATTCTATGAGTGGCGACAGAACTCTCACGTAGAGAGCCAGACGCAGCGTTTAACTCTCAGCTGGGCTACTACTTCCAACGCATGGTCTTTATTATGGCACGCATCAAAGCAATAGCAAGGTGATTGCCTTAAACAAAGCCGTGAAAACACCTCGTGACAAGCTGTTTGGGAAAAACAATAAAAGAATGTTGAAAGCGCTGGAAAAGTTTTCAAGTAACATATGTGTAATTACAAATATGAACGCTAAATCGAACTGACAAGCAAGACTAACGAAATATGCGCTGATTTATTTTTTCCCGGAGCGTTGCTTTCAATAGCATCGACAATGCTTTGCATAAAGGTGGTCATCCACTAATCAATTCGCGCGTTTCATAGCCGAGTCTAACTTAATCTAGAATTCGCGTTTTACCTTTTCCACTATTGATGCCTGCTTTTCGTCCAACATACTCAGGGTAATTTGAAGATGCACTTCTTAAGTAAAATATGGTGAGCCTTGCGTTAGGAACGCACAAAGCTTCAAACGGTGAAGCTAGCCATTGCTAAAGTCTTATCCGGTTGTTTCAAGGTTGTTGATAAGCTTTAGCTTTGAGATGCCAGGTTGTTTTTTATAGTCGGTTACAACCTAAGAATTATTATAAGCTCCACCTACAGTCATGCCTCTCCCACCCCGAGAAATTTGTCAACAAATCACATTTGTTAATTTGTGTGACGCCAAGTACAGTTGCCGCATTTTACATCGGTTGTGTCTTTATGAAGACACAAGGAGGTGCCCCTGGTTATTGGTAAAAATAAAACGTTGACTTTCTTCAAAATTTCCGCAAAGATTTTGACATCACTCTCTGCCAAACACAGTTCTTCAAGTAAAGACGTTGAACTGTTATTATTATTGGGCGTATTATTAGTGTTAGCTGTCAAAAAGTATTTATGGTTGCAACGGAAGCCACGTAGCAAGACTCTATGGCACCGATGAATGGCTGGTGACCCATTGTTTTCGAGGCTGTGCTTGCTCTTTTATTTGAGTTTTGATTTTTATTCTTAGGTTGTCACTAGTTTGTTTCTCAGAACAGAGAAACTTAAGTTAAACCACTGACAATCATGGACACGACACGGACACCTAACTTCAGAGACTGAAACTTGCGCGGAAACAAACAAAATGTTCGCGCTTCCTCGAGATCTACAGGCCCATCATCGTTCGCATTTTGACCTTTCATAGAGCCGGGGTCTTCAAGTAGCCGCCATTGCCTTTCCTCTTTTTTATAATATACTCTCGTGTTGTACATACCACTCAAGCACTCGGTAAAGATGCTTGATAGAAGCTGAAACGGGCGACGAGGGAGTTTATCACTGAGTTAACTACAACGATTTGTTAAAGCTGGCTGTGTCTGTCTAGAAATCTTAATAGGAGTTTGCTGCCCGCCTTCTTCATTTTCAGGGAGTCAGTAATGAACTGTGGGATTCGTCATATTGCTGTGGCACCCATTTTTGATGATGATAGTTTCTGTAAGCATTTGTACGTAACAAATTTTTTCCAACCAGCCTAAAGAGTTTTTTTGTTTCTTAAGATCAAACTTTGGCAGCTTCATTCCAATGCATCCCACGCTGATTGAAATGCTTGCGAGGCCTAGCTAACCATATAAACGCCGTGCGACAGCGAAAAGGAAAAAAAAAGAAACTATTAGAGGCTATGCCTTGAATGCCCATTTTCCTCGTGCTAATGCGAAATCGTGGATTTCCAGAAGGAACAACATCTGGCCAAGTTAATAGCGAAGCTCGATCTCGTCGAGTTAACTGACTTATACATTACTGACGAAGAAAAAGTATAATAAAGAACGCACGATTAGATTAATGATTTTCACGCACGGCCCACTGGCAAATATTTGTTGCACGTGAGGATAATCATTTTGCTACACAAGGGCTGTTGTAGCAAGTTCACCATGTCAATATGTAAGAAAGAATGAATATTACCTCTGAGAAACATCGCTTGCACATTTTTCATTTGCGCCATGATTCGTAAGACATTGCGAACTCGTTACCGAAGCTTCTTCGTACGCAAGAGACAGTTCATGAACACCAGTATTCTGGGCAGGCTTGAAGATATCGAGAAATTGATTGATTTTCTCATCAGCTGTGCTGCAGTAAACGTTCACGGTATGTAAGGCAACGCCAGCAACTATATTTGAGCAAACAGGGGAGCGTGGTACACACTACTTCACACCACGGCTTCCTTGACTGAGTTCTTTTGTTTAACTTTTGACACTGCATATCTGTGTGTGTTTTTCCTTTGTTGTTGTTCTTCGTTCACACTAAAGTACGACAGCACGGAGTAGACGGGAGTGCCAGTGCGATACGGCATTTGCATATAGCCAATCACGCCCGAAGCATTTTTGTGCCGCTCGAGATGCGCCGGAAATGAGTTTGAATGCTGAGGAGGCACGGTGAAGTGCACACCGAGCCGGATACGCATGGATGCGTTCCGGGCAATTCTCGAACAATCTCCACGGATGGACGCGCGCATCTCCACTGACGCCACCACGAGCCGTCGCTGAAGGCTCGACTGGCACCTAGATGAGTGCATGTGTGCTTTATGCGACACTGGTATACTTGCATACAAGGGGCTGATTTGCCTTTTCATTATGTATTAGTTGCTTTGGACTCACATACTAGTGATGTATGTGCAGGTGAGTTACACGCAAGAGCAGCTATCTTGCCAACTGCGCCAGAGGTCCATCTTTATCGGACATTGTTGATGTGAAACCATTCGGAAAGGTTTCTCAACAGGCGGAGATAGCAATAAATGCGTCATCTATTCGAACACGAGTGCCCTCGCGTGCAACGTTCAACTTACTATTTCATGCTAAGAGCCACCATCGGTCACCCGACGCAGCATGCGGACACCCCAGACAAGAAGCATTATTCAAGAAGCGTAAATTGGAATGCAAAGGACGCATTGGCAAGATTGTCCAGATTGCGGGTAAAGAAAGGAAAACGCGGGTTAGATGTGCTTAAAACACGTCAAAAATAGGCTGCGCACTGCCGTTTCACGGCCTTTAAACTTTCATCTACAGCATCTAAAACCTAAGCTAACTATTTGGTCAAAGACATAATCGTACTGACTTTTACTTACAATCCCCCCACATCTTGAGGACTATACCTGACTGTTCGGCATGTGGGTAGGTTAAAATTAGATAAATATGGTTTTTGTGTATGTCGCACACTGGGTGTTGATTCAAGTGATGCCAACGGGACAGCTTTAAGCTCTCCCATAGTAGAGTACTAATAGAACTCTAAATCGTTACCCACTGTTTCTAAACACAGGTTAAAATTGAACTTTGGGATAGCTTTCTGTTCTCCCATTAAAGAATACCTTGTTCTCTAAAGAATAACCCACTTTCTCTAAACTCCCAGGTGAGGCTCACGGGACGGCTTTCAGCTCTCCTATATGGTAGAGTACGAAGAGCTCTGAATAACCAGCTACTTTATCTAAACACAATCGACAGAGCACCGATGGCTGCTCTAAACTGCGAGAGTCAACCTTAAAGGGACCGATTATTGCCCAGAACAAGAAATGATATGACTGCATGAATAGAAATATTGTTCCTCGGGCACTTTTAGAGGACCGCTTTTGCCCTACGTTCCCCGTTCCGCTCAAACGCTCAATGGGGAGTTTTAGAATACCGTTTGCAAGCGCTACGGACATTGCGGGCGCCATATGAGACTTATAACAGCGTTTTCCCTGCTGAAAACCGCAACGCACGATCATAGTGAGACCGTATAGCCTCGAATCCAGTGTTTGCGGGCCACGTGCGGGCCGCAATCGCCGCACGCTATTTCGGATTTTCTGCGCGCGGGCCGCGAACGCGAACGCCAACTCGCGTTACGACGCATCCGCAGCGACCGCACCGCAAAGGTTCGCGGTGCGCTATTATCGAATTCCCTAATGTTATCGGAGCGCAACCCGCGTTTTGGGTTTTAGCCAAGTTTGGTCAACACAATTACGACGCCACTGGTGTGTGGAACTTTTTGTTAAGAAAAAATAAAGTTTCTTATGTTTGAGCAATATAGAAAATTCTGTTTTAAGATATAGTGAATTTATTAACTGTTTGACTCATGAGCATATTTTTATGTTTTCGCCACCTCCACTTGGAGCTGGACTACAATTGAAGTCTTAATGGCAACCCAATCACGTTTGAAACACCCTGCTCTTAGACAGCGCGTCTGCCGCGTTGCTTTGTGCACAAATCGAACTTAAGAGCTTTTCTGGATAGGTGAAAAAGTGGCTGCTGTTAAAAGGTAAATCGTTGCTATTCTTACACAAAATTGCCTATTATAGAAAATTCGTGAAGTCCTTTTTACGGAAGTACCAAGGATGCATCTCGAGATGCTTCTTTATGATCTGAAGTGTCAGCTGTAGATTGTTTCGTGGAAGCTCGCCCCACATGAGCGGATTCTCGATGAGATTGGCATCGACGACTTCTCGAAGCAGGCACAGATCCTCGTGTGCCTCGAAGTGCCGTGGTGCTTGCGTTTCCCGAACAGCGTGGACTAGCGGCACAAGAGACTGCCATTTTGGTCGTTTCTACTCGCATCTCGTGATCCTTCGCTCGCTATGATGGTCCGCTCACACGGTCAGCGCGTGACCGTCTGGCGCATGCGCACTGGCGCTACCACAGATCAGCTAAATGTGCCTAGTGACTCAAACAAACCCTGTTTTAGGGGAGAAGCTTCTTATAGCGGCACCCGTTTGTCCCTCATAGTCGTAATAGTAGTCGTAGTGTGTAAGCAATGTTACATTTTGACCTCCAAGGTGGTGCCGGTGAGTGATTTCTTCTGTGCGTTGTTGAACAATGGAAAATTCGCAGCGTGCGCGTTAACTAAAAGCCGAATTCTCCTGTCTGTCATTCCCCCGTAGCAGCCATTGACATGTACGATGAGCACTATATGACAAGAAAGGGTTGCTACGTTATACTCGCTGGGCGTAACCTCCTAGGTTTTATAAAGGTTTAGCGAGCGTTGGGCCGCAGTGCCATGAATACAGTGAACTAGTATATACAAAGAACTCGAGGTGGTTTAAGGTGGGAAGTAGACACGAAGCGCAAGCCGTAAGAAAGTGTGCGTGTGCCACCTCTCGTTTAGTCCTTGGAATGTCCGCTGGATGGCGGTGCATATGCAGAATATATGACGAAAGGATGCAAGGTGGTGGTACTTGGAGTGTTGAATAGATGGACGAACGAACGCACAGACAGATGCATGGATGGACTCACGGATGGCTGCACCGACGGATGGACGCATGGACGAACGCAGGGACGGATGCACAGATGGACGTGCGGACGCACGAATAGACGCACGCACGGACGGGCGAATTGACGCACGGACGGTCACACATACGGACGCATGGACGGACGGAAGCAAAAATGAATGGACGGACGGATGCTTCGCCCCACTCTCCATCATTCACTCCGTGGATATGCTGCCATTTTTTCTCGTGAAAATTGGAGTTCTATTTTTATTTCTTCATTGAAACTTGAAGATGATACATCGTGGCGCTATCTGGTGGCAGAAACTTCAATTGCCCTGTGTTCCCTGCCATGTGACTGAAAACCAGTGCATGCGGTCAACAGTTTTCCTGTTAGACGAAGAAAATACTTAACAGCGCAAACCACAGGAGGGGATAGAAGAGACGAGAACAGAACGCTCCTGTTAGTACTGAAATATTGTTTGCTCACTTAAAGTAAAAGATACTACTGCATAAAAATGTACATATAGGCGTGCGCTAGTAGTACGCATTACAGTGGCCTTGCCTTCACATGACGTAATCACTCCATCTCGTCAGCGCGTCTTGGCCAACTTTTCTTCGTCCTCATGAAACCATGCACGCAGTTTCCGGGTGGATAAGATGTTGGAGTAACGTGGTTTTTTCTATTTACAGTTTGTCTCAGAAATTACTCTAGTTGGCATGGCCGCGCATATGCGAAGTGGCGTACTCGGTGGCTTTGCTTGGCTCGCTTCTCGAGAGAGTAACGACGGCCGGACAAGGCTGCCACAACACAAGCGCAACAATCATGGATGCAGGCGCACGCAGCGCGTTACTAATACAGAGAAGCTGTGTAAAGCCACATCATCTCATTATAAGGGCTTGTTACTTTCAAAAATGATTGTAAAGCTCAGAGTAAACGTGGTGAGGCACAGCTACAACTAGTGTGAAAGGGGAACAACGACAGCATGCACAAGTCGCCAGAAAGGCCACTGGCATCACTATCAATTCCAAGTTTTAGAAATGATAGTGAGTTAAGTTATGTATATATATATATATATATATATATATATATATATATATATATATATATATATATATATATATATATATATATATATATATACGTGATCTAACAGACAAACTGACAATAATGCCAAGAAAAGTATAGGTGAATTTATTAGACCCAATATTAATGGAAACATTAACAAAACGAAAGTGCGTGAAAAGATAATTTGCCGTGAGCAGGAACCAATTCCTGCTTTTCACCCACTTTTCTTTCTTCAATTTTACATTACAATTGAGTCTAATAACTTCACCTATACATTCCGTGGCATTATTATGTGTTAGATCTCTTTATATTGTGTCAAAACATGAAAAAACGAGCCCTAAATATACACTTCTTTCTATTATTCATTTTACGAGGGTCTCATACTGGCAGACTTGGTGCCGTTAGGTTGTATACGAGGGACTATTGGTCAGCTACCAGCTCGTATTAAGTCCACGTGCTAGTGATGCCAAACAGGCTCATAAAGAGTGTGCCACACTCGCGGCCATGGCTACAGGTGTCGCTGACTGACACTCCCACGTTTAAATTCACATATATACCCAATAAAAGTTGCTGGGAGGATAGTCGCCGTGGTAGCTCAGAGGTAGAGCATCGAACGCGTTATTCGATGGTCGCAGGTTTGGTTCCTGCTGACGGCAAGTTATCTTTTCATCCGCTTTTCTTTCTTCAAATTTACATTACAAATGGGTCCAATACCTCGCGTATATTGACATTATTGTCTTTTAGATCTTATTATTATTGTTCAAAACACGGAAAAACGAGCCCTTAAGTACACAAGTCTTTCATATATATATATATTATATATAAATATATATATATATATATAAATATATATATATATATATATATATATATATATATTCTGACGACAGCATAGCAAGATGAGAGAAAGTGAAAGACAGACAGCTGCCATTCATCATCAGCAAAAGCAACATCCGCGACCATGCGAGCGCATCGGCGACGTTTTTATGCCGGGTGCACTAACGAGTTCTTGCATCATATCAACTTGTTTTCTTTGAGCTCCTTTCAGCAAGCAAAAGAGTTCGCAGGTACGGTGGTACTGAAGTGCTACAGGGGATGTTAATCGCTCCTAGCGCAACGCTTGTATAAACAAAATACAAACTGTCACAAGATATGCGAAGGCGTGTGCAGCTTTTTACCTCCGGATGAATTCTCTCTCGACACGCAACTTGTAACAGCAGGCGTTGGCTGAGCCAAGTACACGCTTCATAGGCGATGCGCAGGATACGCACCAACGTGTTCTTTGTCCCAAGAACAGTGAAACATTACCGTCGCCAAACCCTCGCTAACAAAGTGGAGGCTGCTATACAAAGGTTGTTAATTTATTGAGGTCTTCCACACACGTGGTCGATTACCCCAACCAAGCTGTAAGGAAAGAGTACAAGGATGTTAGAGTTCTCGTGCAAGCAACATAAAACAGCAGCTCTCGTTAGCACCTTAGGTGCCAATTATCTGCGGGGAACATGTGTGTAAAGAGGAGAAATGTTCGAACATCTATAAAACCAGTAATTTGCAGTTTTTAGCTGATCTTTTTCCTCAAGCTGGAGTTTACGTTGCATAATATCTCCTGTCTTCCACCACGAAAAAACGTCTCGGTTTTACCGCAAAGACAAATCAATGGTTGCGATAGCAACAAATAGGCATGTTGTACGAAGTAAGGCCAGCAGCTAACTTTATTAGGATCCGATTTGTCGTAGCGGTGTAAAACGCTGGCATAATGAAATGGTTTTTCCTGCTGTCTGTCGCTTGGACGCAGAGTAAGCGATATGAGGCGCATTGTGATCTCAGTCGAGATATTTAGCGATGTTTCCAGTTGCTGTGTGAGCAACGCAGCCCCATCGACATCCTTAGATCCCGCCCTCCCCTCCGGAACTTTTTCACGCTGTTTAGTCTGACAGAGCTGGTTGGTGTATTCCATATTTCAATATGACTAAATTACCGCCTCTACTGGCCACCATTCCAAGTCTGCGACATGATTTATACGCGCATGACGTCACTATATAGGGACGTCGTCTGCGTCAGTATATAGTGACGTGGACGACGTCACCATTGGTCACCCATATGGGTGACCAAAGGCTCAGACGGACAAACACAAGATGCGCCCCAAGAAGCAGTTAATACAGTTCAAGCATACGCACGCGCAGGTGGTCTAACCTGCTCTGCAGAGAAGTCGGAAATTCCGCTAATTCGTCGTCCCCAGCGAAAGCCCGACAACAGCCCGCTAATCGCAGTCACCTTAGAGGACCATGTAATTTCCTGGGTACAGAAACTGCGCGTCATTGGCCTTTTTATACAAGCTGATCTCAAGGCAACGCGCACCATGAAAATGTTAGAACCGCAAGTTTCTCAAATCACGCATATGATCAGTCATATCACCAACCAAAGGCATGGACTTGAGGAGCAAGATATTATACGTATATAGTTAATACCTGCATAGTAAGCCACCTCACCTACCACGTTCTTTACCAAATCCTAACGCTTGCACAAGAGAGAAGACTGGACATTCTCATCCGCAGAGAGGTCAAGGCGGCGCTTGGACTACCTACGTACGCATGCACCAACCGTCTCCTAGCCATGGGAGTACACAACAACCTAAGGGAACTAACCGAAGCACAACGTAATAGTCAGCTATGAAGACTCCACAGCACTTAAGTGGGAGAGCAGCTTTTCTTCAAGCTAGGCTATCCTCTCGCCTGATGTGGATGCAACACACCAGAAAAAACAGCTACGCAGTGACCTCCGAGCAAGAATTACAGTCGTGCCACTTCCACGAAATATTCACCCTGAGCGAAGCGCTCAGCGCCGGAGGGTAAGGTTGAAAAACCTCGAACGCGTCTTCAACCAGTCTCTTCGAAACACACTCTTATACTGCGACGCCGCCAGACACCGATTCCACAGTTTTACAGCTGGAGCACTGGTGAACAATGACCACGACATAGTAGCCGCAATCAGCGTGCCTACAAAGAACATATGTGAGGGCGTAGAGTGCGTCGTCACTCTGGCGATTTTCCACGCTGCCATAAACATTCCTCACACAGGTGTTATTCTAATCTTTACAGATTCAATGGATACCTGTCGTGCCTTCACACGGGGTATTGTTACATATACCAAATTTTGAACGTTGCATTCCACACGTCACACAAGTTCAGACTTGTCTTCCAGGTCATGACTGCGCACATGCAGCTACCCGAGCACTCATGAACCGGAATCCGGAGGAAGAGCTGTCCAACCCAGATGAGGAGGACACAAACACGAAACTTCTAGGATATAGACACTCTCGATTACTATAGACGAGAACGCATTCAGTACCCTCAACCACACCAAACGCTCACACGAGAGGATGCAACTGCAGTGCGTCAACTGCAGGCGAACACATTTCCGAACCTCAATTTTCTCCACATCTTCTATCCCACTTCTTACCCTGACAAGTGCCCTGGCTCTGAAGTGGTACCGAGGTTATTTCACGTAACGCTGGAATGTCAGCATCCGCCTGCCAGGCACTCTGCCAACTCCTCGCCTATTCCTACCCTACAAGACTGGGAGGCCATGCGGCGCGATGGAAGCCTGAATGGCCAGCGGGCGCTGGTTCGGTAGGCGGGGGACGCAGCAGCGGCTGTTGGAACTCTGGACTGAGAGTCCTACTCAATGATTAAAATGAAAAGTTTCTCTTTTTCTCTCTATCTTTGCTTGAGCCACACCTATCTGCAGCCTTCACAAGCTTTAGCTAGCACATAGGACATATGACATGCGGGATGTTATGTACCTGTTTAGACCTTATAAGAAGCATGATGGTGATGGCGAAAACGAAATTATCTTTCGAGTGACAATGTATTTGGCATTGCGATGAAAGCACATCATGAGATTCATCAAGGCTCCGATACACGAAGTGCAACCTTTGTGGGATAAGAGGTGCTGATCATAATGGAGAGAGAAAAATGTAGGTAACATAGAGTGTCGGAAGAAGTGTAGTGGCTAAAAAATTATTCGGGCGTGCTATGCCTAAGCTGACTTTCCATGCAATCAATTATACTTCAAGAGAAGAAGCTACAATAAAAAGTTTGTAGTTATTTTTGTTATCATTCAAGTTAAAGCTCTCAATTGCAAACTGTGCAGAAAAATTTTCCTGGCTCTTCTTTGCTCTTTGAATTTCCATTGGCCATGCTAGATGGTCCATAGATTTTTTGAGTGCCCAGCAGGAAGTCGTCATAAACATTAGGGTGTTTACTGAGTCTACGGCTTTCACCGTTATAGGTTTCCAAACAAAGGAAAGCGAATACGGTAAGTTCGATAAACTGTGAGCCGTAGATGCTTCATAATACGAGAAAATTGACTGTTAACGTCAGTGGCGTTGACACGAGTGATACAACCACCAACAAATATTGACATGATGACGACACCCAAAGATGTCGCCATGGTTCACAAAGTGTGGGTTAGAGCGAGTTGGTACTGCGTGATCAACTATTTTCTCAAGTTTTCTCAGACGAAGCATCAAACCAATTGGAACTTGTCCGTGCCTCACGTTGAGCTGTGTCCTCCTTTAATCTTGTGCGCGATGTATTTCGCACCTTCCTCAGTTACCACGGACCCCGCCAACTCGCCCAACTTCTTTGTTTTTTAGGTTTATGTCTGTTTTGTCCTTCGTCCGAGAAACTTTGCTCTAGTAGTTGATCAAGATATGACAGATCTTCATAGTCTGAGACGTCGTCATGACGTAACTTCGACGTCATAAAACGTGACGTGACATGATGAAGTTATGATTTGATATCGTCGTTTGGTTAAAGAAAGGCCAGTCACGGCAGCAGTGGTAAACGAGCTGAGCTGCAATACCCCGATCACGAACACATTACAAAACCCTCTTAGGGGCCCGAAGCTTTCGTAGGGTGAGGGTCAAAAATACATCGACTGAGAAGACAAGAAGATAGTGGCTTTCACCTTGGACTCATCTGATGAGAATGCATACTAGAACCCGTGAGTTCTAGAAATTATGCTGCATCAAATCGGACCGGGCACCTTTGGTATATTTTGTTTTAGGGGTGAAGCTCCTTAAGGCGTGGGTCGTGCGTCCCCAGTGTATGTAGTAGAAGGAGTAGTAGTAGGTAGTCACCTCTCGTTGAGTCTTTGGAAAGTTCTCTGGATGGTGGTACTTGGAGTGTTCCCTAGATTGATGGACGGACGGACAGACATACAGGTAAACGGGCATACGAAGAGACAGACAGACAGACAGACAGACAGACAGACAGACAGACTGATGAATGATAAGGAAAATAAGAAACCTTCGTCTATAATGAACTTTTT
The DNA here is from genome assembly GCA_013436015.1 of Rhipicephalus annulatus. NCBI lineage: Eukaryota > Metazoa > Arthropoda > Arachnida > Ixodida > Ixodidae > Rhipicephalus > Rhipicephalus annulatus. The sequence continues at coordinate 361,009 of WOVY01010286.1, read as the reverse complement.
TGTAAGATAGTGAAATTATGAAGACTAAGCTTGAACTGCCTTATTAAAGAAAAACTAGGATATTTAGTGTGAGACGCATACTTCCCATTTCTCTATTGAGAAAAAGGCAACAGAAAGGTGACTATGCTTTCGCCAATACATTACACTCCACGACGATGGGAAAAGACAGAAAAAAAGGAGAATCAGAAAGAAAAGAAAGAGAGTGTGTGATCCTACTGAGAACTAAAAATGAGATGAAAAATGTATAACCTAAAATCTACCATGCGCAAGTTCTTTTTGAGGCATGTTTATCGACATTCTGACATTTGGGAACAAGCGAATATCCCATGATTTCATTTGATGAAGTCCGCTAGGAAGGAAGGAAGGAAGGAAGGAAGGAAGGTGCCTGGAAACTGTGGCACTTTAAACTATTGAAAAGGGGCAAAAATGAAATGAGAAATGGAGAATTAGAAATAACGGATATAGAAAAGTAAGCAGATGGTTTCGCCAACAACGCAAGAAAATGAATGAATAAAGCAATTTAGAAGAAAAAGGGTAATTTAGGTGTAATAATACGACCTACAGTTTGAATTTTTCTTAAGCTTTATTAAGCTCCCGCAAGGCTTCCGCAACTTTCCCGTCCGTTAACACTAGGGTCAAAACCTAAAATCTATCGTGCGCAACTCTCTTTTGAGGCATATTAACGACATTGGGACATTTGAGAACAAGAAAATGTCGCATGATTACATTTGATGAAGTCTGCTATGAAAGAACACGCTGCTTGAACCATCTATCGCATCATTTTCTTTTTGTATTTTCGTAAGTGCGCTTCTATTTCGCAAAAAAATGTATTTTTTGGCCACAGTGTTTCACCTGATAGTTAAGTACAGTAATAAAAATGCCGCTGTCGCAGACACAAAATCCATTTTTTTTTCTTGCACACCTATTTGCATATCTACGTCCCCATGAGGGACAAAATTTTAAAGCGCATTTCATATGCACCCTGTTACGTCCTCACTTCCCGTACATGGTCATGTGCCTGATCATTCATGGTTGTTTTCAAAAACTACTTTGCACCTGACAACCGCCCAAGGACGTCCGGATTTGTAAGGACAAAGTTTTTCCACAGTTTTTTTTCCGCGCAGTGAAATTATTTGATATATGGTAAAAAAAAAGTTGCTACTGCTTGAAAAACCTACAACAACGCGAGACTGCTGCAAGCTTCTGCCAACAACTTTTGTTAGTTTGTTAGTGTGTTTCGTTGCAGCCGCGTTTCACGTATGCAATCATTTGCTTGAAGAAAACGTCAGGTATTCTGCAACATCGTGTCTTTATTGTAAATATTGATGAAAGACTGCTCCATGTTCAACAAAATGTTGACTTTGTAAGCGACAGTGCTTCCAGCTGCTTCGTCCGATGTACAGGAGGCATAGACGACCGTGAGATATCTTCGAATACTGCGAGACACTTAAAACAGCCCTACAGCTCCGTGAATAAGACACACTGTTTCAAACTACACAATAACAGCTAGTCGGTAACGTTAAGGCTGAGATCATCTTAGTTATATTTCACGTGACACTGTGTTTCATATCCGGCCGATTTTGAATAAGTCTGCCAAACTACAGGCGTAGCACCATTTTTCATACCCGATGCAAATCTTACTTGTTCAAAGCAGTGGCACCATTGTCAGTGCCAAGCCTATTACGAGCTACCTTCCATCGGCATCACTTCACGAACAATAATGAGAAAATAACCGAGATTACACAATAGTGGGAAACACCGATAACAAAAAAAGAAACCGGATGATAGACGAGACTAAATAACACGAGTGTGAGACCCCCTTTTTTTGTTAGCCACGCACATAACCATAGTTCACCAATTTGTTGTTCTTATTCGCAGTTTATACGAGATATATGGGGATGCGACACAACCACATTGCTCACTGCTGAACGTGCCACCCTATAATAATGTGTTGACCTTCAGTGAATTAGCCATTTCTTTTGTTTGTCTCTCTACACCTGTAGTAACACACACTTTCATATTACCCACTGTTACACAGCATTATACGAAGTATGCCTCTCCATGGGGTGATAAATAATTACTTAGTAGGCATATATAACGAAATAACATATATCTGCAACGATAAACCCTAATACCCAACACTTGCAGATTACTAGCGTTCAATGTCTACTCTATTAATCTTCTTCTTCGCGCCTGTCTGAACAAAAGACTTCAGGGAATGGCATAAAATAACGCACAAATACACCGGCACACACAGAGTTAACTTTCGGTGTCACGTACAGAAGGTGACGTCTGCACATCGTTCAAGGGAGCACCGCTGTGCCGGTAGGTTCATCTGTTTCCTTTACTTCTTGCAGTATCGACTTGGGAACTTCCTTTGCTGCAGCCGCATCCGGTGCGGGAAGTCTCCGGCCCCGAATTCCCTGGCATGTCTTCCTTCGTGACTGAGCAGTCTTTCGTGTAGAAGGTTCCCCTATAGTGTTGGCGTAGGGATTTTTCTCTTTTCTCTTCTTTCTTTTCTTTGAGGTATTCTCTTTATCGCGGACAATAGTTCTGCATTCATTCTTAAAGCCCTATAGAAAGTACGTCAGTACGCCGTTATCCTATTATAATGGTACATTAGTGCTGGATGCAAGATGCATTGGAACTACGTGGTTATCGGAGCGTTTATACATATTAGGGTGCGGTAGGCTAAACGATCAAAATGTATGTGAGCGTTCACTGCTTTAAAACTATTTCAGTCCACTAGACTCCTATTGCAAATATTTTAAACATTACAACGCATCATAAGTATACATCGACAAAAAATGGAATAACGAGCAAACACTGGCACTTAAAACCAACCATCAATGTTGCTGTGAACATCCACCATATTATGACATTAAACTACAGTCGCGATGACTTTTTTGTAGTACCAATATTTTGAGCACTTTACTCCGCATTGTCTTTTATGCTACCTATATGAGAACACCCAACTATGCCTCAAACAAGTATCTGCTTGAAAGCGAAATGGGTAATGACTGCGAAAAGTCATCGTACAGACAAGTTTTTCTTTCACCGCGACTTCTATGCTTCTAGTGAAGACCTTTTCCGTTGCTTTCTCGTTACAACCCTTCCCGATTCTTCGTAGCCGGTGAAAACGTTAATTCAGGCTGAAATCTCAGTTGTTGTTTTTTTTGTCAGAATGAACCTCTATACTTCTTATCTTATGAAAGAGACAAAGTCTCAAAGGCAATTAGCTTCCGCGTTCACGTCAGATACCAGCCACACGCGCCTGGCAGATGGCAGCTGCAATTTACGCACGCGGCACCAACTTCTGTGAAATGTCTTCCAAAACCATCGCTTGTAAGCAGGCTGAGCTTCTGTCTAGCCAATATCACCCAATGTTCTTTTCCAGATATAAGCCATTTCCCCTCAGCTGTCCCAATCATTCGTGCACCGTTTATACGCCAGCCCAAGGCAACGCCTGGCTCATTATGCGACGCATATCCGATGCGTGAACGAGTTCACCAGAGCCCCTGTCCAGCGGTTTCGAAATTAAATTTGCTCGCGAGCAGTGTCGAGATGAGCGATGCCTCTCTTACTTTCGGCACATTGTCTGCTCCGCGGCAGTCTGGTAAAACTTACTGGATTCTGTAAGCATCCGCATAACATTACTCGACAGCGAAAACAATTGTCTCATTTTTCTTGTTCGACTGCATGGATGTCTCCCCTTCCCCTCCCCTCGCACGTGAAATGTTTTGAACTTTTTCCCGGACAGAAAGCATTGAAAGCTTTCCGCCCCTTACATGCATCCATGATCTGCGAACGAGAAAGAAATTCTTAGCAAAAAAAAAAATCGGTTCCAAATCTGCATGTTACACCACTAATGTATAGTCGGAAGACGATCGTCTTGCGTCTGGAGAGAGTGAACAAAATGTTTATTTGATGCTCTGTGCAAGAAACTCGGTGAATGGTATTCTGGAGGTGCTGCATTGGAGTGCCTCGAGTGTGTAGCGGAGGCGAACGAGCGCATAGAGGCACGTTAGACGCAAGCGTCATCTGGCAGTTATCTTCGAAAACGAAGGCGTGCAGCACGCGGAGAAAGGTGCGCGCCAGTCTCGGAGGTGATAAAGTGTAGAACGCAAAGCGACGGGCAGGTGCCACCACCGTGACGTCTTAGCAAAGCGTTGGAAACACCTTTTAGGGGCGAAGCTCCTTAAAGCGGTACCCGTTCATCCCTCGTAGTCGAAGTCGTAGCCGTAGGGTGTAGCCAGTCTTACTTTTAGACCTGCAAGGTGGTGCCAGTGGGAGATTTCTCGTGTGTGTTGTTGAACAATAAAAAATTCGCAGCGTGCGCGTTCACTAAAAGCCGAATTCTCCTGTCTCCCATTCCCTATTAGCAGCCATTGGCATGTACATCGAGCACTATCTGACAAGAAGGGGTTGCTACGTTATACTCTCTGGGCGTAATCTCCTTGGTTTTAGAGTGTTGGGCTGAAGTGCCATGAATACAGTGAACTAGTATATACCATGAACTCGAAGTGGTTATAGGTAGGAAGTAGACACGAAGCGCAAGCCGTAAACAAGTGTGCGTGTGTCACCTCTCGTGAAGCCCTTGAAATGTCCGCTATATGGCGGTGCTTCTATATGGGGAATACGTGATGAAAAGATGCGAAATGGTGGTACTTGGAGTGTTGAATAGATGGACGAACGGACACGCAGAAAGATGCATGGACGGATGCACGGATGGCTGCACGAACGGATGGGCGCATAGACGGACGCAGGAGCGGATGCATGGACGAACGCAGGGACGGACGCACAGATGGCCATGTGGAGGCATGGACAGACGCACGCACGGACGGGCGGATGGACGCACGGACGGTCACACAGACGGACGCATTGACGGACGGAAGCAAAAACGAATGGACAGACGGATGCTTCGCCCCACTCTCCATCATTCACTCCGTGGATATACTGCCATTTTTTTTAACATCGCGTTGCACTGTCAGCGCAGCGCGAAAAGCGCTTCATTCCTTAGAGTTACTTGCGTGTGCCTCTTCTAGTATAAACACAGACATACAAAACTTCTAAGTGTTGTTACGGCGCCTCAGATATGCGCAATAATTGTTTCTAAAGACGACAGTCTTTCTTGGGGACCTTCGCCGCAAAAATTTTGGTCTGTCTGTCTGTCTGTCTGTCTGTCTGTCTGTCTGTCTGTCTGTCTGTCTGTCTGTCTGTCTGTCTGTCTGTCTGTCTGTCTGTCTGTACATTTGTCTGTTTGTCCACTTTTACCAGCATCGGGTACTTGAAATGGCTGACCCCATCCGCAGCAACCACCAATATTGCTCAAGGTTGAGCGTTCATGCTTGGGCAATATTGGTGGGTGCTGCGAATGGGGCTAGCCGTTTGGTGCCGTTTGAGGTATCGTTAGTGCGGACATACAGACAAATGTACAGACAGACAGACAGACAGACAGACAGACAGACAGACAGACAGACAGACAGACAGACAGACAGACAGACCAAAATTTTTTCCTCAAAGGTCCCCAAGAAACACTATTGTCTTTAAAATGTGGACGATGCCGGATTCGAACACGTATAACCGTGATCCAAAGGTGAGCCACTCAGTAATGCAGGCCCGTTAGCTAATTAAAGGATAACCTTGTGAATTATAGTCATTATATAGGTGTCCTGTGGTGTAGTATAATATAGTATAGTAAAGTATAGTATAGTATAGGGTAGTATAGTATTGTAAGGCCCGGAAAGGGAAGTGATAGTCAGGAGGAGAGAAAAAGAAGTGGTGAAAGCAAAACACATCACAGGAAGAAACAGAAAGACAGGACGAGGGAGACAAAGAACTTGATAAATGAATCGATAGATTGATATGTGGAGTTTAACGTCCCAAAACCACCATATGATTATGAGAGACGCCGTAGTGGAGGGCTCCGGAAATTTCGACCACCTGGGGTTCTTTAACGTGCACCCAAATCTGAGCACATGAGCCTACAACATTTCCGGCTCCACAGGAAATGAAGCTGCCGCCGCCGGGATACGAACCCGCAACCTGCGAGTCAGCAGCCGAATACCATAGCCACTAGACCACCGCGGCGGGGCAGCTTGATAAATGAACAAAAGAAAATAGAAATAATGTATATAAAAAGGCCAGCATATCCATGGAATGAATAATGGTGAGGTGGACGAAGCTCCCGAGATTCTTCGGCGATCTCTTGAATTCTCAGAGAACCTCACCCGAAAAAACAAATCGCAGCATGTCCACGGAGTGAATAATCATCAGTGGGGCGAAGCGTCCGTCAGTCTGTCCGTGCTTCCGTTCGTCCGTCCAGTCTTGTTTCCGTCCGTCCGCGCGACCATCCATGCGTCCATCCGTGCATTCCTCCATCTGTCCGTTCATTCTTCTGTCCGTCCGTTCGTGCGTCCATCCGTCCGTACGTCCGCGCGCCCTTCCATCTCTCCGTCCGTCTTCTAGCCTGTTTGTCCATCCGTCCGTCCGTGCGTCCATCTAGTGAGTACTCCAGGTACCGTCATCTCGCATCTCACATCCCTTGTGGCACGTAGCCGTTCCGCACGTCCGTCCATCCATCCGTCCATCTGCTAGTCTGTCTGTCCGTTCGTTCATGCGTCCATCCTGCGTCCATCTAGTGAACAATCCAAGTACTGCCATCTCCCATCTCGCATCCTCCGTGGCACATACCCGCTCTAGACCGGGTATGTGCCACCGGTGGTTACGTATGACAAGGGAGGAAGGACGGACACACACCCTAATGAGCATCGCTCCTAAAGCTCCGAGAACCTCTCCACTTCCCGCTTTCGCCTTCCATGGTCTGCTTCTCCTTCAACCCATTTCGCACAGGCTACCTTGGCGTGCACCGTCTCAGGATCCGCCCGCCGCCTCACTCACGATCCGACACGTAGGAGACAATCCAGGAAAATGGGAGATAACGGGTGTGCCGTCAGAGCCCCACGGAGCCCGCGCAGCAGCCAATTGAAGAGCAGCGGCACCTCCAACGCCATATAGTGTCCATTCACCAACCTGCAATACTGCACACATCTCTATGGAATAGCGCCATGTAGAAAACTAGACAAAAAATAGCGATGACGACACAGAGTGCGTACAGCGCTTCTAGTATAGCGTCACTCATGTGCAGTTTGCATGCTCGATTGGATGGATGGATTGATATGGCTGTGCCCTTTATATCGGACGGTGGCTAACGCCACCAAGTTCTAATACTCAGTGAACCAAAAACTAGATTTATTTTTTTCCTTAACTAGTGTGGTTGAGGACTGGTACTTTGCAGTGAAGGGTTTAATTTTCACTCGTGTCTAGACTTTAGCCACCAATCAGATAACCTCTTTCTAGTTAATTCTACCCGCTAAATGTATATTTTGCCCTCCCTGTCCCTTAACCCCAGTGCTTTAAAAAACTCAGCGCCATCGTCCTGAACTATAGGCTGAAGCCTTTCACAGAACATTATCAAGTGTTCGGCAGTTTCCTCTTCCTCTCCACACGCCCTGCATACCGTGTCTGCCCCTTCATAATTGGCTCGATATGTCTTGGTTCACAGTACTCCCGTCCTGGCCTGAAACAGTAGAAAACTACCCCGAGTATCATCATAAATATTTTCTTTGGCAATTTCCTGATTGAAAGTTTGATAGATCTCTAGTGCGGACTTCTTAATCATGCCGATTCTCCACATATCGGTCTCAGCTTCCTTCACCTTCTTCTTAACCGATAATTCTTTTTTGGTTTGGCCCCCTGCTGTTTTCTAAGTATTTACCATACAATATTCTGGTTCGTTTCCTCCATGTTGTATCGACATTCCTCATGTACAAGTAGCTGAAAACCTTCCTAGCCCAACGCTCCTCCCCCATTTCTCTCAATCGCTTCTCAAATTTTATCTTGCTGCTAGCTTCCCTGCCCTAAAATGATGTCCATCCCATATCACCTTGTACTCCCTGATTTGGTGTATTCCCGTCAGCTCGTAGGACAAGCCTACCTATTCTACGTTGCTTAGTTTCTAATCTTGCTTGAACTTCTGATCTCATGCACAATACTGCATTGCCAAACGTCAGACCAGAAACAATGACCCCTTTCCATATTCCTCTTAAAACATCATACCTATTGTAACTCTACGGTGCCCTGTTTTTCATCACCACTGCATTACTGTTACCTTTAGTCGTCACGTATATTTTGTGTTTCCTTTGGTACTCGGCCCCATTGCTTATCCCTACGCCCAGATATTTGTATTTATGCTTTATCTCTAGCATGACCACCTGTATTCTAAGCTCACTACATTCATCATCTTAAAACATCATGACTGCTGATTTTTCCTTACTGAATCTGAAATCTAACCTATCTCCCTCATTACCACAGATGTCTAGCAATCTCTGCAAATCTTCCTTGTTGTCGGCCATGAGCACTATATCATGTGCGTACATCTATTTTGGTAGTGCCTGTTCAATTAGTTTTCCTTGTTTGACGAAAGAGAGGTTGAAGCCAAGTCCACTTCCCTCTAATTTGGCCTCTAATCGTTGGTGGGTACATCATGAATAACAAGGGTGACAGAGGACACCCCTGCCTAAGCCCCCGTTTTACCTCTGTGGGCTTGGATACCTGTCGTTCCAACATTATAGTTACCTTGTTACCTTTATAGATGTCCTTTAAAAGATTAGTGACTCCATCTCCCACACCCAGTGTGTCCAGTATTCTCCACAAGTGCTCTTGAACCACGCTATCGTACGCTCCCTTGTTATTCAAAATTGCTAGCCACAGGGGCTTCTGTTCCTTTTCTGCAATTTCGATGCACTGCGTCAGTGAGCGCAGACTGTCTTCCAACCTCCTGTGTTTCCGAAACCCATTCTGCAGTTCCCCCAACACCCCATCATCATCTATTCAAGCCTATAGTCGTTCTCTTATCTGCATCGCCAGTCTGTAGACCATTGATGTCACTGTTATAGGACGGTAGTTGTTTATGTCAGCTTTGTTCCCGTTTCCTTTATAGATCATTCTCATCCTGCTAAGTTTCCATCCATCGGGGACTTTACCATCGATTATTATTTTGCTCACTGTCTCTCTCAAAGTCTGCTTAGACTTTGGACCCAATATCTTAATCAGCATAATTGGAATGTCATCTGGGTCTGTTGATGTACTTCTAGGAACCCTCTTCTCAGCCCTTTCCTACTCTCGTTGTGAAAATGGAGCCATTGCGCCACTTGACTCATCCTTGTCTATTGTGTTGCATAAGGCACTTCTTTGTTGAAATTTCTTCTGTCACTTAGAAGCGTGGCAGCTTAGGCTAGTTGGTATGGCATGACGATAGTTATAGCGCGAGAACAAAACGACGACACAGAAACGACACAAAGACACGTGTCTTCCGTGTCCTTCTCGTCTCTGTGTCATCGTTTTGTTCTCGCGCTATAACTACCGTTCTTCTGTCAGCCTTGTTCATATATATTCAATAGCTTCATCCCCTTCTAGCCTAGCACCTTGAGCTGTAGTTATAAACCTCTGCTCTGGGCTTGTCTCATTTCTTAGGGAGTTCAGATGGTTACAAAATTTAGCAGGTGCCTTTCTGTCCTTTCTTATGTACTTCTGCCAGCCACCAAGCCCCCTTTCGTCTAATCTTTTCATTGATCAGAAGAGATGCCTACCTTCTACAGCTTAGAAAGATGTTATGTTTTGTCAACATCATCTGTCGGTTCACCTAGCTGCTTAGCATGTTTGTGTTCCCTAGAGGCTTCCTGACGTTTTGCTATGGCTCTCTTAACTTCCTCATCCCATCAACTTTTGGGTTTGTGTCTTCTTTTTCTGGTTGACTTGCCACGTGCCTTAACAAGCTCTAGCTCAAACAGTGTAATTAGATTCTTGTACGTCCACACTGTTTTATTATCCTCAGTGATTGCTTTCTCAATTTCTTTATAGCCACTTCTATTTGCCTTTCTGAATTAAAATTTTCCATTACTTGCTTATCTTCTCTCCTTCCTACTTTCACTGCTCTTCAAAAACTTAGCTTGATACGTTTGTGATCACTCTCCGTACTTCTGGAGCCACATTCATCTATGTGCATTCCCCTGAGCCTATCATACATCCTATGAGACATCAGTGCGTAATTTCTCGTAGACTGCAGCCTTCGTACTTTCCATGTTATCTGTCCTTCACACTTCTCATTACTGTTGCAAATGATCAAATCATGCCTTTCACACATATCCATGATCATTTTGCCTGTCGGGTCGGTATACCCATCTATATCTTCTATTTGCGCATTCACATCTCCTAGTATACTTATCTCGCACTCTCCTCCTTATTCCTCAAGGTATTTTGATATACACTCCATCATTGCCTGGTTTTCCTCTCTGGCCCTTTTTCCCGTCCACAAGTACACCAAACCAAGGAGTGTCCTTTGCCCTGCCACTTTCCCTTTTAGCCATAAATGTTTCTTGCACTCCTGCTTGACCCTTGCCAATCTGTACTTTTATATATGAATGCCAACATAACGCACCCCTTTCTGCTGCCTTCTGTTCTATTACAATATTCCCACGCGTTGTCCGGATTGTTAGGAGGTCGTTACATGTTCCTAAGATGTGTTTCTACAAAACCGCATACCATCAGCCTCTCCCCCCTTAGCTGTTCTTCTGTCTCTTCCCACTTCAGCCTGTTCCTGGCACCCTGCATGTTAATATACCCTATGTCTGAATTGTCTCGGCCGTTGTGGCTACGGCTATTTTTGCCCCGGATTCTACCTATCTTAGATACTGGTGCCACTTTGGAATCGTATCTTTCTATACCACCTGTCAAAGAGTCTCCCTGGTTGTTTTCCTCGTAACTAGTTATCCTGCACCCCGAAGGGCCCACCTGCCCCCATAAAAAGCTACTGCACGTCCTGCAAGTCGCCAACCCAGCTCATGAGCTAGCCGCCCATCGAAGTGAATTCTGTCTCGTTGAAAACCACCCCACCTATGCACCTCTCTGTTTATTTCCACCACCTTAAAGCCTTTCTCTCGACTTATCCGCCATATCTCTTGGTTTGCGTTGACTACCGCTCTTTGGAAGTTGCCGTCACGCACCTGTGCCTCCGGTATCGTGCATATTACCACATGTACCCGAGGAGAAGTGGCGCGCATGTCATTGACCCCTTTCGCCAATGTGGTCGCTAGTCCTGCCGTATCCTCAATTAAGACATCGTTTAAACCGCCTGAAATTATAACGAGGTTTCGTCCATGAGCTGTAGTTTTGAGTTTTGCGCTCGCCTGCCTCATAACTGCTTCTAGCTTGCGTCCTGGGAACGTCCCTACTGCAACTCTCTTGTCACCTCTTACCCTCTCTTTGATGGCTTCTGCGCATCGATTTAAATTCCTGTCCCCGGCGATTATCACATGCTGTGACTTTTCAGCTAGAGTGTCCTGCACCTGAGGGTTACCATTGAACCGGGTGAATCTGTTTTTTCTAAACTTGCTTGCTCCTTCTTCTCCTTGCATGCATTTGTATTAGACAGCACCGTCTGTTGTATAACAAGGGAGACGCTACTGATTAAGCCAGAGGGAGGGATTGCCCTTGGCCATAAGATGCTTCGCCTCCCCCCCCCCCAAGAAAATACAGAGGAAAAATGAGTAATGGAACAAAGGAAGATATAAACCGCAACAACAAAAGCCGCCCAGCTTTGTAATTAATTAAGAGTTGGCACCACTAGCTGTTACATTTTTCGAAGCCACATTTATATACAGCAAGCACTTCAAGTTGCTTATGAAAACAAGTAAGGCATCCGGGTAGTGCAATGTTAAAATATTTCGTTGCTGCGACAAGCGCCAACTATTGCAATAAAGCACCCTGCACCATTGTGAGACTTGCTTGATATTGTACAAAACTTTGATGCACTCAATAAGTGCTATTTCGTTACATCTACAACAGTTTAGTTTAGGTTTAATGACAGAATACTGTTTCATCTGTGACAGGATGCATATGGCTGCCTTTTGCTAGTTCTGCTAAACCAGATTACGTGACCGTTCGCCCACTGAACACTTATTAATGTCAGCTCACTACTCATGATTCATCGCAAGCACATTATCATAATGAATTCATTGAAGCTATATTTCATTATTTCCTCACACCATTAAATGCCCCGCCACGGTGGTCTAGTGGCTAAGGTACTCGGCTGCTGACCCGCAGGGCGCGGGTTCGAATCCCGGCTGCGGCGGCTGAATTTCCGATGGAGGCGGAAATGTTGTAGGCCCGTGTGCTCAGATTTGGGTGCACGTTAAAGAACCCCAGGTGGTCTAAATTTCCGGAGCCCTCCACTACGGCGTCTCTCATAATCATATGGTGGTTTTGGGACGTTAAACCCCACATATCAATCAATTATCGCACCATTAAATATAGACTTTTTACATTTAGAACTTTACATCGCTCGACTTAGACGCGCTGCACTAACGAATCGCTTACATCCATGAGATGCAAACCCCAGAGTTACGCCCGATTCTGACTGGATACATGGTGGTACATACATGTAAATTTTTGTCGCGCATTAATGCAGTGCCTCCTAATTGTATACACTAATGCGGTGTCTTCGGAAAGGCAGCGGCTTGCCAGAATCAGCTGTTTTTGCATGTCACACAAGACAGAAACCTCGCTCTCCTCTTCACGAAGCTGCCTCTGGTATTGACGATGTCACAGAAAAAACTGATTTCGCTTTCACTAGACGCACAACAGCGTCGATAGGTGAGCAGAGCGGTTCCAGGCATGACGAGCAGTGCAGTAGCGGTTGTGGGAAAACTGCGCAGTTTCGCAAAGCATCGAACTGCCTAATGCGTCATTTTTAATGTATTCTACGTTGTTCTGACTGCATACTATGCATATAAACAAGAAGTACTGCTGTAGCAAAAAGAAGCAATCTATTACGTATCTCAGTCGGTGTCAGCTGATGCTTCACATATACTAAATTACTGTGCATACGCAAGGCAATTGCTTTTTCAGTTAAACGAAAAAATACCGCTCTTTAAGACCCAAGCATCATTATTCACAGTGTCATTGCAAACAAGGCTTCTGGAAGGAGATGACAAGACAGGCCTTCTTTGCTTTTATAAAGCTCTGGCTTCAATACGGATCTTTCAGTGCATGCGATCTGGACTCATCATTCAAACTTGTACGATCGCCGGGGGAGAAAGATTAGATAAGTATCTTCTGATGAAGTTGTTGCCCACATTGATGATTACTCGGCATACCATATGCTAGAGCTTATTGCCCCCAAGTGATGACACAAACAGTGGGTACACGAGTGGACAAGCCACAGCAAAAAAAAATTGTCTGATCGCTGCGGTCACTCAAGGTCACATCGAAATGTAACACACCCGCGAAGTTCCACGAGCTCATGCCAAAAGCAGTACTTGCCCGACTTCCTTCCCTGTATACGACGTAGAAGGTGGAGTGTTTATGAGGGAGCCTGATGTGAGCTAATTCCTGGCCACACAAGCAACACCATTGACCTTGCCAAGGAAGCAGGCCTCTGTGACAAGAAGCTGGAGAAAAAGCACTATAGATGGCGGGTCTTGCAGAAAGGATGCACGAAATCCGTGACAAAAAAAGCAAAAGAAAAGAAAAGGCCACTGCCACAAGTGCTCGACAACATAGCGAATAAGAGAAGACAAAAAGAAGACACGTCCTAGCTAAGGAAGTTTCTGTGACTTCTCCAACCTCATTCACTTTTCTTGTTGTAGTTGTTGTTCAAGCTCGCTCAATGACCGCGCTTGCTGACTCGCTGAGGTCGTTTCCTCGACGCATTCGACCGAGTGGGTCATTTTGGTGACGCGCGTCTTCCGAAGGCGGATGAAATGGTGGCCGAGTTCGTCGTTGTCTGGAACTAACCGGGGTCTTCGCTTAGGACACTTCGCCTGGTCAGAAGCCACTTAGGAAAGTGCGGCCAAGCGGACGGTAAAATAAAAAGAGCTAAAAACGTAACGTATCCATGCATAATTCTGTTAACAAAGCAGCCCGCACATAAATGACAAAAGAATGCGGCAAAGATATATATATATATATATATATATATATATATATATATATATATATATATATATATATATATATATATATATATATATAGACAGCACAGGCCTTTGTTATCAGAAGTACTTAGCAGGCGTCTACGTTGCTCTTTATGGTCAGATAATTAGGCACTTGCTCCTAGCTCTGAGTGGCACGTGAGACAATGATGAAGAAAAGCCACAAGTAGTCACCAACCCCATATAGACCTCTGTCCTTGGTTCCGTGTAATGAACCCTCATGCAATCAGCACAAAACTACATATTCCGTTGCTGGCTTTGTACTTAACAGGTTCATCTTCATTTACCGAACTCACTCAGGCCGTCGATTAACTTATAATGACTAACCTGATTTTGGTTCATTGAGGATCAATGTATCACACGTAGCGGTATGAAGGTGCCTAAGATGTGGGACAGCTTCTTGCCTGCGTTGTTAAAGAGAGCTTTTTGGAAGAATGGAGCTTAGAGGCATTGAAAGTACTCTCGCAGAATTTCGATACATGAATTTTCCACCAGCAGCGTTATTTCAAAGCCAACCTTCGGGCAGCGGGTATACAGACGACATACTTACGGAAACCTAGGTGGCCAAAATTATCTACGTTTGAAGTATACGTCGGTGTCATCCGAAGTATCTCAAGTAGATCGATGACTTCACAGAGTCATCTTTATTCGTCTGGTTAATTCAGCTTGATAGGAACAGCCTATAAGATATTATGATGCAGCTACGTTATGAACATTTTCATTCCACTTTTTATCATTGCCGTATACGGGAAACTTCTAGATGCGTATTCGTTTGACGCACGTTTTTTTATCCCAAGACAAATACAAAACCCCCTTCAAAAAGACAGACAAAAGAAACATAAGCCAAAGGCACATGTGTGTCATGTTCTATGTTGCTCATAGGTTACAATTTTGTGAGAGGCTAGACATCTTTATGCTCTATACTGGCACCACTATCGACTCGATGTCAATGCGGGTGAGTTGGAGAGTTCTTCTTTTCTTCGATAGAACCGATTCTGAACGTGCGCACGCACGCACGCACGCACGCATGCACGCACGCACGCACGCATGCACACACACACACACACACACACACACACACACACACACACACACACACACACACACACACACGGTGATTTCTTGCATACTATAAACCTCATCTCGTTAACTAATATATGTTGTTAAAATACGGAAAATCACCAAGAAAAGGAATATGTCAAACGCATGTTTGTTCAGAGAACGTCTTGCGGAAAACACCATCTCTTATGGGCAACGGGGCTCGAATTCTGTATAGAGCACTGCATGAAAACGTAATTTACAGAAGGGCAGCCTCTGTCAGCGTAAATACGTATATTCTAAACATCGGGAGGCTTTGGCGGAGCCTATGTAGTAAACAAATGACAACGCCGATCTGTGCTAATTTACCGAAGAGTAGCATGATCGATTAATTATACGGAAAAGCAGCCCGCAGCTGCATATGACGTCTGGACGGGACGAGATCGATGATGCCCGGCTCGGTACTGATGACAGGAAGAGTGCATTACTAACTGAGCGAAGCAAATGGGGTGCCACGTTCGCAGCATTGCGTGCAGCACGAAAATACTCGGGTGTCATATTTTAATGCTCCCATAACATGGCTCTGTATTGTGACCGGGGCAAGCTTAGTGTGCATCTTGGCCGGCTGCTTGCCATTCAAGAGATGCACTCAAAGCAGCGAAATTTTTCGAAGCCAGCTACACTTTAGTAGGTTGCACCTTGCTAAAGACTGAACAATCATGTTCTTACGGTGGTTTCCAATTAGCGTGCACTCTGTTTCCATGCACGCTACTAGTAAGCAACTGGTAGTGTAGATCCGTGCACGAAAGCATTGTGTGCATTAATTGTGTTCCCACTTGTTTACACTAATTGTGCTGCATTGCACCAAGTCAAATGCACTGTGTTATACACAGTAGCAAGCAAGAAAAGTGCATACACCAAGATACAACTGCACCAAGTTGTAAGCATGGAACTTCGTTTCTTGTGCGCCCGTGTACTGGTTCATCACTATATTTTTCTCGTGTCATTACTATCACGAAATTTTACTGCTTCCGGTGGTATGGTACACAGTACGCCGAGAGCACAATGCTAAGTTATCGGAAGCTCACAGTTACATGGCATTCGGGCCATTGCATAACCTTCGCCGAGCTCTTGGATTCGTGTTTGAAACACCAGAGCTACAAGCCTATCCTGCAGGACGCCTTTTTGAGCCCAATATTGACTAGGATAGCCTTAACAGCTATGGACATCATCAAGAGAAAGCAACTATTGTCATTTCAATAAAGTAGGGCGTTAAATTTCAGTCTCTCACGGATAATTCCAGAAAGAACTAATGGTTATGTCGGAAACAAATGCGTGTGATACAGCAGCTACTGCATCACCTGTGATCACTAACATCGCGCCTGGGTTACAGTGCTTCACAAATTACGCAAATTGGGTACAAAGCCGTCTGCGCGAAAGTTTTGACGCCGCATTCTCTGTCACGTTTCCGTGTTCCTGCGCATCTATTTTAATGAAGCCACTCCTTAACGCAACTCCTTTAGACGTAATAAGAAGATTCTCTCCAGTGTCCCCTTTCACGCCGTTACAGCGATAATTTACTCACGAGATTACCAGCCTTTGAAGTCTGTCGCATATTTTCATGGTAAGCTGGCGTTATGAAACCTTGCTTTTAACAATTACTCATGCATCGTGAAACGCAGGCGGCCTGGATATAGCCCTACTACAATGCAGTGATGAAAACTCTATCGAAAGGCCTGTGCTAATGGGAAGGCGAATACACACTGAACCGCCTGAATGCTTTTGCATAATCTTTTTTTAACTGTGAAGCATTTTTTAGCAAACTTCGGCGACTTTGAGCGTATTTATCTATCCATATATCTATCTATCTAGTCGCTTTCGTTTCGGTGCTCTCGTGGTCACCCTCTTAACTTGGCGTGAACCAAATTTAGCATGGGAGGGTAGGATGATAAACGAATATGACGCGCTGGTCAAGACATGAACACTGTCACAATTCTGCCGGGTACGTCGTCAAACACTTCTTGCCAGACACTTCTTGCCAAACACTTCTTGCCTCATGGGCGGCTATGTGCCACTGTCATGCGGGTATGTGCCCCAGGTGATTGACACTTTGTATCTACTCAGGAACGACGAGAACACACATGGGTGATTTTAACGCACGAGTGTTAAGAAATAGCTGACATTGGTAGCGTCGACTCGACGAATGCACAGAATAAATCTCACGGTTCCAGCAGGAATCGAACCCAAGCATTCGGCGTGGCAATGAAAAATTTTACCACAGAGCTACGCCAGGTCTCAGAACTACTTTTCAAATAGACGCTGATTCTTCGTGAAACGTAAAGAGTGGTTGCAGTGCTGCCTACCCAATTTATTTAACATTGCGTATGTACTCTTTTGACACAGCCGTCACGTCGGGTTAGCGTCAATTGTGGTTAGTTGCCATGCACTGAAGTTCATTTATGTAGCAGTGTCGAGGGCCAGCATCCTCGCGAGCATCAGCGCTTTATATCAGCTTCTGGTGTTGCTAATACGCATGTTCCGGTTGGCATCGTTGCGAAAGTGCAAACAACTGGTTTTATAATCATTTCAAACTTTTCAACATATGTCAATGCGTGCAACATTAGTAAATATATTCAGCGCCATTTCATGACGTGTCACTGAATATAAAAATTGCAACACGGTCACCTTCCCTCCGCATGCTTCGCATAACGTCGATTCCCAGGTACGTGGGATCTCCCGAATTTCGACTCGGGCACATGAAAGAGCGTGATGCACTCAGCGCGAAATAACACAGAAGTTGGTTTCAATTTGTCAGCTCTAGGTGTACATCCCAAAAAGCAAGACAATGATTTATATCAAACAAATGTAGTTTGCTATTTTTTCCGCAACTTTTGAGCGCACTTTTGAAAACTTGGAAAACTGAAAAACTTTGTCTGCACTATAGCAGTTTTTTTGCTATTAATCTCCTCCACACATCACCATAGAAACCATACTATAGAACGTACAAACTTTGTGCTACTCTCAAGCTGAAGCCTGTTCTTTCAGAATAGTTACAATGCAGACCTGCCTTCTGGGAGCTTTTTCACATTCGCATTTGCTCTCTTTGGAACGGTTCTTTGTAATCGCTGTTGATTCTATAAGAAAATGCCTTATGTCTTCTTTCGTCCTTTCTTCAGTCACATGCACAAGCAAGCACTCGGCCCCTTTCGAACAAGCGAAGCTAAAAGAGGAATAGCAAACCATATTTCATTACTAGCTTTACAGGAAAAGCTCACACTCAAAACTCTCAGGACTTACTGGAGCTCCTCAGTGTCTGTGAACTTAAGTTAGGTGTGTTACTTTATCGCACATTCACATTAGAAAGGGTCATTCGTAGCGCACTAATGAGACATGACGACTGTACTCTTCGAGCATTCTTGCAATGTGAGTAACGTGCAGTTGGTTTACAGGTAGCGTTCTCTACATATTCAGGGCACCACGCTCCAGCATCAGCCTCAATCACATCGCCAAAGTTGCGGTAACGTTGCTCCTGCAGCTTCACTTGTTGGTAAGACGTCTGTCGCGACAACACACGTCGTCGTTCTGTAGTGCCTGCGCAGATTGCTTGCAAGAGTACACGCAGATGCGGGCCTGTTTCCCCTTTCGACATCATTGCTTCTCCAAACGGCTTCACTTTCAGCTAGGACACGTTTAAGTCTTGCTGGTATCCTGTGGCTTTTGCACAATGTTGCGATCGGAATTGGAAAGGGCCAAAGCGAAAAGTTAAATGGGTCGTTAGTCACTGAATTCTAGGCCACCGTCCGGAGCATACGCATAAATTTGTTTTCTGGGTGGGGAAGGGGGCGGGGCGCATTCACAATCTTGATTTTTGGGAGGCACATCCTTGAAGTAGTCGTTTTTTGATCTGTGTGACATGGCAAAAAAAAATTAAAATTACTTATGTATGCCTTTACTAGTAAAAGGCGCACATGCAGAATATATACGTGTTGTTATGGTGCCCCAGACATGCGCAATATTTGCTTTTTGTTGACAATCACACAAGTATGAACGCCAAATCTTAAGCAACATTGATGGGCGCTGCGGATGGGGTCGGCCGTTTCAAGTAGTCGGTGCCGGTAAAGTAGACAAACAGACAAATGTACAGACAGACAGACAGACAGACAGACAGACAGACAGACAGACAGACAGACAGACAGACAGACAGACAGACAGACAGACAGACAGACAGACAGACAGACAGACAGACAGACAGACAGACAGACCAAAATTTTTGCGTCGAAGGTCCCCAAGAAAGACTATCGTCTTTAAAAACTTAGGGTGTTAGCTTGTACCTGGTGTGTCACTTCCTTGCTACGCTAATCACCACCGGGTCGAACGATAAAGAGGGCTGTGACAACTGCAGTCTTATACGTCAAGCGGCTTTGTTTGTGACGAGATTTGTATTCACTGGTGGTCATGGGATACGCTGAATTCGACTGGCTTCATTCAGTTGAGAGCCATCACTGGACTGCGACGAGCCAATCCAAAAACAAAAAACAAAAAAACATGCACTTTTTCTAGCTTGCGCACAAGAGCATGGAAATTAGTCGAGGTTGCTGTGTCGACGACGAATCATTTATCTTGTTATTGCCCCACGCAAAAAATGACAATGACTTTCCTGGTTTCAGTGTCTGTGGAGCTCGCACAGATGCGATACAACAGGCGATACTGCAGCGAAATATAGGACTGCAGACATGCTATGACAGGATACTTTGAACGCCACAAATTGCAGTGATAAGCGCAAATGAAGGCATAATAACATTTTATTGCGATTGTTTAAAGATGCGGACTACATTCCTAACTAGAACGATTGCAGAATTAGTGGCCGGGGTAGTAAAAACAACTCGCCAGAATAACACAGACCAATGATTGTAAACCTTGGCAAAGTTATGCGTATGAATCCCAATATGGTGAGATCAATGAATCTAAAGATAAATTATTATGCATAGTAAAACAATAACAATTTTTTGTAGTACGGAGCGAGAATGACGTAAATTATGGCTCGCAATCAAGCGAGAAGTTACAAAAATCTACGTCTACGCTTGCGTTCAACCACATTCCCGCCAGATCCTACACCCTTAAATCACTTCGCAAACATTCCCGCTGCCGTACTTATACGCACAATTCAGAATTATAAGGTTCACTCATTACTATTTCACTTAGTGATAGATGACACCCGCATCCTATAAGCTCCAGTCATTACTGCATTGGCCATTCGTAAATGTGGCACCGTTATTTATGCGCTGGGCTTTATTTGCGACTTCAGCAATTCATGCGGTACCTAGCGGCAGTGCAGGAAAGCTGCGTACTGAGGTCCAAACAGTCCAAGCGCCAGTCGTATACGGTACGACCTTTTAATCCTATCCTTTTAATCTCTACTTGCCCCCATCCCTCGTGAGCTACTGTTGAGGTGTCACTCTATGATGCAGACAGTTACGGAGCTCACCTTTCTCTTCTTTTCCCTTTAAAAATCACTTAAGATTCACATAAGCACGGAAGAAAAAAATGGCTGCATATCCACGGAGTCAATGATGGAGAGTAGGGCGAAGCATTCGTCCGTCCATGCGTCTGTCTGTGTGACCGTCCATGCGTCCATCCGCCCGTCCGTGCGTGCGTCTGTTCGTGCGCCCGTCCCTGCGTTCGTCCATGCATCCGCGCCTGCGTCCGTTCATGCGTCCATCCATGCATCTGTCTGTGTGTCCGTTCGTCCATCTATTCAGCACTCCAAGTACCACCATCTCGCATCTTTTCATCATATATTCTCCATATAGAAGCACCGCCATCCAGCGGACATTTCAAGGACTAAACGGGAGGTGGCACATGCACATTTTCTTACGGCTGGCGCTCCGGGTCTACTTCCCACCTTTAACCACCTCGAGTACATGGTATATACTAGTTCACTGTAATCATGGCAGTGCTGCCTAACGCTCGCTAAACTTTTCTAAAGCCAATGAGGTTACGCCCAGTGAGCATAACGTAGCAACCCTTTCTGGTCAGATAGTGCTCAATGTGCATGCCAATGGCTGCTAATGGAGAATGAGAGACAGGAGAATTTGGCTTTTACTTTCTTACGGCTTGCGCTTCGTATCTACTTCCCACCTTTAATCACCTTGAGTTCATGGTATATACTAGTTCTCTGTATTCATGGCACTGCGGCTCAACGCTCGCTAAACCGTTCTAAAACCAAGGAGGTTACGCCCAGCGAGTATAACGTAGCAACCCTTTCTGGTCAGATAGTGCTAAGCGTACATGCCAATGGCTGCTAATTGGGAATGAGAGACAGGAGAATTCGGCTTTTAGTTAACGCGCACGCTGCGAATTTTTTATTGTTCAACAACGCACAGGAGAAATCTCCCATCAGCACCGCCTTGAAGGTCAAAATGTAAGACTGGTTACACACTACGACTACGACTGCTACGAGAGACGAACGGGTGGCGCTTTAAGGAGCTTCGCCCCTAAAAGCAGTGTGAACTCCAATCCCACAGCAGAAAACTCGATACTTAGGTTTGCTACAGCGGACGCAGTGACCTCCGTGAATCCGCCATGCTGCAACTGCGTAGCGCTCTTTTATGTTCATTTGAATTGCGAATTCCCACAGAGGCATCTGCAGTACAACAGCTACTGACAAGATGAAGTTTTATAATCCGGGAAGCGATCATTCGTCGGATCCTTGCGAGAGCCTCGCAATGAGTTGTTCTATGATGACCGTTATGAGCGGCGTGTTCGCTCTATTTACGAACGCACCAAGTGTTCCTTTCCTCCGTTTTACATTTATTCACGTATTTTCGACTATTTCAGCAGGTCGGCACTGCATTAAAACATTACATTATCGGTCCCTGATTCTCCTAATTTGGGCATTTCGACATCAAGCTGAACAAGCAACTTTTGACATTACCTTAGTCGCTCTTGCATTGTTGAACGCGTGCCCTCGATGAAGTTCTCAGAATATGATGGAGAATTCATCAATGTTCCACGGACCTACTTTTTTACGTCGTCTACCGAGGATGTCTGCTTCCCTGTGCCGACTGAACGCGTTCCCCATGATGCATTAGTTAGAAGTTGGTAAGGGTATTTTGCCTGGCATAAACAAGCGACTCGTGATTTACGTACGCCTGTTCACAGCAGAGCAAGGCATAGAGCCATAGTTAAGACATCCCTGTCGTCATGTTTTCGGAAGTGGAATAAAAAAGTTCGCTAAAAACACTAAATACTTTTCATATCGTATCAGGCAGTTAATAACTACTTTATCCTGTTGATTAAAACTTCTATCAGGAATAGAGAGAGTGCCATAGCAACAGCAGTGAAGTTGATAGTCTTGCTTCTGTTTAAGCGGCCGCTTGGCACTTGCTCGCGGAAATTGCGCCACGAAAACGCATCAACCAGCTGAGCGAGCATCAGTTATGTTACAATGCATTTAGATAAAACTTTCTCATCCGAAACTTTGTGGAGCACCATTAAAGTATGGAAGTTTCAACTGTGAGCATTTTTCAGGGTCCGCATTACGAAACCTTTCTTCCCTCGGCAACGTGTTCAAGCGAATTGAATTTAAGCTCAAACTTTGCCGTCTCTCCACCACTCCCAATATTTTACATTAGACGCCAATGTGATTACACGTTGCGCGGTATGCACACATGAAAAAGTATGAACATAACAGTAGCATATATACTAAAGGAACTCACTATGCCACGTTTTCTGCACTTGGTGTCGATCAATGTGTGAGAGAGTCATTTCAATGGTAAAAGTGTTCCAGTGTGAAGGTAACCAGTATGAGACATATTTAAAGAAACACTGCAGTAATGAGGTACCTCAACAGACAGACCACGACACAGCTGCGGCGTTGTAATATAGTGTTTTGGAGAATTTTTAAAAATGGTTGGAAAGTTGGTTTCAGCATCTTCCGAGCGACAAAATAATTATTGATGAAAGCTGAGCGGAGTTGACGCTCGTGATATTTTTGGGACACCTGTTGCAAGTGCGAAGTCAGAGAGGGCTTAGAAAGTGAGTGCTCACACTATCAAAGCAACACGTCTTCTTAAGCGTCTAGCTTCTTTCTTGTGGTACTTTTTTTCTCCTGTCAGCTTGGCTCTTTCGTGACTTTCTTTTTCAAATATTTGCTTGCCTGGGAAGTGTGAGTGATGTTCGCTGATAGGTGTAGACTCTTTGTCATCGAGGGCTTTCACTGGAAGTTTCTAACGCTGTTCGTCTTCGAAATTTGCTGAACATCTGTTAGGGCACTGCCACAGAGCATCTTCTTTGACAAAGTGTTATCCAGAAGCGTGGTCAATTTTTCAATGTATTTATTTATTGACTTATAGTGGGGTAAGGTGGTTATGAATGAAAGGTAAATTTACGGTTTACAGTTTACTTGTTATGCCAATGCCAGCATTTCAAAAGTTTTATGATTTTTTTCCAATTTCGTTTTTTTTAAAGAAGTCGGTGTGAGTAGCTCAACAGTTTGGTTGACAGAACTACTTGCCGCAAGATGACACATCTATGGTATTTATGCTGTTGGCATATATGGGAATACTGTGCAGCCTTGTTAATATGGCTCATTTTCTCATTTCTGTCTTCAGAAAAACAGAAGATGGCAATACTTTTTTACGCTGGATTTTAAACAATAGTTTGTGAGTGCCTAAAAACATTGTTTTTATAGGTATGAATAAAAGTTATGAAGTCATCAGGTGGTGTGGCTCATCCTTTCATCAGCCTTGATCCTTGCTACATGCGTGGCAGATGTCTTGCAGTTGCGGTGTGTCATCTCAGGCTGAAGGATTTCATACTGGCCAGATGCTTTTGCTGAACATATGGTAAGTTAAACTGTCGCACAATATGTTGCTCAAAGCTACACGTTCGCTCTTACGAGTGTATCATGAAGTGAACTTGAGAACTTATCAGCTAGAACGAGCTTTCGTGGTCATACTTCATAAATTGGTTGTCAATAAAGCTAAGCTTAAGGACCAAAAATGTAAGGGTAAACTTTAGGGCTATATCGTTTTGCTTTCCAATCCTGTATAGTCTTTGGCTGTGTGCTAAAGGGTCTGCAGGTGCATTGCATGAATGTCCTTCTAAATGTCCTTCTAAAGGCAGTGGTCGATTTGATCTATTGCAAAGTACAGTTTGATAGACTAAAGCAACTAGTGAAAAACACTTCATTGTCATATTTAAGAGTTTATTTTAGTACACATTTCCGCTCCAAAAAAGTTCTTTTTTCACAATGAACGGCGCTCCCCTGTGGTCGGATATATATTTGAATGTATATATTTATTTTTATTGTGATAGTGATTATTAGGGCACTCTCATGTTGTTTTTCCAGATGCCATCGACGTCACCGCTGCCATGGGTTTCATGTTTTGCATCAATCTGAAATCGCTAAGATCACCCAAAGCATCGTCTTCTCTTCCCAGGAAGTAAAGCACGTGCGCGCTGAAGATGAAAGCGGCTTAAGCCAGGATCAAACGAGCTGGCCATCTCTGTCGCACAAAGAGTGCATGAGATGACGTCATCCACGTGCGTTGCCTACCATCGATTGGTCCTCAAACAAAGCGAGGACACCCCGCCTGTCTTGTGACGGGCTAAGGAGTATATGAAGCTTTTTAAGGAATGTGAACCTCCGAAACTCACGCCGCAGCATTGGACTTCATTCATGAGGACGGATATTCCATCATTAATGGCGCGTTGAATATCTAGGCAGACACAAGAATATGGCTCTCTTACTTTTCGTTAATACGAGAGGGACGGCATGAGCAGCGCTTCGATTCTTTTAGCAAATGTCTCTCTCTCTCTTTTTTTTGTCTTCCTCTTTCTCACCTTTCTAGTCTCCCTCACCAAATCCCGCAGCCAACCGGATGTCTTTCTGGTTAACCTCCCTGCACTCTCCCTTTTGTTGCTTCCTTCCTCCTTTTCTTACACCAGAGTTTTGTAGAGTTGTGAGAGATCGTGGATGCAAGATTGTTACCCATAGCCTTACTACGTACAAAATTTCATTTTTTTCTATATATTGCATTGAATGTTTGGTCATGGCGTCGAAACGATAGACTTTATGTCTTCGTAGATTCTGGCCCCACCACCAATTGTTTACCGTCGATCAATGTTTTCAGAATTGACCATTTGCGGGAAAACCACTGCGCATGAGCAGTAACCGCACAGGTAGCGTTCCTGTACAGGCGTTTTGGTTTTAGTTGGAAAACATCAGCCTGGTGTTCCATCAATATGACCCGTAGTAACGGCGAACACTGCCGTTTTCACGCAAACACCGTACCTCACAGACGGTGCACAAGATGTTTTCCAACCAAAAGCGAAGCTTTCCTGTTTACACGACAGGGGGCGCTCACTTTTCCGCAAATGGTCAAATAGGTTTGAAGTTTAAGACATCAATGCATTTCGTTCTTCTCCAACTACATAATCGCAAGAAGCAAAGTGAAGCCAGTGCATTGTTCTTCTTTTTAAATAAAAAAAAGAGTTCGACTATAAGCGTGCGAAATAAGCACCCATGGCCTTTTAGCTTTACACGTTTAAGCACAAGACGAATTGCATTATTCTTTATTCATACATATCCCCGCTTTGCCAGAGGCGTTACAGCAGGGGGGTTACAAAGTTGAAAAAAATACATCTTCATTAACACTGCACACTTGCTCAGATGTCAAACAATTCCATTCGTTAATAGTTTTAACAAAAAACGAGTTTGAATACAGGTTCGTCCTGGCCCGGCACGGCTTTATTTTGTGTATGTGGTCTGTACGTTGAGATATGTAATCTGGTCTTTTTAAGTAAGTGTCGCTGTCTAGTCCCGTTTTTTTATGAAATATCTGGTATAAAAGCTTCAAACGCAATTTTTTGCGACGGGACGACAGTAACTCCCAGTTTAACTCCTTTTTCATTTCGGTACAACTCTGCTTTTGTCCGTACCGACCCAAAACTGATTGGCTAAGATCCGAGTTTACACGTACCTACAAGAAGACTTGAAACGATAAGAATAAAACGGGAGTGAAAGGCCTTACGGGAACGGATATGCTGATGTACACAATAGTAACAAAAAATCAGTGGCTTTAGTTTTTTAGAAGAGCAAAAGCGTGTTAGTAACATCTCACCAGGTCCGCTGGTTGGGTTCGTTTTTTTACGCAGCCACTGATTTCTCGCGTTCATGAATTTATCAACATCGAGTCCGCGCTCTACAAGTACAGAAAAAAGAAAGAGAGAGAGATTGCAATTTACTTGCTGAAATTGGAGAAGTGCTTTAGCCAATCGCCCCCCCCTCCCCAACGATACGAGCTCAAAGAGGAAAAAAAAGAATTTTGGTGAGTGAGACCAAAAGTGCCTTACAGACAAATTTAAATGTCTACACACGAATGTGTCTACAGGTATTCAAGAAGCAAGAAGACCAGAGAGTGTGGTAATGTTTCCCGAATGAGAGTTGGTGGGTATGCACGTTTGAGGCAGCTAGGCTAAGCTTACCACTTCTTACTTCACTTTTAACGTGACGTCCCAATCTTAATTGGAACTTCGTACTGAGGCTGCGTTCTGCACTGTCTGCTATTGAAGCATTCTGACACCAAACTTTTTTTTTTCAACATGAAATTCTTTTCTCCATTTACGGATCATCAGTCGTACTATTTCGAAAGTTTACGAGAAAACTCACAGAATCCTCATGCACTTTACTAAGATGACTTCAATGAGAAAGCTGTGTTTTTCGTTCTGTTCTTCACAGCCGATTGTATTAATCCTCCCTTACCCCTTCCTGCAGCTAAGGTGGCTTTGCAAGGCCTCAAAGTTTTGAGGCATCGCAGTTATCTTCACTTCACATGGTTCTGCAGTGTTGTCTCCAAGAGACGCCTACTTTTAGACAAGCGAGTATGCCATGCGAATATGTCACCAGGTGAAGTCAGAAGTATGTCCTAATATCGTCAGAAATTTTGTCACTCTGCGGCGCCATGGCGACGTCACCAAGCCGCTATCTAAGACTGCACGGCTTTTTTTTTTAAGTCAGTTTCGACGCCCACGCCACGGCAACTGACATCCACATTTGTCGTTTCATGAGGCATCTAAGGTTTCTGCCTTAATATTAGTTAATCAATCACTACATTTTTTAATATCTTGAAACGAAAAATAAAAGATGGAGTTCTAGTAACCATTACTTGGTGACTTCTAACCTTTTTCACTTGATCGTTACAAATACAGAAGTAAAAAAACAAGATAGCATCTATACATATGTACAGTCTTATATACTCCAGTTCAAATGTTCTCATTTGGGAAGCGCAAACAAGTAGCCGCCACGCACACTTTTAGCGTGGTCCGCTCAGTAGTGGCCACAAATCTTTGCGTCTTCACAAAGTGACGCTAGTGCTACTACGTTTTTTTATTTATTCTAAACCTAATATTTTCTACAACGTAAGCGTTCGCTTGGAATCTAGCGTATGGAGTTCCTGTTTGAGCCACCGTCGGTGTGCATCGTGTTTTGGACAGTCGAGCAACGGGTGATAGATATCTGCATCGTCCTGGCGGCACCAATATTCTAACAATGCTGCACGTTGAATCCGAGGTAGAAATTGCTTCGTGTGCGCACTTTCGGTTCTTAGGCGATGTATGAAATTGTCTAAGCGCCTTGGAAGATGAGAACATAATTGGCCCTCAATATCAGAACCAACAGCAAGTATAGGATCAAGTTTTTTAAATGAGAAGCATTTCTTAGCAAACTTCGGCAATTTCGAGCGTATCTATCTATCTATCTATCTATCTATCTATCTATCTATCTATCTATCTATCTATCTATCTATCTATCTATCTATCTATCTATCTATCTATCTATCTATCTATCTATCTATCTATCTATCTATCTATCTATCTATCTATCTTTCTAGCCGCCTACGACTTTTAGCTTTACTGGCCGTTTCGATAATGGTATTGATACCAAACTTGACATGGCATTACATAACTGTATGAATAAGATATCTGACTAGCCCTAACATGAAAATATTGACATGGATGTCATGAATGTCATAATTTGCATTTCATGGTCCTGCAGCTATTGCGGTGGTTTCGTTTACATGGTATGTTGCAAAACTGGTATGGTATGAGAGGATTGCATGGCGAACACAAGCGACAGATCCTAACATCAAAACTGTGAGATGCGTGTCATGTAACAGCATGACTACATGCCTAGCTCATGATGTGTTCACGGCCGTTTCGCTAGAGCCACATATACCAGATTTGGCATTACGGTACGTGAATGGATGACGAAGGTATGTGACTGATGCAAACATGATAATGGTGAGATGCGTGTCATCTAACAACATGGCTACATGCCACACTAATGATGCGCTGGTGGTTGTTTTGCTAGCTTCACTTATATCAAATTTGGTATAACGTGACGCCAATGGATGATGAGGGTACGTGATTGGGGCAATTGGGGCAAACATAATAATCATGAGATATGTGTCATGTGAAAACATCATTACATGCCACAGTCAAGGCGCTAATACATTTCGACATGACGCGGTTCGCGTGCTCGCCGGCGTTCATTTTGTCGCGTCAAGCCGGCGTTGCCACGCCAGGCACCGGTCCTGCCATATACTTCCAGGCGCGCGCCGGGCTGCGTTGCTTTCACGCATGCGCGTTTCAGAGCGCCCAGCCTCCCTCCGTCACGAAAAGAAGGAGACGCAAAATTGTCTGGGGTTAGGGAGCCTACATGAACGGCCGTTTTTAGGGTGGAGACATCTTAATAGGTGCCTTCAAAAAACTCAGCCAAAACCAGCGGGCAACGGGGCACGCTGTTGCCAGCTTCCACCAAATTCAGCATACTTTTCTGTGCGCCACCATTTTGGAGCCAGCCGCCGCTCCCTCCAGCTACGCGAAGTACGGCGCAACAAAAAGGACAAACAGCTAGAATTTAATTCAGCTGGACTATTCAGCATTATTGTGGGGAGGCGACCGAGCATGTATACCTACGTACGGCGTCGGTGCCCAGCCCTTGTAACAACACACAACACCTGGGCTTTTGACAGCGGAGATTCTCAGGGTCGTGTAAGCGACCCAGTTCTCAAAGTGAGCGCACGAAGAAATTCGCAGCCCACACACAAACACTTGCGAGATAATACTGAGGTTACGCTGACACGAACGCAAGCGTGGCAACAGCTCAGACTAGCGAGCGCGTCTCCGTACGAACGCGCGGATGCGTCCCGTTTGTGGGCTTCCTACTCGCAATGCGTGGACGCAGCAACGACAACTTCGGTTATCTACTCATTCGCGAACACCGCGAAACACATATACGTGTGCCGCAGGAAAAAACAGAGAACGAAATACGCAGTACTCACAGAGCAAATACGAGACGCACTGGTGGGCTCCCAGCCGTCTCGCTTCACTTGAGCCAGCCATAGTTGTCATCGGCCAGGGCTCGCTGGGAAACGGAACATTCGCACCCCCTTTCTGTTGTGGTTAGTGCAGAGCGGTACGCAGCATCTAGGCATTCTAAGGCTTCACCGGCAGCGTTTAACACGCAACCGCAACGTTCGATGCCGTATTATTGAGAACTAAACGCAACCGGGCGTAGACGAAGTGCGGGCACCAAGATGGGGCGACAGCATGGCGTTGCTGTCTGGCAACATTGTGTTTTGGCGGGCGGCGGTGCGTTGGCGGCATTAAGTGGGTCAAAGGCTGACATCACCCTAAAAACGGCCGTTCATGTAGGCTCCCTAGTCTGGGTAACGCATTGACATAGAGTAACGTTACTCTATCGCATCAGCGCGAAATGCAGCATGTCGCATTTCGTGCCAGTTGCCGTCGGGCCACGCCCACGAACGCTCGTCGCGCCTGGCGTCAGACTGTAGAGTGCTCGCGTTTTGCTAACGTAGCGTCACCGTGCCCAGCGTGCGCACGCGTCGATTCTACATTGGAGTAGATTGGGCGCTTCATGATGTGCTGGCGGCCGTTTCGTTAGCTCCACATATACCAAATTTGGTGTTCAGTGACGTCAATAGATGACGAAATTACACGACAGGTGCAAACATGATAATCCTGACACGCCTGTCGAGTAAGAAGATGACAACATATCACGCTCATAGCGTGCTCACACATATACTCCAGCTCCACATATACTAATTTTGGTATCACGTGACGTGAACAGATTATGAAGATAAACGACACATCCAAACATGATAATCATGAAACGGAGGTCATGTACGGCATCATTTACCTCCACCTCGTAACGTTGTGCTGATTTTAAAGTGAGATATCAACATTTCTCATTCAAGCTTCGCATATCATCGATTCCCACTGTACGTGGGATCTGCCTTTTTTTTTTGTTTGTCTGTGAACCAGGTAGACAAGCATTTTAACGTTTTGTTCTTACTAAACTTATGTTTATTCACAGTGAGACACTTTGTCATTTAAGAACCCGAGTGATATATAATCTGTAACCCAACTATATTCTCGTGCGAATGACCTCGTGTCAAGTAAGTCACTCTCTAACTGTTGCTATAGCGGCCGCCATGATACTTTGGGAGAGCACATTTGAAAGTGGCCTTATTTACGTTATGCCTAACACCTGACAGCGACCAATGCTGGTTGTTGTCCTGAGGAGGATATTCTCGTGGAGCACGTTCGCTTAATGCGCGATAGGAACAGTCTGCTCAGAGAATACTCAGAATAGAAATGAGAAGAAAACTGTGGTATCCATGAAAAAAAAATAAGGCACTGAGAGCTACAAGCCACGCCTGTCTTAACGGTAAATGCTACACGCATTACAGTTTTCCGTGCTGCACCACCATTGGGGGGGAAGTGTTGTCACTGATTACCTGGGCGCGGTCGAATGACCGAACTTGATGGCTACAGGAAGGCGTGTATCTGGCAACGTCCTATTCATTTGCTTTTAGGCTGACGTTTTTAGACAAATAACAGTTCCTTCTGCCGAAGATTTCATTGTGTGTAGCTGTGGTCTTGAGATATTCTCAAGCAGCAAGGCGGATTTACTGCAAATTTCGTGTGTCTACCCAAGCACTCCGGTGTTCTCCCCGTAAGAATATTGAAGCACCGCAGCACTCCGATGTCGTACACCTGCGTGACATGGGTATACCTGGCCACGAAGGGCTGGAGGGGAACGAGGAGGCTCACGCCACGGCCCGCGATCACGCCTACCGGGTGTGACCATGATCGCACCTCCCTGCTTTCTAGACACCACGACTGCGTCCGCGAATGCTGAGTCCATACCTATTAGTATTACCTACTCTGCAATTCTTCAATATCATAGGCTGTTTTCAGGGAATATCCACCACCACACTCGAATCTCAACAAATAGGACAACACTATACTGAGACCTGAAAGCAACGCTTACGCACATGGTATACTAATGAACAGACTGCACCCAACCTTACAAGAACATATTTGGTCATTGTGGGGTCAGTGGCAATAATCCTATCAAGAAGAGCCCACCCTTACGATTACTCTGTCAAGAACAGACGCTACAAGGTAACTTCCTCACGTGGAACGTAGTATGCGTCAGCTAGCGTGTAGCATCCCAAGTATAACACATAAAAGACTCCATTAAATAAACCCTCCACTGAAACTTCGAACTCCATCCAGACTTTACTAAACGTTCTCGGTATTTTCACTATCTTAAAAGAGAACTAAAAAATTCAGTTAATGAACTGTGAAACAATTACGGCTGCCTACGTATTGTGCAAATAGCGAAAGAGTCACTCATGCTTCTAGAGAGGCGTCTTTTTCCCATTTGATTACGATAAATAAAAAGAGAGTGCAACACTTCTGTTAATAATATTTAGATCATTATTCAGTGACATCATTTTTCAAAACCTATCTAAAAAGTTGGCAGATCCCACGTACAGTGGAAGTCGATGATATGCGAAACACGAATGAGAAATTATATGTAACTTTAAAATCAGCACAACGTTTCGAGGTGGAGGTAAATGATGCCGTACATGACTTCCGTGTCATGATAATCATGTTTGGATACCTCCGTCATCTATTCACGCCACGTGATACCAAGTTTAGTCTATGTGGAGCTAGCGAAATGGCCGTGAGCACGCTATGAGCGTGGTATGTTGTCATGTTCTTACATGACATGTGTGTCAGGACCAGTCATATATTTCGTCATCTATTAACGTCACGTAACATTAAATATGGTACATGTGGAGCTAGCGAAACGGCCGCGAGCGCATTATGAAGGGCCAATATACTCTAATGTAGCGTTGACGCGCGCGCATGCTGGACACAGCGACGCTACGTTAGCAAAATGCGAGCACTCTCTAGTCTGACGCCAGGTGCGACCGGCACGACCTGCGTCCGTTGGTGCAGCCCGACGGCAAACGGTGTGGAATGCGACATGCTGCATTTCGCGCTGATGCGTTACCCGGACAACACTGCGTCTCATCTTTTCGTGACGGAGGGATGCCGGACGCGCTGAAACGCGCATGCGTCAAAGCAACGCAGCGCGGCGCGCGTCTGCGAGTATATGGCAGGACCGGCGCCTGGCGTGGCAACGCCGGCGTGACGCGACGAAATGAATGTCAGCGAGCACGCGCACCGTGTCATGTCGAAATGTATTGGCGCCTTCACTGTGGCATGTAGTCATGTTCTCACATGACACACATCTCATGATTATCATGTTTGCACCAGTCACACACCTTCGTCATCCATTGGCGTCACGTAATACCAAATTTGGCATGTGTGAAGCTAATGAAACAGCCGCGAGCGCTTCATCAGTGTGGCATGCAGTCGTGTTGTTACATGACATGCATCTCGGGATTATAATAGTTGGACGTGCCATTTACCTGTGTCGTCCGTTCGCGTCGCGTAGATTAGAGTTTGGTACATGTGAAGCAAGCGAAACGGCCGCGAGCGCATCATGACGTAGAGTGTAGTCATGTTGTTACATGACACGCATCTCATGTTTATATTGCTTGTACCAGTATCATACTTTTGTCTTCCATTCACGTCTCGTTATACCAAATTTGGTATAAGTGAAGCTAGCGAAACGGCCACCAGCGCATTATGAGCGTGGCAAGTAGTCATGTTGTTACATGACACGCATCTCATGATTATCATGCTTGCACCAGTCATATACCTTCGTTATCCATTCACGCACTGTAATACCAAATTTGGTATATGTGGCGCTAGCGAAACGGCCATGAGCGCACCATGAGCGTGGCGTGTAGACATGTTGTTACATGACACGCATGTCATGATTTTCATGTTAGGGTCTGTCGCTTGTGTTCTCCATACAATCATGCCATACCATACCAGTTTTGCAACGTGCCATGTGAACGAAACCACTGCAAGAGCTGCAGGACGATGAAATGTAAATCACGACATTAATGACATGCATATCATGATTTTCATGTTTGGCTAGTCAAATATGTTCTTCATACAGTCGTGTTATGCTTTACCAAGTTTGATATCGATACCTTTATCGAAATGGCCGGGAGAGCTAAAAGTCGTAGGCGGCTAGATATATAGATACGCTCAAAGTCGCCGAAGTTCGCTAAGAAATGCTTCACTTTTAAAATAGTAGAGCCTGTAAAATAAAAGTCGATTTAACGGAAGACCCATTTCGCTGTTTGTCAATATTTGCAAAGGGTGTGGTGATGTGACAGACAACCTGCTGACAAAAACGTAGCTGTTCACCTTAGCAATACTGGTGAATTCTTTTTACACAGTCTTGCGACGCGTTAGAATGCAACGTACATAAGGAGGAAAATGATGATTCAAGAACAAACAAATAATTAAGAGAAAGAACCCTAGACAGTTGCTGCCATCTAGAAACATTGTAATGGCTCTTGTGTGTCCGATGGTTGGGCATCATTTCATATTAAGGGTGCACCGCACCTACGGAGCAGGGAAGGCAAAGGCAGTAGACATAGCGAATTGCAACCATTGGATCTTCAATGTGGTATCCATGTTTGTTGTTGTATATAAGTTTCTCGTTCATTCCAGTTTGTGCTATGTTTTTTTTCTTTCATCAGGTCTTGCGGTTTTCTTGTCGTAAAACACCTAGTTGTGGTCGTTCTCCATGGTCTGCGTCTTCTTTTTTATTTTCTGCTTCAGGTTGCGTCATCCGGGTAAGTGCAGCACTCTAGTGGTTTCGCACTGTCCGCGAGAAGGATCCTGATTGAGAAGAATGTCGGGTGTGGTCGTAAAATGTTGCAGAAATAGCCGGACTCTTCCGGAGTCACTAACGAAGACGTGCGACCACTTCCAGGATTCTAGCGATTCGCACAGGCAAGAAAGAATACTGGCAGTAAGAACAAGAGAGAAATGCGAGCTTGTAGAGCGTCGTTAAACAAATAAATGGCCTTCCGTGGTCGGGAAAGTTTGTAAAGAAACGCTCAGAATAGTTGTACGTTTTTAAACGACTGCTTTGGAGCAGCTTTGGAGTCTTGCTAGGGGCGAGGAAATCGGTGTTATTAGGGCGGAAAGAAACGGTCATAAAGAAGTATGAGAGGAAGGGGGGGCGGCTAATACGCTTTAGCGTTGCACTCCTCTTTTCCTTCCTACTGACTATTATTTCCTCTAACCTCTTGTTATAGTGTATTATACTATATATGGCTATGCCTTCTCGCTCGTTTACCATCTCTTTTTTTGCGGGCCAATTTCAGTATGTGTCTTCTTACTGTTTATTTATTTTTTCCCTTCAATCCAAGGTACATCGTATGTACGACCAATATAGGCACATGACCAAGCATTTTTTTACAATTTAAGACTTATTCGTCAATAATTTATTGGCTGCCCTTTGGTTATCACAGCTAATCGGTCGTGAATACTCTGGTTTGGGCTATAGGCCTATACAAGCAGTGCCTATACAAGCATAAGCCTATGCAACCCCTTATTCCCCAACCCCAGTGTAGGGTAGCATACCGGATACTAGCATCTGGTTAACCTCCCTGCCTTCCTTTTTTCTCGTTTCTCTCTCTCTGTTCTATGCGGCCTAAAGTGGTTATTGATCGATTATTCCTTAGCTATTGCTTGACTGTATATTAGGTACCACAAGGTATAGTTCATGCATTTCGGCCAGGCGAGGATCATCAAAGCATTTCCTAGAATATATTTGTTAATAATTGATTATCGATTACCTACTTATTGACATTCAGTAGCCTATCTCTTGGCTTTGGCCGTGTGTTCGGGTAATGATAAGCATCCAGTATCTTCTGGAATCTATTTTGTTATATATTGATTATCGACTACGCATGGATTACTTGTGAATTAGCTATCACTAGGCATCACTCGCTACGCTAGGAGTGATTTGGAACATATTCGCTTTCAGTGAGGCATACCCAGGGATATTTCGTATCGCAAACACCAGACGCTTAACTAAAACCTTTAGCAGCTCTCCTGTAAAAAACATAGAATAGGAGCACGATCTTTTGTTGCTCAGAAATATTTGCAACCATCTGTCCGCCAAAATACTGACATTGGTGTACTAGCGTACAAGCAAAAAGAAAAGAAATAACACAGTCAGGTACAATAATTGGATAATTTAGAACAAAGAAGACGTACAGCCACTCGTTCTTTTAATCTGAACGTGTGAGCGTCTACCGCTCAGTCAGTAAAGGCCGTATAACGAATCATCGTGGTGAAACGAACGAGCATACGTACGTACATGCGCACGTTGAACAGTTCAGCACAGCTGTCATCTACCATGCTGCGCCGAGAACTGAACACCAGGATGCTGTAGAAACAGACGCTTATGGCCCGGCGGTCGACGCTCGCGCGTTCAGGTTAACGAAATGGGCGGCTGTACACAACTTTAGTGCAGTTCTGTTGAAACACTGAGAAAAGCACAGCGGCAACAGAAAGAAGAGACAACAACGAAAACTTGGGATCAGAAGCGACAATAAAGCTGCCATTTAGAACATTGCACTATATTTACCCACTTTGCATGAGTTCTGAAAGCAGGCAAGTCTTTGTCGGAAACTCTTGTGGCCCGGAATGACCATGACTTGGAACAATCGAAACACAGAAACACAGGTCACACGGAAAAAAATAAAATAAAGGTAAAAGTAAACAAGCAGCCACTTTAGCTGCAACACAAGATCCGATTTTACAATTTTAAAAACCTTTTTTCTTATGTGGTGGAGGCTCGCGATACTAAGAAACTGCGTCAAGTCAAATACGCATTGTTTCGCTAACAGCGTTCATGTGCTCTTTCTTCTCAGTGTGCTGAAAATGTTATCTCGCATTCCAAAGGCAAGAACAGGAGAAGCAGAAACTCTCTCAACTCTTCGCACGTAGTTTATTAATTTTTTTGAAGTTGGCTGGCGTAGTATAACAGGATACAATGTATTCGTGATGTGTAAACAGGATACAATGTATTCGTGATGTGTAAATTGTATAGAGTCGCATGACTCTGAAAAGAAGCTCCTGTCACACTACACATTTCAGGATATTGTGCTGCGCGAAAGATATGCGAAACACGTTCCATAATTCATTTCAGGTTTTTTTTGTCACTTCTAGGAGTCTTATTAAAAAGAGAACGTTGATTACCACAGACAAAAAAAATAAGTCGAAAAGTGAAACATTTCATGGTCGCGCTTGCTTTACCTGAAATGATGTCACTTGTAGCCACAACGAACAATCTTTTTAGGTGCCAGAGAACACGTTATTTATTCTAGAAGCTCGGCGAAAAACCTTACAAATGTTTTCGAAATTTTTGTCAGGACATGACCACCACGGCTATGTATCCAGCCTTTATGTGGGATACAGAACGATGGACTTAGTAGTACAATGTTACTTATTAGTAGCTGAGATAGAATAGCGTGGAGAAGTGGTCACATGATAAGGATAAACAAACACCGAGTATAAAAAAGTACGATGGTATATTTTTTGCGAGAATCTCGACTTTATAACTTGTCACAAGAATTTCATTCACTGCAATTATTACACTCCTAATTAGTCGATGAAAAAATGCCAAGAATAACAGTTTTTGTGTAGCCTTTCCCGACCATCTAGAAACTGGGCGCTCTTACGTTCAGTACTATATAGACAACTGCGATTGGCTGTCAACTAAGAACCACTATGTTTGTGTAACCTCACGTGACGGGCGTTTGCACGAAATCTGACGATATTAATAAAACATGCAACTAAACTCATGCTAAAAATATTTGTTTTACAAAACTTTGTCTCTGAGGTATGAAAGACATAAAGTATTTGACGCAATCAGTCGGTTCCACTAACATGCGGGTGTTCAATTGGACAGAGAAAACTTTTTTTCACTCAGATGCGATGCATGTAAAGAGACATCAATTACTCAATAAACAATTATTTTTGCTCAAATTTTTCTCCACATAGTTGATAGTATGATGCGTGCCACCCTTTTTCTTCTTAAGGATGTGAATCGGAAGAAGGCAAAGAAAGATAGGAGTGGTTGGCCATGGCCTACCTTGTACCGCTACGACGTTGTACAACTATATCAAACCTACCACATTGTACAATTACCAGATCTTACCACGTTGCCCTAACTACCTTTGCACCTACCGCACTTTCTGCCTATCATTACATGCGCAAATTGTATAGATGGGCATTATCCGACGCATCGCATTCCTCACATCAGACGCGAAAGATTCAACTTGTTTAAACCCTTTTCTGTTTAAACTTTCATGGACGCGCGTTCATTTTTGTAGCTGCAAAAGTTTATTTCTGACTAAGCCGTGCAATGATAGGTAGGTGAAAATTCTGGTTGACGTCTTTTCGGGGCGGGGACAAAGAACTCTCGATGGCAAAAGTGATCAGAAGTGTTGAATTGCGATAGCCAGGTAGGAAGTAAAAAACAACAACAATATAGACTGCACTTTGTGCCGTCATCTCTTCTTTTAGTCCTTGTCTTGTTTGCGGAGTTCAACACTTTGGATCATCAACCAACAAGCCCAACTGTCCGTCGTTCTGGGAAAGTGAAGAGTGCCCTCAAAGCTTACTGCGCAGCAACCCAAAAATAACATCGCTCTCTCAATATAGTGGTCTTCCGGTGTAGAAGAAAGCTGGAATGACAACAGTCGAAAGGCAAAGTTGAGTGCTGCTCTTAACGACTACCGTGGCGGCTGCGGTGCATTAGCGCCGGTGCGTGGGCTTCCATCCGAGCGAGCAATTGTGTCCTGCCTTTCTGGTGGGAGCTAGTGGTCACGCGAAGTGAGCGTCATGTGGTTGTAGTTGTAAGGCTCACACACGCAAGCTGCCGGAAGATACGGGAAGTACGGGAGGGAATATTCGTGTTGTGTTGGTTTCTTTGACGATTTATCATGCGCTCTTCGTATACGGCATGGAGGGCTCACTGCCTTTCCCATTCTATCCCCGTTTTGTCCTCGGCTTACCATTCGCACGCTTTTCGGGAAGCCGTAAGGTTTGCCGCTTTTGCTGTACGTGACCATTGTTAATATTGTGTAAGTGTATACAAACAATAAACAGAAGACGGTAAACTTGTCAGATTAGCCGATAGGTGTTTACATAGGGACCCTGACTGACGCTTAAAAATATTATTGAGCCGCACTGACGTGATCACGTTCAAAAAAACTTTAAGGGCAAATGCTATGCATATGAGTGTGTAAATGCGAGTCCACTTACATCCATTTCATTAGTGACAGGCGGCAATGTATAAATACCACGGCATGTTCAATGTCGCTGCTTATAGTGACCAAATCTCAGTATAGCTATAGAGAACAGATTCTGGTTGGATTACAAGTGTTATATTAATCCCACCTTCTCTCTCTCTTTCTTTCCCTTTCATTTGCGCAGACACACTTACAATGTTGCTTGAAACCGAGAGTAGGTGGAGTTGCACTTCGAACTAGTGACAGTCCCTGTAGAATTCCCGTCTGCTAACGGTGCGATCTCGCCGAAACATTTGACAGATCCCCCTCCATCTGAGAGTCGATCTCATACAAAGCAGTACGTGAGTATTGGCCTATATGATTTTTTATTGCTTGGAGCCAAGCGTTGAGAGCTGGACCTACTTTCTCGCGCACTTTGAGTATATAGCGGAGAGCCCAAAATCTGTGAATCTTGTTCGAAGGTTGAGGGATCACTTGCTGAATGCCTCAGCTATTTGAATAAACCACCTATTTGAAGAAGCAATTCTTAACAGGTGAATCTCCTACGCTCTCGTAGATAGCAGAGGAACGCATCAGCCACTAAGTTCACACGGCGAGTATCGGCAGAAAACTGAAAATTGTTGTGACCGTCACAAGCTTATTTTCACCTTGCAATATTTTACCTTCCAGTTTCTTAGGTACTTGAAGCCATAGTGAACGGTCTTTAAATTAGAGGAAGACTCCTCAAGGCTTTTCTAACGAATATGTGCTAATTTCAAATTGAATTCGTCATAAATGTTCCTTCTGTGCACCATAGGGCACGAGGAGACAGCCACTTAGGACACTGAAGCAAGCTTGCTAATGATGGGCAGCCTTCACTACAGCGATTATGAGGCAGACTAAGTAAAAGTGTAGTTAAGGGTGCAATACTCGTGTACCACACAGCATACACGGCGATTGAAACACCTAAGAAAAAGGGAAGCTATTTTGGCGAGCTTCGTTCATCATATTCTTCAAACACAATTTTCTTTCTGTGCATCATAAAACATCTCCGTTTTTCCCTTTTGACTTAATCTACTTGCTATGGTCCCTTGTTCATTTCATTTTAGCACTTTCTTTTCATTTTACCAGATTACCAGCTGGGCAATGTT
The DNA here is from genome assembly GCA_013436015.1 of Rhipicephalus annulatus. Taxonomy (NCBI): domain Eukaryota; kingdom Metazoa; phylum Arthropoda; class Arachnida; order Ixodida; family Ixodidae; genus Rhipicephalus; species Rhipicephalus annulatus. The sequence continues at coordinate 321,208 of WOVY01010286.1, read as the reverse complement.
TTGATCAATCCTTAAGGACTGACAAGCTATTTGTACCTATCTGCTCATTGTCAGAATCGCGCATGCCAGTCTTTGTGCAAGAAAATGTGCACTAGCTCTCCAGACCGAGATCAGATGGCTGGATACATCACTGAAACCGGCTATACCTCGAAACCGGGTGTTTCGTTCATCAGCTGTCCTTCAGTGGCGCCACTTATAACCTGAGGTGGAGTACCTTCATATCACTTATTTAAATGTGCTTGCCATTTTTCCGCTCACCTGAGATAGTTTGCCAAGGACTCTACCTCCGACTTTTATTGTACATTCTTTGATGATACTAGTAAGATTATCGTTTATTGTGGCAACGCTAACGTCAGTTAACTCGTTTGAGGCCTCAAATCTGATTTGAAGCGATACTATGACTTTCTGTACTTTCCCTCTCACCGCTAGCTCATTAACTGGCTTCTTGTGTATCAGTTTATGCCTTTGCTTTTTTAAATCTTGGTAAATACGAGCTCATACCATTCTATGGTCACTGCATCGGATCTTGCCAACTACTTCTACATCGTGTAAAATGCCTGGGCGCGCACACAGAATGAAGTCTATTTCATATTTAGTTTCTCCATCAAGACTTCGCCACGTCAAGTTATGGTTAGCCCGTTTTTTGGAGAATGAATTCAAGATCCGTAAATAATTGCGTCCAGCAAACTCTACTTATATCCCTTCTGGCATTTCAAGAGCCGATGTCTTAGTCCCTCAATGCATAATCTCCAGCCTGATTTTTCTATATATTGGCATTAATGTTGCCCATCATAACAGTATACTGTGCCTTTACATTATTAAAGGCTGACTCTATGTCTTCGTAAAGGCGTTCAACCATACGCCCACCATGGCTCGATATAGGTGCTTAGACTTTTACGTCCTTCATCTTGCACCTTGTGGTAAACTTAATTTTGATACTTGCCACCCTCTCGCTGCTGCTATAGTATTCCTATAGGTTGCCAGCGATATTCATTCCCGAGTTGTAGAGGAGAGTCTGCCGCTTGACTTTCCCGGCGAAGATGAGTCGGGCCTTGTTAGACGTTCATAAATTGCGAACGTCGAGGATAGTTCCCTGATTCCATTGAATACTACTTCACAGGGCTTCATCCGTCTCATGATTAGCTTCGGAGACGACGCCATAGCTGACATCCTCGTCATAATGTTTAAGATGACCACGAAGGGCCACATCCTCTTGCACCGTTTTGATGACGATATCCACAAGAAGGTGGTCGGCAACGTGGGCATTCTGGATGGGTACTTGCGACAAGGAGGTTCTGCTCACGGGAAAGCACAAAGCTAAAGTCTGCAGCCAAGTGCACCTCAAGGTAAGTGCGCAAGGACAGGCCGAGCTCACCTGGTTGGAATGTGGCATCGAGCGCCAGGGTAGTCCGGGGCTTTAGGACAACTACAATGTCGTCCGGGTGGAATTTCTAAAGCGGCTTCAGCTTCCACGATGGCTTAGCATGTCCCTCTTCTTTGCGCGAGGTAGGATGTGGTGGTTTGGATGGCTGCTTTCCTGAAGCGGCCTGGATAGTGGTCATGATCATCTTGGCCTTTCGTCGCTCGGAGTGTCTCTCCAAGGTCGGAGCAAAGTTTCATCCCGGATAGGCTCCCTTGGTGCCAAATCTTGATTCCCGACGTGTGAAACGGTCGACCATGCCATTTCATGGGGGTCGTAGCCGCGTTGAGTTGAACAAGCGTCAACTTCGGCACGAGTGTCCACTTCCCCGCTACCGAATGCTAGCTGAGCCAAGAGACTCTCCGTAGGCACCATGAGGCGAGAAGGTGAAGTCGCTTCAATTTTTTTATCGGCCCAACTTGACAAATTAAATGTCTCCGTGGTCCAGGTGACTTGCCTGGTCCAAAGGCCACAAAATTTCAAAGGTCCAGTAGAAAGGTGCGTGGCTCCAGTCGAAAATCGGCAGAGCCGATGTTCCTCGCGTCCGTTCGCTACGCGCTCTCGTAGCGTCCCCCAAATGGCGCGAAATGCAACATACTGCATTTCCCGCCGATGCGCTCCCTCTTCTTGTGACGAAGGGACGCCGGACGCGCTGAAACGCGCATGCGTCAAAGCAACGTAGCGCGGCGTGCGCCTGCGAGTATATGGCAGGACCGGCGCATGACGTGGCAACGCCGGCGTGATGCGACGGAATGAGCACCGGTGAGCACGTGCACCGCGTCACATCGAAATGTATTGGCGCCTTCACAGTGTCATGTAGTCATTTTCTCACATGACACGCATTTCACGATTATCATGTTTGCACCAGTTACATACCTTCGTTATTCATTGGCGTCACGTAATACCAAATGGCATATGTGAAGCTAACGAAACGGTCACGAGCGGATCATCTGTGTGGCATGTAGTCATGTTGTTACATGACACGCATGTCGTGACTATGATGTTTCGATGTTTCATTTACCTATGTCGTCCATTCGCGTCACGTAATACTGAGTTTGGTACATGTGACGCTCGCGAAACGGCCGCGAGCGCATCATGAGCGTGGCATGTAGTCATGTTAATACATGACACGCATGTCATGATTTTTATGTTAGGGTCTGTCGTTTGTGTTCGTCATGCAATTATGCCATACAATACCCGTTTTGCAACGTTCCATGTGAACGAAACCACCGCAAAAGCTGCAGGACCATGAAATGTAAATCATGACATTCATGACATCCCTGTCATGATTTTCATGTTATGAGTAGTAATATGTTCTTTGTGTAGTCATTTTATGCCATACCAAGTTTGGTATAGATACCATTATTATCGAAACGGCCAGGAGAGCTAAAAGTCGTAGGTGGATAGATAGATAGATAGATAGATAGATAGATAGATAGATAGATAGATAGATAGATAGATAGATAGATAGATAGATAGATAGATAGATAGATAGATAGATAGATACGCTCAAAGTTGTCAACGTGCCTTAAGAAATGCTTCGCATTTAACAAAAGTTGTGCAATGCATGCAAAAGTTATCTAAAAAATTCAGCCGTGCAAACATGGTGAAAAGGGATTAAAAAGCGAAGCTGGTAACACGCAGCTGAGCTGAATGAAGTTTTCATCTAGTGGCTTTGGAAGTGGGCTCAAGGAAGCGGGAATGAAGTGGGCATGAAATGGGTGATTGCAGTGGGAAAAGCCGCGGGAGCAGTAGTGGTGAGTTGTGGCAGGGGCAGAGCAGTGGCACATATCCGTTGTATTAAAGAAGTATACAATTAAAGACTCGTCTTTATTTGTTAGACACAATGTTAGTGAGATCGAATGGACAATCATGTCAAGAAAACTATAGGAGTCATTATGAGTAGTAATTGTAATGTAAATGCTAACAAAAGAAAGAGAACGAGAAAAGCCTCCCATATCTTCTCTCTGGGGGAACTCGAGTAAGTGCGTCGCAGAGTGGAAGGGAAGGGGGATTACGCGAATGGTGCGTAATTTTGCATCGTTTAGGAATGCTTAATTGTGGTTTCGTCTTTACTATTCCTATTTATTGAATAAAGAAGATGGAGCGTTGTCTTCAACGAGTGGTGGGACGCTGATAGTGGGTCATGCCCACCGTGGTCGTGCCCCACTACTGGTTGAAGGTACTGTTGCTTCTATCGCATCTAGTTGGGTCAAGAAAAGCGTCAAGTGCAAGCCAAGTAAAAAGGCCTTTGATTGAATTCTGAAAGCGTGATTCAGTCGGTTTTCACTAGCAGGCGGTGCCTGCATCGGCCTTACGTAGCGAGAGAGGGAGGGGGGGGTGATAGCTGTCACGACACGCGATGATGCGGCACGAGACGCGAGACGTGAGCATGCACCGTGGACATGCCCCACGGAAATTTTATCAGTAGCCTTTTACCACGAAAGTGTTTTATACTGCAGTACACAAAGAAATATAAGGCATATGTTCGTCACGAAAGTATGCTGGTGAAAAGAATGTGATCAGATGGCAAAAAAAAAAAAAAATCTGCTCCGCTATCATGAAACCTTTGGAAGGCTGAAGCAAGCACTGTCATTTTTCCCTACTGTAGAGTAGCAGGCTAGAGCAAGCTGTCGCTCAGGCCGACCTCTCTGCCTTTCTGTAAATCAACATATCTCTCTCTATCTCTATCTCTCTCTACTTCGTGTTTACGTTTGTTTTTTTCGCAGTACACTTATGGATGAGAGCCAACTTGCCCAACTAGCCATTCTTCTCAAGCACTCCATTCCAGTGTTTCCCACAGCAAAATACTTCATCACTTATTTGCTCATGAAAGATGCCCTTTGTTTATTATATATTGGGAATGATTCAGAGGGTTATACACTCTCTAATATGTTATAGCCGTAAGCTCTCCCGAGCATCAACCTGACGAAGAAGGATGAATTGTTTAAACGATTTTTTTTTTTCATCGTGGCACGGAACAGACAGCAGTCCGTTCATAAAGTACAGTAATGAACACAGAAACCGTGTGTTCAAAAAAGTGTTTAACGATTCACAGTAAATGATGCTCTACTAAGAAATAGCACAGCGCCGTCCCAATCGAACTGCAACACTCTTCGAAAACATTGCACGTCTTTGTAAAAAAAAAATGGGTGACAATTTAGAGCAGGGAGCCGTCCCTAAATACCATGGCCCAAGTTCTTGCCGCAAATAAAGTCAGAAATCTTTAGAAAAAAGTGGTTAACGATTTTGAGCACCGTGACTTCAGAAAACATTGCGAAGGATTTAGAGTATGAGCTACTCTAATATGGGAGAGCATAGAAGCCGTTCCGTGGGCCTCACACTTGATACGTACGGTCGCCTACCAGAGTGTTTAGAAAAAAAATGTTCAACGATTTCGAGTACTTCGTACTCAACTATCAGCGTCATGTATTAAGAAAAATAGTTTAACAATTTCGAGTATTTTATACTCAACTATGGGAGAGAAGTGAGCCATCCCCGGACAAAAACTTAAGTGAATGCGAATATCTCGGTCTGTTTGGAAAAAGTGGATAACAATATAGAGTACCATATAGGTACTCCACTATGGGAGAGAACAAAGCCACCCCTGAAATAAGTATTATTGACACGTTATATTAAAACGAAGGAGGTTACGCCCAGAATGTCATTGGAACGAAAATCGCAGTTATTCAGATGTGTTTCGAGAAGTGGTGTTACAAATAGATTACATTACCGTAGAGATGCACGTTATGGTCTCTGGCTTTAGGAAGTTGGAGCACTTTGCTATAAGTTTATTTGTTGAATCCGACAGTGCTGCTAAGCCAAGTCTAATGTTTTAGGCAATAACGACGAACCCTTAAACTGGAAATCTTCTCTCTTTACTGCTTTGCTCGTCTCCAACCCACTAACGCTATAGCGCTCCTTTACGCATGCGTCGCACTGGCAGACAAAATGAATGCATGGGAGAGCGCGTTCGGTGCAGTTCACGTGGCCCTTTCGAAGAACACCCGCAGGTCGCGGCATCGATTCCCGGCTGCGGCGGCTGCACTCCAGATGGTCGAAATTTCCCAAGTCCTCCACTACGGCATTTCTCATAGTCATACGGTGGTTTTGGGACGTCAAACCCCACATGTAAATCAATCAATCTTTCGGAGAGCACCATTTGTTTGCTCTCAATGTTATAAGAAGTATAAGTTTGAGCACAAATAAATGACATGTGACCAGCAAAGAGAGCACACATCACAAGCGCTCGCTCGCAACTGAATTCTATTAGATGAGAGAGCACGCATATAAGAAAACATCGCACTGCATCGGAGTTACAGGCCTACACCCAAGGAAAGTGTTCAACGTCTGATGGTAAAGCTGATTTCTTCGTTATGCCAAAACAGAGATGATTGGCTTACTCATATCGAGGAGTTTTTTGTGATGTGACACGTCTCCAAGATTTCTCGCGTGGCGGCTGACCAAACAAAGCTACATTGCTTTCGAACACGGGTTCGCATTTACACACCTGGAAATAGAAGGCAAGTATAGATGAAGGCGTGCCGTTCAGGGAACTTTTATGTTCTTCTCGAAGGCGCGTGTTGATACATCCATTGGTCTGACCGATGCAAACGTGATAACATGATAAAGTGATAAAGTTATTTTATACAGCACACCTAAACAGCATCCCACGAAATCATTCACGTGTCTTGACCACATTTTCCATTTCCATTTGTCGCTGCATAAACATGTGCTCTCATTATCATCATCATCATCATCATCATCATCATTGTCATCGTCGTCGTCATCATCATAAGCCTGACTACAACCACTGCCGGTCAAGGGCCTCTCCCATGATCCACCAATCAAATGGGTCTTGTGCTTTCTGCTGCCACGTTACACCTGCGAACGTTTTAATTTCATCGACCCACCTAATTTTCTGTCTCCCCCTCACCCCCTTGCCTTCTCAGGGAATCCAGTCAGTTATCCTTAATGAACAGCAGTTATACTGCCTATATATACTTGCTATGTGCCCGGCTCATATCTATTTCTTGTTCTTGATGTCAGCTATGATATCCTAACTCTGATTTGTTCCCTGACCTCCACCATGTGCCAGCATTTCCTTAGTCCATGCAATGTTTTACATATATAAGGAAAACAGCCATAGTGTTTTCATTAGTTTTAGAAGGATGGAGACCATGTCTTTGTTTAACGAAGCATATGGGCTTCTCGCACAAAGAGGCGATGGCGTACGCTTGGTACCTTGCAACCTTGAGGCATTCATATGTTACCCGGATGGCGTCGTTCGTCACATGCACGCAACTTGTGTCTAATACCGCACGTAAGCAAGATGATACTTTTACGCGTTTTACAATTTTTGAGTGCACTAACGCCAAATTCGAGATAAGTTTTGCCGAGCGAGGACAGTGCTGCTGCCAACACACGTGTTCCGCATTGAAACTTCAGCACACGTAGAGGAACTGCAACCTGTCATCGCGTGGCATCTTTATTATTTATTTATTTGTGCAACAATGCAAGATTTTTGCAGTGTTTATGGCAAAAGGTGACGTTAAAAAAAAACTTCACCCAACTAAGTGACGTCTCTCGCGAGTAAAATCTATTCCCATACATTCCTTTTTAAAGGTAGTCGATGAGAGTTGCAATTAGGGCTTGTTGGTGATGCATTTGAAAGAATTGTATGTAGCGTGACGCGAAATACGAAAGCAGAAAGGCGCTTGTGGACAAGACATAGCGTTACTGTTGTTGTTGCTAGTAGCGCTAGTTCCGGTCCATCTGTGGCTTCCTGTTTGCTTATGTCGCCTCGCGCTACTTGAAATTCTTTTTTAAAACACTCAAAATTTCTTCCCTTTGGGATGACGGAAGTGGCCTTCTGTACTAGTTCCGTGTCTTTTATTCGCACTGAATGTTATCTTTAATCATGATATATAAACTAGTCCACCTAGCTATTCTGTTTGAAGGGCACCTGAACACAGGTGCACGCCGGTGCACATGTGTGCAGGTGCTTCCCCCTTTGCGGACGATGTTTATTTGGTCACAGCAGTGACAGCTAAAGACAGACGAAATCGCCACGGTGGCCTGAAAAAAACAACAACCTGTGTGTCGAAAAATTGCTGTCGAGAAGTACCACTGGAGAAAACGAGATCAGCGTCTTTTTTTTTTGGGGGGGGGGGGGGTGTTATGCACTGCCAATTACCACTTTCCTTAGATCAACCACTGGACCACACACCAATGTTCCCACGTTGCAAAACGAAACCACGTCAGTCAGCGACTGACACTGACCACGTCAGTCAGCGAGTCAAGTAACTTTTTAAGTACTGTAAGGCCAATTGCCCTCAACTGGGAGGTTTGGCTGTGGGCCGCAACCACCTGGGGGCCGACACGTCGACGCAGCCCGAGATGTGAGATGCTCTCTTAAACGAGCCGTATACGGTAATGGCTGTCACTCAAGTGACTTTATTGGCCATTTCTGAACATGTGTGCCAGGCATCTATTTGCGTCTGTTGTCTAGGGACACTCACTGCCATGTCAGCCGAGATAATACCTATTAAAGAGCAAGTTTGAATTCACCCACTTTCATGTCCTTGTATGTTTCAATTTATTGGGCATTGATTGTCGCAATACGCTACCTAATGTCAATGAATTAAGCAAACAACATGTCACTTTCGCATTCATGCCCCGCTGTGGTGGTCAGTGGCTAAGGTATTTGGCCGCTGACCCGCAAGCCGCGGGACCAAATTCCGGCTGCGGCGGCTGCATTTTCGATGGTGGCGAGAATGCTGTAGGCCCGTGTTCTGAGATTCGGGTGCACGTTAAAGAACCCCAGATGGTTGAAATTTCTGGAGCCCTTCATACAGCGTCTCTCATATGGATATGGTTGTTTTGGGACGTTAAACCCTACATGTCAATCAAATCAATCACTCTCGCATTAACTTCACCGTCGTTTACTTACTCTTTGAAGAACATCGTCTTTGATTCACCCTCACAGTGTATATATATACACAGATGTAGCGTTGATATTCACGGCATAGATGTCTGTTCTTCACTTTGTTTCTTTCACTTACTAGACTGTCTCCTTCACTCAACAGGTGAACCTTGAAACCTTTCTTTCTTGTTTAGCTTTTTTTAGCTAAACTCAAGCCTCAGCGACACTTTGGAACAGCGTCACTCGTAGCCTCTCCCACCACCTAAAATGCCTATAGTTAGCGCTTCAAAATAGAGAGTACAGTTAGGTGTTAGCTTTAGGATACAAGTCACAGGTATATACTAGGTATATCACACAAGCATGATAGCCAAGTGATACTTTCCGAAGTTAATGACATAACCAATACAGCTTAGACCTTCGTCAGGCAATTGTGAGGTGTCGGTATAAGCCTCACTTCCGTGGTGAATATCGTCGCTCAAGGCTATCAGCGTTTCTCCACAGTGTTAATGTCTCAGTTGGCCAGGCATGGAGCGTCAGCGTCGCCTCAGAACTCCCAGAACATTCAGTGTGTGAATAACGTATATGTAGGGCAGCTTTCACATTCCCGGTGCCATTTTGCCACAGCGACCGTGCCTTAATGGACCATGGTGAGGTGAAGAAATGAATCATGTAGTAATTGCCACTAATGTTCTCCACATCTTCACTCGCGCTTAGCGTAATTACAGCTCGGGGAAGCGGTCTGAGTCGTTCTATAGGAGTAGAGAGGTGACGCGCGTAAGTATGATACACCGACACACAACGTCGATGCATTTAATTGGCAGTTGTTTGGCATATTGCCCGACTCTGCTCCTTTTTTTAGGAGCGAAGCGGCACTCCTTCATACCTCGTAGTCGTAGTCGTAGTCATAGTCGTAGTGTGTAACCAGTCTTACATTTTGACCTGCAAGGTGGTGCCGGTGGCAGATTTCTCTTGTGCTTTGTTGAACAATAAAACGTTCGCGGCATGCACGTTCACTAAAAGCCGAATGCTCCTGTCTCTCATTCCCCATTAGCAGCCATTGGCACGTACATTGAGCACTATGTGACAAGAAAGGGTTGGTGTGTTATACTCGCTGTGTGTAACCTCCTTAGTTTTAGAAAGGTTTAGCGAGCGTTGAGCCACAATGCCGTGAATACAATGAGCTAGTATATACCATGAACTTGAGGTGGGTAAAGGTGGGAAGTAGATACGAAGCGCAAGCCGTAAAAAGTACAAGCCGAATTTTCCTGTCTCTCATTTCCTATTAGCAGCCATTGGCATGTACATTGAGCACTATCTGACAGGAAAAGGTTGTTACGTTATACTCGCTGGGCGTAACTTCCTTGGTTTTAAAAAGGTTTAGCGAGCGTTGGGCCACAGTGCCATGAATACAGTGAACTAGTATATACCATGAACTCGAGGTGGTTAAAGTTGGGAAGTAGACACGAAGCGCAAGCCGTAAGAAAGTAAAGCCGAATTCTCATGTCTCTCATTTCCCATTAGCAGCCATTGGCATGTACATTGAGCACTATCTGACAGGAAAAGGTTGCCTACGTTATACTCGCTGGGCGTAACCTCCTTGGTTTTAGAAAGGTTTAGCGAGAGTCGGGCCACAGTGCCATGAATACAGTGAACTAGCATATACCATGAACTCGAGATGTTTAAAGGTGGGAAGTAGACCCGAAGCGCAAGCCATAAGAAAGTGTACGTGTGCCACCTCTCGTTTAGTCCTTGGAATGTCCGCTGAATGGCGGTGCTTCTATATGGGGAATATATGATGAAAAGTTGCGAGATGGTGGTACTTGGAGTGTTGAATAGATGAACGAACGGACACACAGATAGATGCATGGATGGACGCATGAACGGACGCAGGTGCGGATGCATGAACGAACGCAGGGACGGACGCACGAACAGACTCACGCATGGACGGGCGGATGTATGCATGGATGGTCACACAGACGGAAGCATGGACGGACGGAAGCAAGAACAAATGGACGGACGAATGCTTCGCCCCAATCTTCATCATTCACTCCGTGGATATGCTGCCATTTTTTTTAGTAACATGCGTCCACAATTTTTCAGGACAACGCGGCACATAAATTGACGCCAAGATGAGGAATGTCTCGTCGTTTCAGGAAGTCATTCATTAACTTGCTATAATATATTATTTCACAAAAAAAATGTTGCCTCATTTATTTCTTAATGACGGAATTACATTCGCGAATAATGAGTTAGCTGTAGTAATAGTGAATGTGAAAGCCGCCGTGCGTATACATTATTCACATGACCGGATGTTTTCGGAGTTTCCTTTCTGTTTGCTTAATCTTCTTCATCGAGCGGTGGCAAAAAACACATGTAACACAAAAGAACACACAGAGTCAAATGCATATTCTTCGTGTGTGTTCCTGGCTAGTGTTGTTTGTCACTTTTGAGCTACGGCTCATAGTATTGTCAACAAAAAAAGAAAGAAAAATTATCCAGAGGTAAAAAAAAATTAAGGGCATGACACTAGTCAAGACAAGAAGGCAAATGATAGTTGTTTTTTTAGGGCTTCCTAACCATGAGTGATTGCATTTCTTTTTGCTTCAACCGTTTTGCTTTGCATGACTTTTTGAACAGCTTACAACACTTTCCACGCGAAATACTTTTCGGAACATTGGTACAGTCCCTAAACCATGTGCAATCACTTTCATAAGCTCTTTCAGTAGCATCAGAGTTGCCTTTTTGTTTCTGAGCCATACCGGGGCGTTCTAAGATTACTACCTTCTAAATGGGCTCCAGTGTTAGCTGCTCCCAAGGGTTTTCAGACGTAATTGTATTAGCTAACTGAACGGCTCACCGGAGAATCGATTTGGTTACCTTTGTTGTTCCAGGACGTACTCTGCACTTTCGGTCTTTCACACGAAGCTTTTTATTCATCGCTAAACGTTTCGGGAGAAAAGAAAGTACGAGAAAGAGACCCCACCTTCCGATTCCAAAAGCGAGAGTCTTGATAGAAGCAAATGCTGAGACGTCTTGAGACGCGAGATAGCTCGAATATATTGCGTGTCCAACAAAAGTCGAGGTGCTAACGATGACAAACGACAGCAACAGTGGAGGTCACTATGTCTGTGGCGTATCTACGAAGTGGCAGAAAGGCGAGGAGAGACGAGTGTACGTGACTCCGTGTGATGTAGTGGATAACAATGGTAGAATAATTAATTCAAGGCACGCGTGCCTGAATTGTTAATGGGCCACGACTTCTGAACGGAGAAGAGGCAACATATAGCAGTGAATAAAGAAACTTCAGTCGCACACTGCAACCTGGAGTAGATTGGCAAAGGAAGGTAACGGAATGCCGCAAAAATTGTCGGTACATATAGTGCAGTAGCATCGTACCTTTCGCTCACTGCGACGAAATGGCGGCTAATGTGATCAATTGAAACATGAAATAAGAACGAAAGCTAGGAAGCAGACATATGCAGATTGCAAGAAGGAAGTGGAGGAGGACGAATAAAGGAAGCAAAGAAGGGATGTTCATCAGAATTGCGTACTGTTTGCTACCCTACACTTGGTGGAAGAGATGAAGGGATGAAAAGTGAAAAAAGTAGGACTAACGTACTATCAGGCAAGAGGTGCACCTGTCTACCTCATGCCCACAAGAGATTCCTTAACCATGTCATTTTAAAAGATGTTGAAATAAACGCGTCACTTTGCTGATATGTGACGGGTAAGGCACCGATCCAAGAATCTTCACTTCCGATAATGATATGTCATCTAGTTTGTTCAATACAGCGCGAGAAACGTTCAGCATCTTTTCAGCATATAGTGATTATATACAAGTACCACCATCTAGCGGACAATCCAAGAGGTAAACGAGATGTGGCTACCTACTACAGACATCGAGGACGCACGACCCACGGCTTAAGGAGCTTCGCCTCTAAATATCTATCCCCTGTGGCACATACCCGCTCTCTTGGGTATGTGCCACCGGTATTTACAAACGATAACGGGAGACGAACGGATGACGTCATAAGGAGCTTCGCCCCTAAAAACGTGGCCTTTCCCCCTATATAGGAATTCGCAATATACGAAAGTGAAACGTGTCTTTACAGAAGTATTTGAGTGTTTATTATGCATTGTTTTAGGTACAGCAACAAATTACGAAGCCACCTTAAGATTGGTAGGCTGCTCAAAACTTGCAGCGCACACCTCAAGCAAAAAGCACGCACCGAATTGGCATACAAAGGACGAGCGCGGACTAACAACTAAACGACACCTATTAAAGCGCTTTGTTCACACATAAAGAGAGACGCACGAAACGAGCACACAAGTGTACATAGGACAAGCGCGAACAACTGTCACAATTCTTTCTGCGTTGTGTGTCAGCAGCGCGCTCCTTTCGTAAACGCGGCCGCTAAGCGCCCGAAGTGACCTTAGTCATCTCTCGAATTACGAGTTTGATGAGCTCTCGCAGCAGGAAAAACTACGCTTCGTGGAGCAGGCGCTTCGTGGAGGCGATGACCTTTAGAGAGCGCCCAACGCGAGCCCGTTGTGCCAACTCGCCGCTAATAACAAAAACGCGCTATAATTCTTGAGCTCCGAGAACTGCTAAACGGTGTATGGTATATATAAATGGCTTGCCGTTATCACTCCAGACAACGTACGCTTTGCGACGTAGCGGTTAGCGGCGCGCGCTGAGAACCGAGAGGTCGCCGATTCAAGCAGCTGAGCCCCGTAAGCACAATGATATATATATATATATATATATATATATATATATATATATATATATATATATATATATATATATAATGAGGCGTTTCAGAGTGGCACTCTTTTATAAAACAGGAGAGCGGTCACGACACGTCACGCGGTAATGGCGGAACTAGCCTGAGTCCCCAGTTAACCAAACGTCGTCTTCTTCACCGACTGAGTCATACCCCCTACCTTTCTGAGTAGCCTCATCTTCTTCACTACATTTTCCTCCCCTCCGGAAAAGAGTCATCCTGGCGACTCATGGGCAGGAGACAATAGAGGGATCGTAATACGGTTTTAGGTGGTCTATGTGGACGGTCTCACGTCCACGGCGTCGTTGATCATGGGGCTGCTCCAGCGGCTCCACGATGTAATTGACGGGTGAAGTTTGTTTAACCACACGGTAAGGTCCGTCATACTTGTACATCAGTTTCGTTGAGAGACCAGGGCTGGTTGAAGGGATGAGAAGCCAGACAAGGTCATCTGATGCATAAGAAGCCGGAGGCGTCGGGCTATCGCGGTGGTGTTTCTGGCGTTGCTGTTCAGTCCTTGTGAAGGAACGGGCAAGCTGACGACACTCTTCCGCGTATTTAGCAGCCTGTGACATCGTCGTCGACTCAGCAACATCTGGGTGGTAAGGAAGGATGGTGTCTAGCGTGCAAGAGGGCTCGCGACCATAAAGGAGGAAATATGGAGAGAAACCAGTGGTTGTCTGGACAGCAGTATTATGCGCGTAGGTTACAAAAGGGGGAATACTGTCCCAATTGGTGTGATCGGTTGCGACGTACATTGACAGCATATCTCCTAATGTACGGTTGAATCGTTCTGTAATGCCATTAGTTTGAGGATGATACGCGGTGGTGGTGCGATGAATGACTTGGCGTTCTTTGAGAAGCGATTCGACAGCGTCCGACAAAAACACACGCCCTCGGTCACTCAAGAGTTCACGTGGTGCACCGTGACGTAAAATGATCTGATGCAGTATGAAACGACCGACGTCACTGGCTGACGCAGAAGAGAGTGGTGAAGTTTCTGCGTAGCGCGTAAGGTGATCGATAGCGACGATTACCCAGCGATTTCCAGCCGGTGTAATCGGAAGAGGTCCATACAGATCAATGCCAACACGGTCAAACGGTCGAGCAGGACAAGGTAAGGGTTGTAGTGGAGCTGGAGAACTTGGAGTGGGATTCTTCCGGCGTTGACAAGGGAGACAGGAACGTACGTAGCGACGAACGAAGCGATACATCCCACGCCAGTAGTAGCGGTGGGACAGGCGGGTGTAGGTTTTTAACACTCCCGCATGGGCGCATTGTGGGTCGGCGTGAAAGGAGGCGCATATGTTTGAGCGGAGACGTCTGGGAATGACTAGGAGCCATTGGCGTCCTTCGGAGAGATAATTCCGTCTGTATAGCAAACCATCTCTGATAACGAAGTGTTGTATTTGACGGCGCATACCTCTAGGAATATTTTGCGAGGGGGTTAGCGGAAGAAGGAAGAAGTGTCTCTTTAGAAGAACGCTTGTTTCAGCGCTCTGTTTCATTTTAGTGAAATCATCGGTCTTTTGAGGTGCCTCGCCTCTCCGTCTTGCGGTGATGGACATGGAGCATGGCAGAGGCCCGCCTGGTCACAGGTCCTCACACCCGTCAGCCACAAGGAAGCGAGCTGGCTCTCCCAGTGACACTGAGGACACCGATCTCTATTCTATGTCGGAAGACGACACATCCGATGGCAGCTTCATACCTGTCCGGGGTAAGAGGGCAAAGAGAAGGACGGCGAATACAGCAGCATCAGCTCCTGCAAGCACAGCGACTGTGCATTCAAGGCCTGCGCGCTGGCCGCACGTCATCATCTTCATGCCCGAAGATCCATCAAGCAACCTACGGCTCCTGAACAGGCAAGCCCTTTCGGTTGCTCTCGAATGTGCGGTGCCACATCAAATTAAAGACGTACGAGTAAACCCAAGGAAGAACATTCTCGCCATAGACGTGCACGATGTGAGTGCGCTAGGACAGCTGCAGCAAATGACTGAGCTAGGTGGCATTAAAATGCGCCCCTTTATCCCGATGGATGACAAATCAATTGCCGGTGTAATTTATGACATCGACACTGCCATTCCTAATGCTGACTTGTCTACCCTCATCAAGCCTGCAAACGAGGGAACTGTCATTACGCAAGTGCGGCGCCTTGGAAATACGCGCTGCGTAAAAGTGTTTTTCAAGGGAGATTGCATACCGTCCCACGTTAAAGTTGGACATTTTCGACATCCGGTTCGACCATTCATCCCAAAGCCACTTCAATGTCATCAGTGCTTCAGGCTAGGACACGTCAAGGGCGTATGCCCCAACTTACGACTGTGTCCCCGCTGCGCTGAATCTCATGCTGAAGACGCCTGTCGGGCGACTACTCTGAAGTGCGCCAACTGCAGTGGTCCTCATGCTGCCTCGTCGAAAGACTGCCCTCGAATCCAAAAGGAGCGCGCGGTTCTCAGACAAATGGCCCGAGACAACTCAACACACAGGGAGGCAGCCGAAGTAGTCCGGCGTCGGCGTCGACGTCGGCATCATCGAAAGTCTTCAAAGAAGGCACATTCCCGAGACGCTCCTTCCCACTCTGTAGCGGTTCCATCCAGTAGCGCCGCGAAAGGGCCCACCACTTCTACGAAAGAAACAGAGAAGCCTCCTTCTCTGGAGGAATGGCCCACGCTCCCGACGCGCTCTTCTGCCAAGAAACCTGTGCAGGTTGTGGCCACACAAGAGCCGTCTCCAACCATGGAAGATTTGCCTAAAACTGATCGTCAAGTGATCTCGGTGCTGCGTTCCCTTATAGAAGCCATCCGAGCCATATTAGTCGACATGAAGACACCATCTGCTCGAAGCGCACTTGGACTATTGGACGCCCTAAGCCCAGTGCTTGAATCTCTCAACTAGGAAGATGGCTACTCACACCTCAACATTTCTTAAAGAAGTCAAGGCTGCATCCGTCATCCAATGGAACGCCAGAGGACTAAAATCACGCTTTTCAGATTTTCTTCAGTTTGTGTTTACCAACGTGTTTCCAATTATCGTCATTTGTGAACCCAATTTGTCGAAACCAATAAGACTATCGTGGTACGAAGCTGTCA
This sequence comes from Rhipicephalus annulatus, assembly GCA_013436015.1. Lineage (NCBI taxonomy): Eukaryota > Metazoa > Arthropoda > Arachnida > Ixodida > Ixodidae > Rhipicephalus > Rhipicephalus annulatus. Next base: position 304,987 of record WOVY01010286.1, on the reverse strand, counting down.
TGTCTTCAACGAACGGTGCGTGCAGCAAAATCATTGTCTTTGTTCGTCGTGAACTGACGTATGTTGTGCAACCAATTGCACCTCACGATGACAATCAGTATGTCTGCATCACTGTGAAAAAGAACCAACTCATGTTTACTCTCATAGGCGTTTATATATCACCGTCAAGTAATCTCGATTCCAGGAGATTAGCGGATATTTTGAGAGTGTGTCCTGCACCATGGGTCCTCATAGGTGATTTCAATGCGCACAATCACGCATGGGGAAGTACGCGGACAAATGCAAGAGGACGCAGGTTAGCAAACATCGCCTACAACTATGGCCTTACTCTCCTGAACGATGGCAGCCCCACTTTTCTTCGAGGGGTGACATACGGCAGCTGTCTCGACCTTGCTTTTGTCTCCAACTCCCTCGCGAGATACGTCAAGTGGTTTCCAGATGTTGAGACACGAGGAAGTGATCACATTCCAATCTACCTTAACATCAAAGGCTTGTCTAGTTATGGTCCACGGACGACCATTCGAGCAGTCCAATGGACCAACTTCAAATCTGACATGGAAGATTCTTGCAGCGATGGCCTACGATCTGGGTTAGAGGAAACAATTAAGAGCACAATGCAAAACGCCACTCGCACGGTGACGATATCTTCCACACGAAACGACTTTGATATAGAGTTGGAGCGACTCCGAGCACTGCGACGCCGGGCGGAGCGTCGGTATCGGCGTACAAAATCAATTCACGATCTTAGGGCAGCCAGGAGGATGCAAAAGAAGATTCGGCGTCGCATGGATAGATTAGCGTCGGAACGATGGACAACGTTTTGCCAGTCACTAGACCCTCGCAAGCCACTCTCACACATTTGAAAAACGGTGCAAGGTCTGCGTCACCCTACGGAACAGCGCTTTCCATTCAAAGCGCTCGCGCTATTTCAAAGGAGGCCAGACATCGATGTCGCAGAAGATTTCTGTGCGCAGATCGCCAACCAAGTCACTCGTCCAGATTCTCCAGTGAGAGGTGACGTCCCCCGTTCCCGTGACTACCACATGGACCTCCTTTTTACAATGGAGGAGCTCGAGGCGGCACTAGCTCTCTGCAGGCGTTCAACTTCTCCGGGCCCAGATGGTATTCCGTACCGAGCTTTGTGCAACCTTGAGGAAGGTGCAAGGAGAGAACTGTTGAGCCTCTACAACATCTCGTGGCAGGATGGCAATGTTCCTGATGACTGGAAAGTAAGCCGCTTGTTACCCATCTTGAAGCAGGGCAAATCCCCACTCGAACTAACCTCATACCGCCCAATAGCGCTGGCCAGCTGCGTAGGGAAGATAATGGAACGGATGATACTAGGCCGCCTGGAGTGGTATCTTGAATACTACAAGATTTATCCGAATTCAATGGCTGGTTTCCGACGCGACCGCTCTTCTATTGACAATGTCGTTGATCTAGTTTCGTACGTTCAGCACGAAAGATCCCGTAAGCGACTATCCGCAGCTTTGTTTCTAGATGTGAAAGGCGCTTATGATAATGTACTACATGAAGCCATTTTGGGTGCTCTTGCGGTGGTTGGCCTTGGTGGTCGAGTCTTTCGGTGGATTTCGAGTTACCTGGCTGCAAGATCATTCTTTGTGTTAACAGAAGATGGCCCAACTATGCGACGCTATACTTCCAGGGGTGTTCCTCAAGGCGGCGTTCTTAGCCCGACGCTATTCAATCTTGCACTAATTGGCCTTGCTGAATACTTGCCAAGCACCATTAAAATATCAATATACGCAGACGACATCTGTGTCTGGACATCGGCAGTCACACGTCCTCAGATACGTTCCCGGCTTCAAAAAGCAGCAACTACGATTGCCAACTACTTGTTCAAACAAGGTCTCAGCATATCACCAGAAAAATGCGCGCTGGTGGCTTTCACTCGCAAAGCAATGACCCCTTATGTCATCTCAATCTGCGGGCGACCGATTTCTTACGCCAAAACCCACCGGTTTCTGGGCATCATTATTGATAGGGACCTCTGTTGGAGTCCGCATGTGACCTATATGAAGAAGCGCCTGACCGCTGTTTCTCAACTGTTCAAGTTCCTGGCAGGAAAGACGTGGGGGATGTCAGTAGACGCAATGATGGAGCTCTACAGGGCCCTGTTTCTCGGTTTCCTCAGATATAGCTTGCCTGTGCTTAGCAATATCCGCAAGACCATTGTTCGTGTTTTACAGGCAGTACAAGCTCAAGCGCTGAGAGTGTGCCTCGGTCTGCCCAGATGTACGTCAACAGAAGCAACAATTTCAATTGCTGGTGACTATCCGATACAAACTCACATTGTTGTAGAAGTCCTGAGAACGCACATCCGACACTTCGCACGTGCCCCCGGCCATCACCTTGCACTGTTGCCTTCAGAGAGGCGCCAAGCATTGTTCGCCAAAATTATCGTGAAATACAACGATAAACTTCCCTCGGGCTTCACTCATGCATCTAAACCATCCATACCACCTTGGTGCCTTATTCGACCCACAGTGCATCTTAGTGTACCAGGGATTCGGAGGAAATCTGAGTTTTCGTCACCCGTGCTGAAACAACTGTCTCTTCTTCTTTTGCACGAGAAATATTCAGACAGCATACATGTATACACCGATGGTTCCACGAACCACCAGTGTTCGTCAGGGGCAGTAGTTATCCCAGCAAGAGGTGTTACCATGAGCTTTAGGACTGACCACTCCACTGCATCTACAGCAGCGGAACTAGCTGCTTTGCGCGCTGCACTTTGTGTGGTCAATCGGGAACCACCGCAACAATGGTCGATTTTCAGCGACTCAAGGGCTGCCCTACAATCTGTGCTCTCAGCACTGCGTCGCGGCCCGTACGAACAGCTTGTTTTCGACATTCGATGCCTTCTCCACACTTTACTCGAGAAAGGGCATCATGTGACGCTTCAATGGCTGCCAAGTCATTGCGGCATCATAGGGAACGAACATGCCGATACTGCCGCGCGGGCAGCCCTTGAAGGAACACGAAAAGAAGCCATACCACTTTCGAGGACTGATGCTGCCAGTAATCTTCGACGACTTGCGCGTGAAATCACGTTTTCACTATGGTGCCCACCAAGCATCGATACGAATCGTCAACACCACCTGTCCTATTTGATGGCTCTCCGCATGCCCACTGGACTCGACCGAAGAGAAGCCACCCTACTTCATCGCGTATGGCTAGGAGTGGCATTTACAAAATCTTACTCCTTTGTCATAGGAATGGCCGACAACGCTCTCTGCGATGCCTGTCATTGCGAAGAGACGCTACACCACATCCTGTGTGACTGTCCATTGTATGAAATCCAGAGACAGTCACTGGCGTCTGCTTTTGCGCGCATCGACAACAGCCAAATGTCTGTGGACACTATTCTGTGGAGTGCCCGAGAGAAGACACTGCAACAGAAGGCGACGAAAGCTCTGTTGAAATTCCTACGCGACACCGACTTGAACAAGCGACTGTAACAGCAATGTCACACACCGCCAAAGACAAGACTGGACTATGACTGAGTGCGCGCGCATGTGCTGCCGAATGTGCTGTTTCTATCTTCTCTCTCTGCTCTCTTTCATCTCCCCCATCCCTCCCCCATGCGCAAGGTAGCAAACCGGCTGCCTATAGGCTGGTTAACCTCCTTGCCTTTCTTTTCCCTCTATTTTCCTTCCTTCCTTGCGAGGGAGTTCGACTCAACAAGTTAATAAGTGAAGCGATCCAAGGATCTTTTCGTTGCTCCTGTAGCATGTCGCTGACACTAAGTGCAGACACGTCGGGAGCAGGCGAAGATGGCGACTTGTCACTACATCGTAGAGGTGATCGGGACAAAGCGTCTGCGTCGGAATGTTTTCGGCCAGATCGGTAAACGACGTGGATGTCGTACTCTTGTAGCCGAAGTGCCCAACGGGCGAGCCGGCTGGTGGGATCTTTTAACGATGAGAGCCAACATAATGCATGATGATCAGTAACGACGCTGAATGGGCGCTTGTAAAGATAAGGTCGAAACTTGCCTATGGCCCATATGATGGCTAGACACTCTTTTTCGGTGACTGAATAGTTGGCTTCTGCTTTTGTGAGTGCACGGCTGGCATAAGAGACGACGTACTCATCAAATCCAGGTTTACGCTGGGCGAGCACAGCACTGAGGCCAACTCCGCTAGCATCCGTGTGTATTTCCGTCGGGGCAAGAGGATCAAAATGTCGCAGTATAGGAGGTGACGTAAGAAGGTGGCGGATTGTGGCAAACGCATCATCACAAGCTCACGACCAACTAGGAAGGTCGTTGTTGCCGGCAAGAAGGTCAGTCAAGGGCGATATGATGGAGGCGAAGTTGCGAATAAAACGACAAAAATAAGAACATAAACCGAGGAAGCTGCGAAGTTCTTTTAAAGTCTTCGGCTTAGGAAATTCGGCAACGGCACGGAGTTTCGTCGGATCCGGAAGAATGCCATCTCTAGATACAACATGGCCCAAAATTAGGAGTTTTCGAGCGCCGAAGCAGCACTTCTTCAAGTTGAGCTGTAGACCGGCGGCGGCGAGGCAAGTAAGCACTGTCTCGAGCCGCTGAAGATGCGTTGAAAAGTCGCTTGAAAATATCACGACATCGTCTAAATAACACAGACATGTCTGCCATTTCAGGCCACGGAGGATGTTGTCGATCATGCGCTCGAAAGTGGCAGGCGCATTGCAGAGCCCGAATGGCATGACGTTAAATTCGTATAAGCCATCAGGTGTAACAAAAGCCGTCTTGGGGCGATCAGCCTCAGCCATGGGAACCTGCCAATAACCTGAACGCAGATCTAGTGACGAGAAGAACTCCGCGCCTTGTAAGCAGTCAAGGGCATCGTCTATGCGAGGTAGCGGGTAAACATCTTTGCGCGTAATCTTATTCAACCGGCGGTAGTCGACGCAGAATCTTATTGAGCCATCCTTTTTCTTGACTAAAACAACTGGGGAGGCCCACGGGCTGTTAGAGGGCTCAATAACACCCCGCTTCAACATGTCGTCAACTTGTTCCGCGATATGCGACGCTCAGATGCGGATATCCGATACGGACGCTGACGTAAAGGAGCGTGAAGGCCAGTGTCTATTTCGTGAGATACTGTGGAAGCACGGGCCAAAGTCAGTTGCTGGTGGTCGAAGCTGGCGCGGAAGCACTCGAGGAGGGCGATGATGTCGGTGCGCTGCTGAGCCGTAAGGTTGGTGTCGATGCAGCGCGAAATTGCGTCGGTGAATGATGGGGAAGAGGATGACGTGCAACAATCAACAGCGTCAATAGGTAGTGTAGTCGGGTGGTCAGGAACTACACGTGCAGTCGAGGGATCAATGTCATCGGCAAAGCCCAGGCACTCTCCGCACAATAACTTGGAAGGCGAGGGAAACGGATTTGAAACATAAATTGCACTTGATCCATCGTGAACATTCAGAATGGCGAAAGGAATCAGGAAGCAGTTGCGGCGAACAGCGGTTTCAGAAGGCGTAAAAAGAACAGTTGAGCTACTAGAGACGTCACAAGAAAGTGGAACTAAAGCGGACGAGAACGAAGGTATTGAAGTGTCGGCGGCAAAGAAAACTTTTGCACGTGAAAGGGACGAGTCGAGTGAAGCAGCGTCGCATAACGGCGCGAATTCCACTTCGGCGCGAGCACAGTCGATGACGGCATGATGAGTGCAGAGAAAGTCCCAGCCCAATATAATGTCATGGGAACACTGCGGGAGCACTACAAACTCGACGACATAAATATTGTCAGCAATAACGACACGTGCTGTGCATGCAGCAAAAGGGCGAATTCGTTGCTCGCTCGCAGTGCTCAAAACAAAGTTGCGAAGAGGTATTGTGACTTTTTTTAGTCGACGGCAAAGTTTTTCAGTCATTACACACACTGCGGCGCCAGTATCAACCAATGCAAAAACAGGTATACCTTCAACGGAGACAGCAACGACGTTGGACGGCGAAAAACAAGGTCTTGTGGAGTTTGAAAGATCCGCAGTTCTTGCCCCCGGAACTGCGGCTCCTAGTTTTCCTCAGGGACAGGGCGATGTCGACGTAGCATAGGGGAAAGGGAACGGCGTCGGGGTGAAGGCGACCGGTGTCTATTGAAGTTCCGGCGAGGTGAAAATGTGTCCATGGTGGCAGTGTCGTCATATACAGCAGGCCCCGATCGTGCTGGGAAATCGTAATTGTTGGGCCTGACGTCACCACGCAGGAAAAACTCGCGCCATCGACAAAATCGTGCCACGTGACCCGCAATTCCACAGGCGAAGCATATGGGGCGGTTGTCTTGAGTGCGCCAAGGGTTCTGAGAGCGTGGAGGTGGTTGTCGGGAGAAAGGACGGGCAGTCTGGTACATAGGCTCCGTCGGTACGACAAAGGGGTGCGTGGACGTAGGCGTTCGCGACAAAGAAACGTGGCCGTTCGTGACAGGCGGACGTCGGGTTCCGTTCAGTGCTTCAGCATAGGTCAATTGAGCAGCCACCGGTGGTGCGTGAGCTGTTGGTAGCGCCTCGGACACTTGCTCCTGGACTACTACTCGCTGTATTGACTGCGCTAAAGTAGATGGGGCACCTTCGGAGGTATAAGGCACGAGGGACAACTGGCGTGCGGCCTCCTCTCGTACAAATTGCTTGATCTCGAGAAGCAAAGTGGTGTGGTCTATAGCAGTGCCAGCCGACGTTAAAGCGGATATTGTTGCACATGGCGTGCTGGCACGACGAGTGGTGTCACGCTGTTTCCAGAGCTCATCATAGCTCTGACAAAGTTGGACCACTTCCGCTAACGTTTGCGGGCTTTTGGCGACAAGCATCTGAAATGCGTCGTCGGTCACGGCTTTCAAGATGTGTTTGATTTTTTCGGCTTCTGTCATGGCTGAGTTGACACGCCGGCAAAGGTCGACTACATCTTCGATATAACTGGTGTAATTATCACCATTCTGCTGAGCCTTAGTACGCAAGCGCAGTTCGGCCCGTAGTTTGCGAAGCGCTGGACGGCCAAACAAGTCGGCAAACGCCGTTCGGAAGGCCGACCAGGTGGGGAGGTCTCTCTCGTGATTACGGTACCACAGACTGGCGACGTCGGTCAAATAAAATTGGACGACAGTAAGCTTGTGCGCATCATCCCACTTGTTGTGCTTGCTCACCCGGTCGTATTCGTCGAGCCAGTCTTCCACGTCTTTGTCATCGGTTCCACTGAAGGTAGGCGGATCGCGTTGCCGAAAGGAGCCGAGACAGACAGGAGCTGCAGTAGTTGGATCCGAGGCGGCCGCCTGCGGATCGTCGTTCGTGGACATCGTAGCAAATGGAGGCAACGTACGGTTTCGCAATTCCAGAATTAGGCGTTACCCAGCACTCTCCACCAATTATAATAAGGCGTTTTAGAGTGGCACTCTTTTATAAAACAGGAGAGCGGTCACGACACGTCAAGCGGTAATGGCGGAACTAGCCTGAGTCCCCATTTAACCAAACGTCGTCTTCTTCACCGACTGAGTCATACCCCCTGCCTTTCTGAGTAGCCTCATCTTCTTCACTACAATATATATATATATAAATATATATATATATATATATATATATATATATATATATATATATATATATATATATATATATATATATATATATATATATATATATATATATATAAAAGATTGTGCTGGCATGAGACAATGCTTTCTATTTCCTGTACACAATTATTTATCCGATGTAGCGCCTCGCTAACCAAAATAAATGTTGCACCAAATTTGTATTTAAGATAAAGGAACGCCATATGAACCAAATCTGACCCCCCTCTTTCACCCATACTTCCAATGGAAAAACGAATGTATTGCCCAGATTGAAAAGTGTGTCGCTTTTCTACGCCAGTGAATTTCATGGGACGCTCTTGACATATAGCGTCGAGGCATAAGCACCAACCGTCGCTTCAGTACCATGCTGGGACTATAGGCTGCAGTCTCTACAGCCTGCTAATCACAATCGTTGGCCCAAAAAGCATAAAAAACGCAATAATGTGCAAGACCACTTTCTTGTGTGCTTTTTTTTCTGTGTGTTCATCGTGATGGGTATGCTCCAACTACCCCAATTCGCTATTTCTACAATCTTCTCTAGCCATGAAGTCGTACATATATTTTTCGTATTGATGATATACGGCACCGACAATAACTGTCAACCAACGAAAGGAACCCGACACCGTGGTGCCACAATTGACTGCATCCAAACACCTCGGCCTCTGATAATGTCTGCTCTGATTGCGCGAATAATGACGACTGTATGCTTCGTTAGCAGAAAGAATTGGTCCAACCCTGTGGTATCTTTTTATTGATCCGCTGCCGCGGCTTCGCACTTCTTCTCTTCTTTTTCGGGGACGACGTGTTTACGACGACAAAGTGTATTATGCTAGATGTCATCATTATTATCATCACTATCATTTATTCTCTATATCTGGTTATCGAGGAAGCAGCACATAAAGGATTACAGATGGTAAAAGCTGGTTTGGAGCCAGAATTCGATCTTTCCAAGACGAACGTAGAATAAAAACTACAGTGCGTCCGATCGGTAACTTATATCGTATACCAAGTAGCTTGCATGCCAATTACTGATTTATTTACAAGCTGCCAAGAGTGTATCGTCATAACAGTTAACCATGGTTACCGCAAAAATATGAGATGATTATCATTTCTTTTTCATGTGGATTATGAAAATATTAGAGATAGGGCACAAAGATTAGAGTTTAGTTTTACTATGCAATAGGCTCAGAAGGCTGACTGGGATTTTAATACAAAGGTGCGTAGAATGGCTGACGTATTTGAATACAACAAACTCCGAAAGCCGATCCTAAAACGAAATAACAAGGAATTCAAGAAATACCCTTTTCACGTGGTTTTCAATAAACAAAAAGTTTGTCTAAAATATCTTAATGTTCGAACAATTTTTTGTTTTAATTGTGTGCATATTTCTTTCATCATTAATACTCTGACTATTTTGGTACGTCCATCTTATCGCAACGATGTCTTCGTTTACGCATCGAATAGGCCCTTTGTTGCTTTCTATGAGGAATGCACGTACGGGAAGGTTTAGGCAGTTTTTCAACAATCTCGCATAAAGTGAAAGGTATATACATCCAAAGTCATTCGAGCCTCAACGTATTCGTAGTGACGTAGCAAAGAAGGTATCTAAGGTCATTCCCTTCAAAGAACCTGGAACGGATGAAAGATAGACGGTTTCGCACACTTCGAATTGTCGCTATGACAACTACCTAGGATTCTTGACCCTTAGTCAGTACAAACTAAGTGTACTAGCACCAAGAGCCACCAATAGAGCATGATAATGCTGTTCACTGCGAGTCTAGTGAGTCTCGGATCTGAGAAAAGGAAGTATAGCGTTGTCCGCTTCGGGATACCATGTGGTTGTAGAGCACTGAACTAGTGCAAGTGCAATGCGCACTGAATAACTGACCCGACGATGGATCCTGAATGCCCATTACTGCTGTGATCCTGCCTCAACGAACCAATGTTTCCCAGGAGCTTCCGTGAAGAAAGGAAGACGCTTTAATTCGGTCACGGCAGCTTTACCAATCGAATGAGTATTCATCTTTTGTCGTCGTAGCAGACATACTGGTACATTACCATAAAAAAATGAAGGCGATCCTATTGTTAAGGTTGCATAGGTCAGTTGAAAATATTCTAATGCGTTGTTTTCTGTAAACTAGTTTTAATAAGTGAAAAAGAACGTAATTTGTAAAACAACCACTCGTAAGTGGTCATCCACCTTTTCAGAGACCACAGGTGGGTCAATAATTTTGTGCCCGATTTGCCGGTGGCAAATTTACATGACGTGAACTGGCTTCAAAATATAATATCAGAATTATAAGAACAATTTATCAAGCTGTAGAACTCGCGGTGAAAAGAAAATGCAGACATATTCACATAATAGTAAGCTACTGCACGATATTCTCCTAAGTATCTTATATGACGTTTTCCTCACAATCATTTTATATTTGAGCACGAGAATTTCTAGGTATAGCAACTTTCCCTTCTTTGTCATGGACTTAACGCTAGTTGCCAAAACTAAAAGGAAATGAAAAAAAAAGGATGACTTTCAGGAAAAAAAGATGCAGAGTGTTTCGGCAAAATCGGCCGTGAGGGCAGCACCTTAGGGCACAAAAAAAAAGGGGGGGGGGGTATATGGAAGAAATCACAATATAGCATCCCAGCAATAACGGTTTCTGCTGGTGGAAGGCCACAAATCATCCACACGTCCCAACGACTGCACCGCAAGCGGGCTCTGCCCTCCGTGCACGTCGACTGGAAGAGCAAATAAGTACGATGGAGATGAATGAAGTCATTCTGGCGACTTCTTTCATACCAATTATGCTATGTCTGTTCTTCAGGATATTTTTATTTATTTATATTTCGTTTTATATTGTTTTACTCCTATATACGGCCACGCATCTCGTCAGGGCCATCATTTGCAGGAGCACTCTTCTTTTTCTTTTTTCATGTGCCTTCTTCGATTGCACATTATGTATTTTCGTTTCATAATTTATATTTATGCTTTGTGTAGTTCTCGAGTGGTCTCTATGCACTCTTCTATCTTCCTATGAAGCATTATTATTTCGGTGATATCTTGGCATCTGTTGCTTTATTATACGAAAATTTAAACGTCTTGTCCCTTACAAGGTCTATAATGGGACGTCATAGGCAACTATAAAAAAAAAGGCGTTGCCTGGCCTTTTGTGCCTCAACAAGCTTGCATTCCTCCGTTGTTGTGTGTTGGTGCATGCAAGCATATAATATAAAGATCGTTATGGTGCACTGCGCAACGCTGTTCTCTTTTTTTGTCTTTAGACTTTGTGGTCGAATGCTTCAGCACAACAACAACAAAAAACAATACTTTTTAATCGACCACAATGAACTTAATCGGTTATAATCAATGTTTTATTTTAAATTTTGTACCACGATCAATATCTGAAGAACCTTCGGCCAACTGGCTTTTGCAATAAGTTTTTTTGAGAAATAGAGGGAAGGGGAGAGTGAATAAAAAAAGGTAGATAGATTAACTTTACACTAGTAACTGAGGTGGTGAAAGAGGCGACGAAAGCAGGAGAAAAAACAACGTGCCGTATTATATATTGTGTTTTCATTTTCGTACCCGATATAAGTCAAATCTACGACTTTTCCGATACTTTGAATTGATTGAACCGACGAAATCCGCTCAGGGAAAGTCGGCATTCTTTCTTCCAGAGTTCGAACATTTGAAGACCACCTATTGGCCACTCGGCACCCAAGTTTCTTTTGAATAATGTGAGGACTGTATATCTATATTGAACTATGTTGTGTCAACTAATTGGAACTAATTGAACAGATTCGGCGCTGCACCGTAATTGACTTCTTTCACATGCAAAGGCAAACATGAAAGCACATTCGAGCGATTTTCTTTACATGGGCATCTAGCGCCGATGAACAGTGTATCAATATTGAATTAGTACTTTACCTTCTTGGTCGTGGTGTAATGAGATAGTGACGTAAGGGCTAACTTTGGTCCCTTTTAGAATCAGCGCGCAAATACGCACCAAGAATGTTTGACGAAACAATCTAGAGGGACTTATACTGAATACGCAACAAACATGCGTGCAGTCGAGCTTGAGCGGCATTTTTGCCTTCATAACTGGGTGCAGCTTTGGCAAAGCTATGTAAGTTACAACGAGGTAGTCGCTTATGAGCAAGAAAATGAGGGGCATATATAGTACTCAACAAGTTGTCACAGTGCATCACGTTAACTATAAATCAAAACCTAACTTATGGATCAGGTAGTAGATATATTGGAGTAAATTGGAAAAAAGTGCCAGCTCGACCGAGTACAAATACACATGGGTGATGCGAGCGCAAAAGTGAAACACGTGGATGTTTTTATTACAGTTTGTGACTTCACAATAATTAGCGCATTCGAGTAGATATCGACAGATCAATAAAACGCGTTGGTAATGTCCTTCATGCAACGCAGCCCTTTCTCTACAAATTGTTGTACCAAGGGCTATTCATGAGCGACTCATTAAGAGATGGGAACCGTATGGTGTGTGAATACATCATATTGTCACGGGGTCGTGAAGCGGACGAAGGGAGCAGACTGGGTGTTCAGGTTAAACCACAGGCCACGATAAAGGAAAGTCAGATTACAGCAACACACTGGCATTGATAGGGCGAGCAGAGCGTCGGCCGTCGATCAACTGACAATCGGCGAAGCGAGCCGGCGTTTATACACTTGCCATCGAATATTCTAGCGTTATCGCTAGCAGCGACGTAGTTTCAACATAAACAGTAATGTTCACGAAACGGACGTAACACAAAAAAATGGCAGTGGCTTAGCTCAGCTATGCCAGGATATACGTAGCGTTAGCAAAGGTTCAGCTGATTATTCTTAGCTTTCCAGAGTGTCAAGCATTAGCTTGATTATCATGCGCACAGCTGTTCTAATGACACACACACGGTATACATATTATGTCGCACATGTATATTTATTTTGCCGGGCAACTACTTCGGGATCCGATGAGTTAAGCTTCCCCGCTCTACTGCACCGTTGAGCAGCATTTGCACTCTCCTTCTCCATGGCTATACCACAGTGGCAAACGCCAGTCAGAGGCGCTATCAAGCGGCTCCAGCGCAGTGTCAGAAGGTGACTGCCCAGGGAAGGCGGGCGTGTCAGCGTCCATATGTCTACCAAGGCTATGACGGCACTCCTCTGGAAAGCGCACACTGGCGGCGGCGAGTCGCGCGCGGCCGCGGCCGAGTGCGAGGGAGGTGCCGGCTCCCGTGCGTGACACCACTGATCGTCTGCGCAGCGCATCGAATTGCGCGCACACCGGCGGCGAGCTGCACGCGGTGGCGGCGGAGTATCATTGAGCATGCGCAGACCAGTGCCACGCGAAATTGGCTCAGTGAGGCCAGTGTAGCTAACGCTACAAAAATTATCTACACTGATATCCATGAACCTTTTAGAAGAATGAGGCGCAGTTTGCGCTGAGCATTCCAGACAGGCTTGGTGGGCTAAAACCGAACGAAACATAAGTGAAAAGAAGTAACGCACGTGGTATTATTGTTAGCCTGGCATTTAGGATGGCAATGACGATACGCCACGTGATCGCTCTATCAGCTTTAAGGTGTCTGCGTTCTTAAGACCCGTCGCTTGTGATGGATGACTCAATATTGGATGCAACAATACGCAATGGTCAGCTCTTTGATTGATTGATATGTAGGGTGTAACGTGCCAAAACCACGATATGATTATGAGAGACGCCGTAGTGGAGGGCTCCGGAAATTTCGACCGCCTGGGGTTCTTTAACGTGCGCCCAAATCTGAGCACACGGGCCTACAACATTTCCGCTTCCATCGGAAATATAGCCACCGCAGCCCGGATTCGATCCCGTGACCTGCGGGTCAGTAGCCGAGTACCTTAGCCACTGGACCACTGCTGCGGGGCGTCAGCTCATGGTGAGGCACTCCCAACGTCCTCTAGAACTGCGAATCAAAAGTAGAGCTCTTTGGCTAGCATAGCCTTATCACACGCCCCACCGCGGTGGTCTAGTGGCTAAGGTACTCGGCTGCTGACCCGCATGTCGCGGGTTCGAATCCCGGCTGCGGCGGCGGCATTTCCGATGGAGGTGGAAATGTTGTAGGCCCGTGTGCTCAGATTTGGGTGTACGTTAAAGAACCCCAGGTGGTCGAAATTTCCGGAGCCCTCCACTACGGCGTCTCTCATAATCATATGGTGGTTTTTGGACGTTAAACCTCACATATCAATCAAATCAGCCTTATCACACTGCAAAGAGTTAAAAAGTTGCGAATGGAAAGGCAGATAGTTTATTATACTTTTTTCATGGTGACTACCCTGAATTAAGAAGAGTGAAGATACCTTGATCTCTCATGCTCGCTTTATCAACGAATAAATTTTACCTGAACGGCAGCCTATTGTGTTGACGCACTTGTACTTAGACTATATAAGCAAGGCAGACAACTCGCTAACTATAACAGACGTTGAATGAAAAGAACGTTATATTTGCAGCATCACACAGGAAATAGCAAGCAACCTTAGCAAGAATTAAGTAACATTAAACAGGTATTAGCGAGCGTTATTCAATAATCAATACCAGCGATGGAATTAGCTAGTGCTAAAGTTATCCAGCAATACACTAGCAATTTAACCTTGCAGATGGTGTTTTCTAATTTTATCTCTCTATCTCTCTTTTTTTTCGCTATCAGCTACAGGGAGACAGATCTGATGCACAGCATGCCAACGCTGGTGTATGCGCCGGTGAAAGATTGATACCTACAATTTTAGCGTTGGCAAAACGGCGACCCAGAGCAATCGATATGCTTCTTTAAACACGAGACATTCTCACACTCGAACAGTGAATGTTTCATCATGGTCCTCTAAGTGTCTTGGCAGTAAAGCACTAGCAACGAAAGCCACACAAGTATTCTCTAAATGGAAATATAGCACGTATTTTTGTAGAGTTAATTTACCGTGGGCTTCGCGATCGCAAGTTTGCTCGCACTGCGAGTGTACGCAACGAATTGTTTTCGAAGTAGCGGAAAATTGCAAAAATAATACCATAGCTCTCAGTCAGCGCTGTCTTTCCTTCCACTTATCAGTGGTCATTTCAGACTACTAGATGTGGTCTCTCATTATTTATTGCTCTTATCGACGCTTTTTCATTTGTTTATACCTCTGTGAATTTATGTTACCGAAAAGTGGCCATCTCTACCTAGAACGTTCCCCTCTATTCATTCTTTCCTCTTATCTGCGGCCCACCTACTTCAAGCCGCTACTGACCCGCAGAGCACATCAGTGTGTGATGGAGAGGTCAACGTTCGTTTAGGTCAGTGGAACGATGATGATATTGTGACTAAGAAATAGAGAGAGATTCTTTTCCATTTTCTCGGAGAACTAGGTGCGATGGCCTTCACTTGGGATATATTTCCACATCAACATAATCTGATAAACAACAACAACTACAACGACAACGATCACAGCGACAACCGCACATCTCCCATCACTTCAATTCCGAAGCCCTACAGTAAAAATGACGGATCATCTTTCTCCCGATCGAATGCGCCGAGCAAATTACCTTCCAGCACCACGTGAAGTAGCCGAAGGATGGTAGGTATAAGGCTCACGAAGAAACTTCAAGCATGACGCGAAAGTAGATGGAAGTAGAGATGGAGCTGCCAAGAGATCTTTGCGCAAAAAACATTCC
Source organism: Rhipicephalus annulatus (assembly GCA_013436015.1). Taxonomy (NCBI): domain Eukaryota; kingdom Metazoa; phylum Arthropoda; class Arachnida; order Ixodida; family Ixodidae; genus Rhipicephalus; species Rhipicephalus annulatus. The sequence goes on along the minus strand of WOVY01010286.1, from coordinate 289,735 downwards.
TAGGCTGATCACGATGAACATAGCTGTACTTCACCCACCCCGGAGAATTGGCCAAGAAACATTACATTTTTTTAAGGAGCCATATGAATAGTATTGTGCGATTCTCAAATCTTATAATAATGCATGGTAGCTAATATAGGTAACGTACAAGTTTCAAGTCACAACAACCCTAATTCCACTAAATATTTCTCAACGGAGAGGTATTGGCTCTGATATCCGGTTTGTGTGCATGCAGCCAAAAAACCCAAAACGACCCCCGCTCCCCCCCTGCTAAAATCTCCGGGCCTCAATAATGCTCATAGTCTGTTTGTGCATATCTCTTCTTCATTTTCTGAAGAAAAAGTGTCCACTCCATGCCCTTTGTGCCTTTATGTCTTTGTTGTATTTGCACACCTCTTACTCATCAAACTCACTTTATTTGTGTAAGGTTAATGAAACCAACAACAGAAGTGGCGTTCATCCTGTAGTGTACTTGATTATTATATGACGAAAACTGCCGTGGTTTCACTGCTGCCGTGCTATTGAAGTGCATCAGAGACACGAAAAGACGCCTGCCACTTTACAACTGTAACTCGCGCATAGATTGAATAAAGGGGTAATGATAGAAAATTTCGTGGCTGAGACAGCCTTCAGGACTGATTCGCGTTAACTTGCGTATATCATCTATTGAATATCAGCAGTCAATGTAGCTTGGAAGGTATCTTACGTGAATATCGAAGTTTAAATTTAGAACTCATTCACACCATCAAAAGTGACTCTATGGCGACCCGTTTTATTTCCGTGAGGTCACCACACTGCCGTTAACAAAACAAGTTATGATGACGTCATAGGTGCCAGCATTCTATACTTCTCGGCGGCTGCTAGAGAGTCCATGGCCGTGGCGCGTGCGTTGAATGTTTGTGCTTCGCGACAATGGTGTCTCGATTACAGTTCAATAGAACTTCTTGATGCGAATTCTGTAGAAATGCGTCACAGTTTTGTGTGCTGAAGTAATCGAGTGCTGCGCGAGTTAGGTGGTGATAATTTCACCCGGCGGCTTGTCTTTTTCTCAGCTCTCTAAAGCCGGAACTCAAAATGGTCGGTAATGAGAAGCCTCTAATTATTCATCTGTCACGCACTGCAGGAAACAACGTACCATGTTGTGACTAACAGGCCCCCTCCAACACAATGCAGAAAAAACAACAACAAGAGACCACGATTTGTGTGTCAGTACCTTTCAAACATAGCATCCTTCACATTTTCAATTATATGCAATGATAGACGGCACATCACTAATAAGCTGACCTTTACATGTACCACCGTTGTCATTTCGTTCTTCAGTCAATAGAAGGGCTACGGAGAAGTATAAACTGACGTCATGGAGCCAATACTGTAGCAACGCCAAACTATTAATTTCCGTGCCTATTTATTTATTTGCAATCGAAGACCATGACGACAAATGCGGTGTTACCTTCAAATGAACACTGAAACACTTAAAAAAACAAGGTTATGTGGTCATAATATGTATTTAATGTGGCTAACTCGAAAATCAAGTCAAAGATTTGCATAAAGCAATGCAAACAACTTTATTTTGCCGAAAAGAAGGAAGAGGTGCCACGGCTGCCATTGCGAATATCACCGCCGCCTGACGACGACATAACTTCTACTCATTCTTGCTGTACTTTCCCGCCCAATAATCTATCGCGTACCGAGGGATTATTGGCAGGGAAAGGATTATTGGTCAGCTGCTACCTCGTAACAAGCTCACATGCTACGCGACAGAAATAGGCAAAAAATGAGCGTGCCACACTAGTCGCAATGGCAACAGGCGCCACTGGCTGACGCTCCCATACTTTATGGGGTACGTATATGCATTAGCATATACGTACCCCATAAAGTGGATGGAGGATAGCTGCCGTGCTGGCTCAGTTAGGGGATAATCGAACTAGTTACTCGAATGTCGCGGGTTGCCGTCCCTGCCCACGGCAAGCTATCTTTTTATCCGCGTTCCTTTCTTCTCATTTATACTACAATTACTTCAAATAATGTCATCCATACTTGTAATAGCATAGTTGTCTGTCAGTTTTCATCAATATTGCTTCTAATAATAATTAAGGGCTCTTAAGTTTAACCTTCTATCCTTAAGCACGTAAATGTTGTACAGCTTTGTGCTCTTGAGTAAGTGAAGGAGAGAAAGGTTCGATATAAACTAGACTTGTACTGCGAATTCAGGCACTCCTTGGGAAATGGGGCTATTCTGAAAAAAAAAACGAGTAACGAACGATCTTGCCACAAAATTATGCCGCTTCGGACGCAGTAATAATTCATGGGGAACGTTATTGTAAAGGACGCTAAGATATACACTCTAAAAATACAGCAGAGGATACGTGAGGTCAAGCGCCCCGCCTATCTGAAGAAATGAAAAGACGCACAATGACAACACTGTTGCAAATAAACCAATCATGCAAGGGGGTCTGTTACACGCCTCTGCTCATGGGTTGTGTCTTGGTTTCTTTTGTTCTCTTTTATAGGAATATGAAACTTTCGCTGTCAATCTCGGTATCATCATAAACAAACAAACAAAAAAAGCTTTTAGCGAGCCGATATCCTTTACGAAATTTCACGCGGGCAATCCCTTATGAAAGCACGAAATTTTAGCACAACATGCGTTCCGGTGAAGAGAGCAAACAGCAAGCGTTTGTCAACACGGCTTTACTTCGAGCGCGCAGAAGTCACGTTCTATAGTCTTCCCCACACGGAAGCGAGGCAGGCACTCCCAAACACAAAGCCATGTTGAGAGCTCAGCTGACGCCGTCACAAATATCGTACATCGCGATAAAGCTTCCGTGCACGTAGCACGCACGAAGGTTCACGGGTAAAACAAGCACCAAAAGCTTGCCTTTCGGAACGTCATCGTAAAAGCACTTTTCTGTCAGACAAAAGAATTGGCCTGTGTTTTGAAATAACAGCGAAATATACGCAGTGGCATTGGACGGAATAGCGGCAACAAGACGTCATATATATGTTGAAAGAGCGCCGACGAGAAACAAAAGAACATTGCTTAACAAGAAGCAGGTGCTGAAAAGTGTGAGTGGTTAGTGATTTTACCCTAACCGAGTGGATTTTGACTTGGATCGAGCCGGCACTTATATAAGCCGAGTGAACGAGGAGATAGAGGAAAGAGGAAATGGGAGAAAATGAAAGGTGAGAGATCCCGTTATGGCAACGAGCGAGTACGAAGAGAGAATAGAATAGAAGAAATCCAGGAACCCAAACGACAAACGATAAGGGCAGTCACACCGGAGGGAAAAGAGTGCCGTGTTAAAGTTGAGTGAGTAGTTGCATTGATTTTGTAAGGAGATGTTTAAATAAAGAACTGGGCATGTCAAGTTAGTTGCCGCCTCCTCTTGGCGCCGCAAAAAGCTGCAGGAGCCTTTCAGGCGGTAATCAAGGTTTGGGTGGTGTTTTAGCGCGAGCTAACTGCGGTTGGCTTAATTGCAGCCGATTGTTATGCGGGTAGCCTCGCGAAAGAGGAGTGTTTTGATAAATTCTTGAAATCGCAGTGACAATAAGAGTGCAATGCACGTACGTCATTTCTGCCATGAGAGAGGGCCGAAATAGGAATGTCCGAGAGGACAACTGGCCAGAACATTGCGTAGTGCATCATAGTTGCACAAACACACAATGCCCTCTGGGAGTGAATACTTAACTGGACAATCGGAACCACGGCGGCATCGTTGCAGGCTATCGGGCTGTGAAAATCGATGAGGCAGTTCCTGCAGAGACTTCAATGCAGGCGAGACCACGCATAATCTCATGGTGCCCAGAAATAGGGGTAACAATTAAGCAAACAGAGTCTCAACGGCGCGTGTAGATGCAGAGCGATCGCTGAATTCATCATCATCGTCAGCCTGACTGCGCCCACTGCAGGGCGAAGACCTCTTTCAATGTTCGCCAATCAACCCGGGCTTGTACTTTCTGTGGCCACGTTATACCTGCGAACGTTTAATCTCATCGATCCACCTAACTTTCTGTCTACCCGTCGTCCGTTCGCCTTCGTTGGGAATCCAGTCAATTACCTTTATGGACCAGCGGTTATCCTTCCTATGTGCTACATGCCCAGCCCATGTCCATTTCTTCTTCTTGATTTCAGCTATGACATCCTTAACCCCGATACCTATTTTTCATCGTTTATTAACCTTACCCCAGTACATGGTAACCAGCTGGTCTAAAAACTGGCTAACGTGTACCTGTACTTCCGCACATTTCTTTCCTCCTCCTTCTTGACCCTGGTTTGTTCCTTCCCCCACTTTGCTCTCTTCTTGTCTTTAAAAGTTACGCCTATCATTATCCTTTCCATCGTATGCTGCGTCATTCTCAATTTAAGCTGAACACTTAGTAAGCCTCTAGGTTTCTTCTCCGTAGGTAAGTATGGGCAAGATGCAGCTTTTGTATACCTTTCCCTGGAGGGTTAGTGGTAGATTACCTTTCATGATTTGAGAAAGCTTGCCGAATTTCATCTACCCAATTCGTATTCTTCTAGTTATTTCGTTGAATGAATACTGATCTATTTTAATTTGAAGCCCCTTGCTCTCTCAAGCTATAGTTGTGAAGGCTTAGTCTCTTAGCGACAGAAACTAAGCAGTGTCATATCTTTTGTTTTATTTTTTTTCATCATTCTTTTTATTGATTTTTGTAACATATTTTAGGTTTTGTTATTTGTGATCTTTACCTCCTTTTCGCAGAACAGGGTGGCCAGCTAGCCTCGTACCCCACCTCGCTAACTTTTTTTTCATTTCTGTTCATCCCTGTTTAATTCCACCTCCTTCTCAGTGTCGGCTGCTTTGTTTCTTACCTCTAATTTGGGAGCATTTCAATAATGCCTTATTCGTCTCCCAGGAATAGGCCTCGTGAACACGCATGCGCGCGAGAGATGGCGATGATTATGAGAGGAAGCGGTGTGCACCAACTTTCTGCAAATGTCAATCCCGTGATGAAAAATTCATTCACGCTTTACAAAAATACGGGCGCTAAGGAGTACTGGAAAACAGAGCACTGCTTCACATTCTATAGACCAGGGCACACCTGTCTTGCACCCAGGCGCTCAGGCTGCTAGCGCATACTCTCGTACCAGGCACCTGAACTGCCAAAGCGTGCCTTTGTGGCACTAAGCTAACACGGCAAGCGGGGTCTCTAACAATTTAAAATACCAGAGAGCGCCTATTCACGACCACCAACAATATGCCGTCTGGGCACCCCTGTTCCGTTTTTAAATGCGAAAACAATCAGTGTAAGAGAAAGATATTAGCCAGCACTCTCAGTGAAGACCACAATGGTACGCGAGAATCATGCCGGTTTGGTGTTTTCAGATCGCACAGATTTACACCCGCAACGAAAAACGCTGAGAAAAACGCCTGGGCATCATCGCCCCGACTCGGTGGTGTAGTGGCTATAAGGCATTTGGCTGCTGACCCGCAGGTCGAGGGATTGAATCTCGGCTGCAGCGGCTTCATTTCCGATGGAAGCGAAAATGCTACCCAAATCTGAGCATGTGTGCTCAGATTTGGGTGCACGTTAAAGAACCCCAGGTAGTCGAAATTTCCGGAGCGTCTCTACAGCGTCTCTCAAGACCATATCGTGGTTTTGGGATGTGAAACTCCACACATCAATCAATCAAGCCAGTGAATAATTTCAATCAGTAAGAAAAACTACGACCCCAGTAAAATTGTACGTGTAAGTATACTTATTGCGTTTATTCAAGCGCGACGTCAGCTGTACCACACTACAGCGGCGATTTGAGTGCAGTATGCGTGTAGTATGCGGCACCAAATCATTTCCGTAACCCCGCTGCGGTGGTATAGTGGCTAATGAACTCGGCAGCTGACCCGTGGGTTGCGGGATCGAATCCCCATTGCACCGGCTGCATTTTCGATGGAGGCGAAAATGCTGTAGGCTGGTGTGCTCATATTTGGGCGCACGTCAAAGAACCCCAGGTGGTCGAAATTTCCGGAGCCTTCCACTACGGCGTTTCTCATAATCATATGGTGGTTTCAGGACGTTAAGCCCCACACATAAATATTAAATCAAATAATTGTCGTACTCTTTCGCAAGCCGCATGCCAATAATAGGATATATTACTGCTCAAGCGTGGATGCACGTACCGCGCACGTTTAGTACAATTGTAACGGCATACTATCACGATGCCAAGAGATGTGAACGGAGCGGAAAGCGTGCCTCTCGACTTAGTGGAACTTCTAGGTGCCTGGACTGTCACTAGGCGAATGTGCTTTCATTAGGCGCCATCGTAGCATTATAAAACCTTGCTCTGGCTGCCACTTTCGCACTGCGTGTGTGTTCCGAGTCCTCGGCATGACTGGCATGGAATGGTAAACACGTGCGGTGCATGAGCGCAAGTTGGAGCGCAAGTTAGAGTTCTTGCATTTTCATAGGTTGTTCACTGTGTATTTATCTGTATTCAAATGATTTGTTGCCTATTCTTTTCTCTACTTTTGCTGTCTTTACCAATTACTTGTTATAACATATATCTCAACCTTAGTCTGTATTTAATTTGAATTTTTTTACCTTTTTTGTTTTTGACGTTTATTGTTTGTAATTTTGCTAATGTAACCCCCCCTATGTAATACCCTCTCACGAGGGCCTTTAGGTGTATTATGAATAAATAAATAAATAGATTCTACTGATACGTGGACGCCGGCTTACAGCTTAAATTTAAGCTTGCCACAGCCAAGGCACGCCACAGTTTGACTGAGTCGATAAGCAACGCGTTCCGTTGTTCGCGTTTCTTTCGATCGCGATAGTACGTACCTGATGAAGTTGCGTCCGCAGTCTGTAGGCATTTTGGACTGACGAGGAAGGTGTCCTCGTCGTTTCTCACGAAACCAGCACAAAATTCAAGAAAGAAAGAGCGCAAAATATGCTTACAACCAGACTCGGCTTGTAGAGTTTCGCGTTTGATTTGGGGAGCGTCTGCTCGCGTGGCAGTGCAGGCTGTCGCTTCGCCACGCTTGCAACAGATGGCGCCACACGCTTTTCAATATGGCAGCACGCACTGAGCTCGCTGTGTTCTGCTGTACAGCCGTATGTGTACGGCCAATAACGGCAGCAGCTCCCCAAGGCAGTCGCACACGGCTGACGCTACTCCACAAGTTTGATCTCACTTGGGAATTACCTGAATGGCAAGTACCCACGCAAATGTCTACCGTGACATTCACTGCTTTTATGTCTTAACATGTTGTGACAACCTTCCCAATTCCTTGTCGTAGCAGCAAGAGTTTCGGCAAGGAACATCGGACTCTTCAGACGCGAGAAAAAGAGGCTAGCAACGATCGCGTCCTCAAAGAGCACGACACCGAAAGTTCTGCTTACTGAGTGCACTCCAAGAGTGTTTTTTTTTTCGTGAAAGAAAAATGGGCCGTGACCCTAATTTCTCCAAATGGTCTCTGTCGCGGAACGGTGCCGGCGCACTCTACAACAGTGTCCTACTTTTTTGTTTCACCTGTCACATCTCCATCGCTCTGCCAGTGGGTCTGTTTATTCTGAGATGCACAGCATGGAAGGAAGTGTGCTTTTGCGCTCTTGCAGCTGAACACGAGTGCGATGAACCGCAAACACGATTCACGCTATTTTAACGAACGCAGTGAGATGTGGATGGGGCGTGCGAAAAGAAAGAAGCTTGTCCTCAAGGGAACACGCAAAATGGGTTACGTTACGAAGAAGTTGAGTTGTGATATTCTTTAGCGCACGTGAGCTATTCCGTGTTCTAGTGTTGTTTTTTAGATGCGGAGCATCTAATACTCGAGGCTTGTAGTGCGGCGCCGTCCGCAAGCTTCCTCCTCCTTCTTCCACCATCTGTGCATCCCTTCCTACTCTACACACCGCGCGCGCTTCACTCCTCCACCATCTGTGCACCCTTCCTCCTCTACACACCGCGTGCGCTTCTCCTCTTCACGAACATTCGCTAGCTGTATAATGTAGCGCGCATGCGCCGTCACGCTTCGAGAACATCGGCAGCTGACGCGCGCGCATGCGCCGTTGCGCTTCTCCCCCTTCTTGAACATTCGACAGCTGACAGTGCATGCGCCGTCGCGCTGTATATATACTCAAGGTCGGCGCTCGCTCGCTCAGTTGCCGCTCGTCGGTTGGTTTGTACGGCGCGTCGACGTCCAAGGTCGCGGTGAAATGAATTCCAACGAATCCACAAACACAATGATCGACGTCCCTTCGACCAGCGCCGCCCTTTCGCATACGTGTGTACGTGTTCACTCATTTAACACCCCCTCCTACAACCACGTTAACCAATTTAGCCATCGACCCAAGTAAGTCGCAATTTAACACTCCATTTCACAACCACGTTAACCAATTTAGCCATCGACCCAAGTAAGTTGCACTTTAACACCCCGTTAACCAATTATATGCTCCGCATCCTCCTCAATGTTCCCCTGAGGGAAGCTGCGGGCAATTTTTTTTCTATCCACGCTTTGGTTCAGCAGTAACTGGCTTTCTCCGAAAGATGTGGGTCATGGGTACACATATCAAAACTGTGCCTTTACTGCCTATGTTCCATCGCAATGACATAGGCACCTTTTATTCGGAAATTCAGTCCGCCATATACAACACGTTCATATGTTCATTACGAGAAGAATGTGCATTATCTGTCGCTTGGCTGTCTCGATAGCATCACACGCAAACAGTGACTCAAGCAGGGGCTCCGCTTACGGGAGTTAGCGGCGAAACAAATGGAGGACCATGGCCACCAAAGATTCTTTACAAAGCAATAATCGTGCTTCAGCCTTTCTACTTTTGAAAACTTATTTGATTTAAGTATAGAGTGGACTAGATTGGAAGCGCATATTGTACTTTTGCGTGCAAACCGTTATTGAGATGTGGTTAACGAAAAGTTTCAAGACATCGTGTCGCATCTTCGCAACAGCTCCTCCGACTGGCCACTGGCTCACGCTAATGATACCTATCTCATCGAAGTGTTTTTGCACACGCACATACTTGCTGGGAGTCAAATATGAAATCCCCCCTTTCTTGTCGTGGCATAGAGCGCTTCTACTTTTCCCGTCGTTAGCTGTCCAGGCAACGACACCTCTTCGTCATTTTCCTTGTAACTAGATGGACAGCCGTGTACGCCGCATGTACGTGGCATCCTTTCCAATCTTCAAGCACAACGCGCACAACAACAAACGTATGACGAAAACGGCGCGGCGGTGTGGCCGCCGTCTACCCGATCCTCCCCGGGGATTCGGCGCTGCCCCGGAGCGTCCGCTTGCAACGCACGGAACTCTCCCAGATATAGTGTTACGGCGCGGCTTCATGGCTAGTAAATGTATTGAAGGACTCTGCTAATATCCATGTTGCTGTTGGCATCTTACGCCACTGTAAACAAATGCTGTTATAAAACATATACAGCTGTTTACCATATGTTTTTGCGCGTATTTGTACATATGTTCAGCGCAACTTCATAACGTTTCGCTAATCGCAAGGTTGTTTTTCTCTGTGGTTCCAAGCAGAGCCGTGGTTTTGTTGTAGAACACCTACCTTTTTGCCACGCAAAAGATCCGAGTTGATGACCTCTTTTGAGCCCGGAACTCATTCTCATTTATTTTCTTTGAATCTTTCTCGATTTTTTGGTCCCGCACAAGACGATCATTTGTCGTTCACAGCCAACGACAGCCACGCGGATACCGACGCCAACACCGACGCTAGAATTTCTGCGAAACCATTCCTTTAATGCCATCTCGTCTGACTTGCAACGTCAAACACTTCCTTTTAAAACGGTGAGACACATAGCCGTATACCATGGGCTGCGTTATGCGGGTATGCACCACAGGTGAGTTGCAGTTCATATCCTCCCTGGAACGCCAAGAATGAATCTTGGAAATTTAATGCAAGAGGGTTTGAAATTGACATTAGAAACATTCAACTGATGAATGCTAAGATTAAATAACAGTGTCCCACAGGATTCGAAGCGAGGCATTCTGCGTGTCAATCATGCATATGAGCAATGCGAGGTCTCGAATTGGCATGACGATAGTTATAGCGCGATAACAAAATGACGACACAGAGACAAGAAGGACACGAAGACACGTGTCCTTCTTGACACGTGTTCTTGTCTCTGTGTCGTCGTTTTGTTCTCGCGCTATAACTATCGTCATGCCAAACCAACTAGCCCAAGCTGCCACACCTCTAAACGGCATTGAAAAAAAGACACAGTGTAGGCGTAATGTTGTTCAATCCTGAATCTTGGTTGCAATGACATATGCAGTCCAATTGTAGGCAGGCGTCATGTCGGGTTAGCATTAATTGTGTTGGTGTGTCATTCACTGAGATTAATCTTGGTAGCACTATCTAACTCTACAATTCTCGCACGGTGGCTGCATTTCTGATACGGGCAAAAATGTTGTAGACCTATGTGCTCAGATTTGGGTGCACGTTAAAGAACCTCAGGTGGTCTTAATTTCCGGAGCCCTCCACTACAGCATCTCTTATAATCATATGGTGGTTTTGGGACGTTAAACCCCACCTATTAATCAATTATTACAATTTTCGCAAGCATAAGCGCTACTTATTAGCTTAGCGCTTCCGGTGTTTGTAATACCCATGTTGCTGTTGACAGCGTTGCGCAAGAACTGTTGATGTAAGACAAATGCGACTCTCTTACATATGTTCTTTGTGTACAATATTTGTGCATATCTCTGGCGTCATTCCTTAACGCTTCACCCCAGAAAAAAAAAGCAGCGTTTCCATATCTCCTCATGCTTCCAATTACAACTATTCCCTTAGTACGTGGACTGCGCCAAATTTTTTCTTAATTATTGGTCTTTAACACACTACACACCATATAAACAACACTGTGAATAAAACCACCACATCTATTCTGTACACGCATTGACATGGCATTCAATCAGCAGAATGCTGGTAATGGCAGATTAAAATTCGCTTAATGTCACCAGTGGCTCCAGCACAGCGCCACGTCATTGCCCAAAGATGCTACAGAAAAGAATGCTATAGGAATGCCATGAAGTGTAAACTGTCTTTTTAACACGTGTAATTTTGCGTGGCAGAATCATAAAAGGACACCTGGCGTCACAATATGTGAATTTCGCAATTAGTGGGTGGCTTAAAACACGCCGCTACGCAAATGCCCACCGTACAGATGCGTATCAGTTATTTGGCAGATGGAACCATTATGATGTAATGGTCACTCAGCAACTGAACGTTAAACAGTGGTTCTATGACAGTTTGAGATTATCAATGTTACACCCACAAACGTTTCTTTCCTTGCGGCATTGCCGAAGACGACACGTACAGGGTCCAGTTACGCTATCAATTTCTACTCTTGAAAGCGAGCATTAGCGTCCTTCAAGTTTTTTTAGGACCGCAGCGCCAAAAGCGTAACGCAGAAAGAAGTTCTGAATAAATGAGAGCCCTCTTGGTACCAGGATCAATACAGGAGAGGCACGGTTCCTGAAGGGTCACCCGAAATTGGCTTCATTCATCATTACCGTTTCCTTTCCGTTTCCTGCTTCGGGTCTCGACGGACGTATCCGCTCCTTTTCGACGGCGTAAGTGATGAGTGGCTTTCAGCGCCATGATACGTTGCCGGATGGTTCCCGAGACCTTTTGATAAGTTTCTTTTATTGCTGTAATTTGTTTTCACTGGCCGTTCGCTTCATTCATATCTCATGTGCCGTCCCAAATTAGCTTCCATTTTATTGTTTTATTTCGCTATTTTCACATTCAATGAAGCTAAAGCTTTTGAAATACTTCCATACTTATTCTTCAAAATATTTTCAACCTCAACTAACTATGTCTTCTAATAAAAGCAAGCGAGTTCTTTAAGTTGGCGCCTCGAATAAGATGGCGCCTGCTTCCGTGCAATTAGGCAGATGGGTACTTCGCGCAACATGAGATGCTCATTGAGAAACAATTCAAAACTGGAGTTTGTTCAGCCGCATGCATGGTGACGAAACTAACTTATAACTCATTCATTGAGAAACCCGCCGGCTTCAGTATTGAGATGCAGTTGCCACATCAGCCGGCAAGTTCACGTGGTATGCATGCGGCTAGAAAAAGCCCAAGACACTGGTTAAATCATTCTTTCATTATATGAAGGAAATATTCACAATGAATACTAGTGTAGCATAATGTTATTTCTAGTAGCAACTGCTAATGCTGATCCAATGAGCGCTGGCACGCGCATTTTCTCAGTTAGCTAGCCTGTGTACCTGCTGTCTCAAAGCTTACTTTGCGTTAAAGGGATAGTGGACGAAAGCAGATTCGATAACAGTATTGTGCGTAATGCCTTACGCAAGCGTTTTGTAGACTTGCGTGAGATCGGATCCTCAATGTGCTTGCTGCTAGAGTTACCTAGAATAATATTTCGATTTTTGTTATTGCTTTCAGTGCTTAGTCCTTGCGAAAAAAACGTTTCCATAACACAAAAGCATCTAGGAAAGCCTCAATTGATAAGCAATATTCTAGACTAGTTGATGTCTTAATTTATATATTTTCTTATGCGTTCAATTTAAAGGCGATAGTTTTTCTTGGAGACCCCCGATGCAAAAATGTTGGTCAGCCTGTTGGTACATTTGGCTGTATGTCCACCATTAACGGTACTCTAAACGGCAACCAACCAGACCCCAAACGGCCGACCCCATCCACAGCGTCCACAAATATTGCTCAACATTCAGCATTCACGCTTGTGCAATTCTCAATTAAAAAGCAATTATTGCGCATATCTGAGGCACCATAACCACACGTCAATATTCTGTATGTGTGTCTTTTACTAGAAAAGGCATACATAAGTAATTCTAAGGGCTGTAAAGTTTATCACGCTGCACTGGCCATGCGACGCTTGCACGAAAAGGCAAGTTTTTCCGACGCTTTCCTAAGACGACACGGTGGTGGCACCTACCCGTCGCCTTGTGTTCTACACCTTATCACCCCCGAGACGGGCGCGCGCGCCGTGCGCTTCGATTTCCGAGATAACTGCCAGATGGCGCTCTTGTCTCACGTGTGACGTGACATGATGCGCTTGTTTGCCTCCGCTGCCCGCTCTAGGCACTCCAACGTCGCGCCTCCAGAATACCATTCACAAATCTTCTCGCACAGAAGAATAAATGAACCTTTTGTTCACTCTCTCCAGATGCAAGACAATCATCTTTAGACGACATTTGCAGTGGAACATGCAGATACGGGGCCAAGTTTTTTCTATAGCATTATTTCTCATTTTGCCGAAACCCTTTTGCAGAAAATTTGTGTGGGAGGATGCTTAGAACACAGAGAAAGCGGAAAAAATGAAAGCTGTTCGCGCGAATTATGGGTGGCTGCATTTATGCACTGCTTAGCTTAGACACCATAAGGCTCGAGAGCTTCCGAGCCACGGTGGCGTGTGCTCCATGGTGAAAATTTCTATTCTGCTTTGGCGATTGGCTCCTCCATTCACACAATTATCGCACTTGGAGAATCCCAACAGTGCGTGATTGCATGGTAATCTTCCCCCTCCCCCTTTCTTTTTTCCCCAAAAGAAAGAGCACAAGGCCTTTAATAAAAAGTGAACCCTTGCCTGTAAAACCAATGACCAGCTATACACTGCGAATGACAGGTAGTGTGACTGCGCTGAACTCTCGATCTTCTGCGCATAAACTTGTCATATGCAGATAACTCGCGCAAAGAGATAAACGAGAGCCGCCGTTTCCCGTGTGTCAACGTTTTCGCACGACTCCTACAAGATAATCACTTCTTTTTACTTCGGCCTTGCTAATAATAACCAGGCCTGAGGAAGTTTCGTTTCGTCAGCCACCTTTGTATGGAAAACAGCCTTTTTGTTAGGCAGGTGCGTTGACACGTTGAAGCTGTTGCATTGTTCTTGCGACAAAGGACACGCTGGTGCGAAGCAAGCTCGTGACGTCTGAGGCGTGTGGCTCGCGCAGCTGACGCCTGCTGCCGCAGGGTTGCATGCCCAGCCAGAATGAATCAGGAGATGAAGAGGCACGGGCACCTTCGTACATTGCGATAGTTTGTCACGTGAGAATAACAGCGCTGCGTGTGAATACCAAAGCCTTGCCGGACTAGTAAGTGCTCCCTGTTGCTGCGTAAGGTGCGCATGAAAACATGGGGCTGTCTGTCATACACGAATACCTCAGCACGTCGTTACGGCCTGTCCCCCGATAAAACAATTGTAATTACTGAGTTTTTTTTATTTCAAAATAACCGCGATTTGACAATGCGGTAACCGCGATATGATATGATAAGTGGCAGGAAATTTCGACCACGTGGGCTTTTTTTTTCATGTGCGTCAGCATCGCACAGTGCACGGGCTAGCAGCATTTTGCCACCATCAAAATGCGGCCGCTGTGGCTGGGATTCAGCTTGAGTACCAAAGCTGATATCTTAAGGGCGTACGCCGAAACATAGAGCAGTCAAATTTTGTAGGGAAATTCGCGTAACGCATGAAAAAAAATTTTGGCAGAGAAGAATGGAGCTTCAGATAGTATGGCCATCGGCCTGAAAGAATAACGCAGTTTAAGTTTTGCAGCCCCGCCGCGGTGGTCTAGTGGCTAAGGTACTTTGCTGCTGACCAGCAGGTCGCGGGATCAAATCCCGGCTGCGGCGGCTGCATTTTCGATGGAGGCGAAAATTTTGTAGGCCCGTGTGCTCAGAGCTGGGTGCACGTTAAAGAACCCCAGGCGGTCAAAATTTCTGGAGCCCTCCACTACGGCGTCTCTCATAATCATATGGTGGTTTTGGGAGGTTAAACTCCACATATCAATCAATCGATCAGTTTCAGTTTTGCGGGTCAAATGCTAAATTCACAAGCTAAATACCCGCGCTCCAATACCGCAGGAAAGGTTGGTTCATATGTGGGGTTTAACGTCCCAAAACCACCATATGGGTATGAGAGACGCCGTAGTAGAGGGTTCTAGAAATTTTGACGACCTGTGGTTTATTAACGTGCACCAAAATCTGAGCACACGGGCCTACAGCATTTCCGCCTTCATTGAAAATGCAGCTGCCGCAGCCGGAAGTTTACCCGCAACCGGCGGGTCAGCGCCGCAGGAAAGGTTCTGGGAACGCTTTCCTGCGGGGCAACAAAGGCATTCCATCATCGAAAATTTCTCAACCATCCCAAGGATGTCACAGGCATTCAAATGCCAAATCGTAAACCATGCCAACCCATGAATGCAAAAGGACTACCTTCGTTTAATGTCGATAAAAAATTTACTGTTCCTTTCCAGCGCTGTAGAGGGAGAGCTGAAGCTATGACGAACCTTATGTACGGCCTTTCCGGCCCATTCCTCAGTCAATCCATCAAACTGCATGGCTAGCGTTGTGCAGCTATATCAGCTGTATTTCGCATGATGTCGCTCCAAGTTATCGTCAATATCTGGGGCTCGAGTGTTTTTTTGGTTGTCTAGCGGCCAAGCGGGGACCATGGTTACATCGGCAATTTATCATTCGGATTCTTCCTTATACGGACTGCCTTTCACCAATAGGAACTGTGTTAGGCTATCGGAATGTCTTAGCAGTTATTTCAAAGTTCGGGTACTCAAGTACCATCACCATAATAGTAGAGTATACGCTAATGTACCCTACTCAGAGGGAAACACGTCTTGAACAAAAAATAAATATTGGGTGGTTAAACTATAGAAAAAGTCAAAGCTTTGCCGCAAAGGCAAAGCAATAAACGCGATAGCAACGAATTGGAAGGTCACGCGTGGAATGTAAAACATATCAAAACATGCCGAGCGTTTCTCACGCACAAATGACGCACGAAACGTGCTCACGGGTACACAGATGAACGCGAATAAGCTTCTCAGTTGTTACTTCACTTTGTTTGGAAACCGTACCCTTTTCGCAAACGGAGACTGTGCAACGATTGCAGTGACATTTGCGGACCAGTAACTACAACTATGATCCTTCCAATGAAAGCCAGAGGCCAGTCAAGACGCACAATCTTCCGCTCCTCCCCACCGTGAGATAAGGGTGCGCGAGGGAGCGTCGCCCTCCTCCTCTGAGCGGGGCCAAATACACGTGGCATATTAGAGCGCGCGCCGCCGCACAATGTGGCGACGCGCACTGATTGCGCCATCTTGCTGGTAATGCTTAAAACACAATAGTTCTTTCGAAGGTGCCCGTGAGCAGCGGTAGGTGATATATATAGATAGCGAGTGCTCCTCGGTGGCTCAGTGGCTGACGTCTCGCACTCACGATTAAGAGGACCCAAGTTCGATTCCGCGCGCCGGAGTCTTCTCCTGGGTTTCTTTACAGCGATAGCTTTTATGAGACCACAACTCTGGTCACATGCCGTTGTCCGCCGCCGCCGCCACTGGTTTCCATAACCACAACGCACAAAATTAGAAGAAAAAAACTAGCACCAATGACACAGTGGGGCTCGAATCCGGGTCCACTGGGTGCCAGCTCAGTATTCTACCATTAAGCCACATTGGTGCCTGGGACTTGTAGGCTAACTTTCCTTAGGCAGGCTTCATGTCAGGAAAGCAATCGTGGTAATACGACATATAAAGCGTTTTAACACGGTGAAAAAACAACCAGTCGTCACACAATGCGAATTCTGTGACGAGTGCGTCATACGATTCTCCAGCCCATTACGAAATCTTATTGTTGTTTCTCTATTAACCGTAGCACATGCCCACTTCAATCAAAATTCCTCATTGTCGTTGGCCACTGCATGAACAATTGGTGCAAAATTTCTTGAAAGTGTTTAGCGGATACGACACTTCTCAGAAAAATGACGAAAATTAGCATAGCGAATGCGGTCTACTACCCTACGTTTTTTTATTAATAATGCCCTATAGCGTATCGAGCAAGTGTGCTTGCAATAGTTACCCAATGAGTGTTTTGAAAGGCTCTGAAAGGCTGCTCTTCCAGCTTTCGCTCATTGAAACTCATTAAAAACTCATAAATAGAGTACCTGTGAAATAGTTGATCTATTTGTTTGTGTTGTTTTATGCTCTATTATTTGTTTTTTTATTCCATGCCTTTTTGTTTTCATTCTGCTTTATTTATTTTTGTTTCTACGATTCTAACAGCTGCTTGTGGTTTTATTATTTGTAATCATCACCGAGGGTCCCGTTGCAGTCTTTTACTTTGGGACCCTTGTCTGTATATTTTACTCCCTGTAACATCCTTTTATGACATGATAATAAACTGATTGATTGATTGATTGATATATGCTGCGCGCAGACCTGGCGTTTTTAACGGTTTGTTCAAGGACACCACTCGAGCTCGAGTTTTTAATCCTCAATCAACATAAATGCCTTCGCTTTATTTTTGAAGTTCTTCTGCAGCAGAGAACACGAAGAAGAAATGTATGTACATTAATTGGGCATTTACATGGCAATACATACAGTCATCTGTTTAAGCTAATGCCATCCTGATAATCGCTCTGGCTTTGTTTTTCTTCCTGACATTTATTACACGGTCATTATTAATAAGCCAAGCACATAAGTGAAATTAGGCGTTTCTCTTTGACAATTCAATTCTGCACCAGCTCGTAACCAGTACAAATTTTTCGAAACAGTAAGATTATCATCAGTTAAGCTTGTGGTACAAAGCCACGGAGAAATCAGTAGATTTTTCGGGAAGAAAGCTGCCCAGGAACAGGAAATCTCTGCTCTGGTTTCATCACTCGGCAATTCGCTACGGTATCGGAATATTAGGGCTCGGCACTGTTTCTTCCAAAGCTGACACATATAGATGTATTACCCTTGCAGCCTGTGCTGCCATATTACCGTGAGAGACGTCCACGTGACTCCAACGTCGCCCAACACACACACTATTTGTAGACAAGGTAACGCATACGATTCTCTATGGAAACAATCAGCATTGATGATGCTTATAGAGAATAACATGATGCTTTGTTTTAAATCCTTGATCAGCGACATGTGCATAAAATGTATCGGTGCTCTTCTACATATTTTATTGATGCATGCTGAAATTGTTTGATAGCTGCATTTGTTCACCAATATTTGCAGATACCTTCAAGTACAGTGTAGCCTTTGAAGGTTTTCTAGATATGCCCTATATATATATATATATATATATATATATATATATATATATATATATATATATATATAGTGATGATAACAAAATCTAAATACGAAAAATAGCCAAACAGTTATATGAAAAAAATTTTGAAGCAAACAATAAAGTCGCAGTTTGTCGTGTACTCCTATTTCGTCCCGCTATTACTGCTCACGCTCAGATACCGCTCTATATAGACATAATAGTACGTTTTGCCGACTAGCATAGTCAGCGATCCTGCTATCGTCACGATTTACCAAGATCATTGTGCACACAGAACATTGACCTACAGCGCGAATTAATGGAGTTCTTTTCTTTCAAGGTGGCATGCCATTTTTCATGATCCTCAGTGGGGTGCACGAAATTCCCACAAAGGGTTGTGGAGTCATAATTAACGCAGAAAATTGTGAGCAGACACTGAGCGCCTCTTGAACGTGCGCGAAAATGCAGGCGTTCCTGTCAGGCGAGAAAAAAATGTAGCCTCGTTCTTAATTGCCTCGAGTGGGGCCTCGCTACAGGGTTCGCCCACTCCTGCTACAACATGGTTACTTCTTCGTTTCCAACTATTCTGTAATATCTCAACAACGTGTTTGCTGCGAGCTGCGTAGCGTGGAAATAAACGTGTGTCTGGGCTACTGTTGCTCCGTACGAGCCTTGGGAGCCGCAAACTTGATTTTCACCGTTGTAACGTAAAATGCTGGACGGAATAAAAAGCAGACGTCAAAGAATGGAGTTTGCCCCCAGGGGAGTTAGAATTGAGGTTCCGAACACACTGTCGCCTTCCTTATTATTTAGGTTGCTGTTTGCTCTCCTTTGTAGCTTCTCTGTTTTTATCCTTATCGAATAATCCAATGAAATGGCTCGGAAAGTTGGTCGTGTAAACCTCAGGAGATGGGTAATTGGTTCAGTCTCCTTTTAAATATAATTGCTTCTAGGAACTACAGAAGACAAAAGAATGAGAAGTGAATGAGCATACGCCCAGTCACGCATAGACGAAGAGCGAATCAGTGTATTAAATTAGAGTGAAGTTTATGACAAGGCCGGCCATTTAAAAAAGTGTTATGGTGATAGTGAGATAAACTGGTGCAATGCTTAGGCCGGTAAATGGTGCCTTACTAGAGTTTTAAAGCTAGCCTTTCGAGAAGGTTGTTCATTTGTTCCTTGTCCGTTCGTCCGTCCGTCTGTCCGTCCGTCCGTCCGTCCGTCCGTCTATCCGTCTGTCTGTCTGTCTGTCTGTCTGTCTGTCTGTCTGTCTATCTATCTTATCTATCTATCTATCTATCTATCTATCTATCTATCTATCTATCTATCTATCTATCTATCTATCTATCTATCTATCTATCTATCTATCTATCTATCTATCTATCTATCTATCTATCTATCTATCTATCTGTCTGTCTGTCTGTCTGTCTGTCTGTCTGTCTGTCTGTCTGTCTGTCTGTCTGTCTGTCTGTCTGTCTGTCTGTCTGTCTGTCTGTCTGTCTGTCTGTCTGTCTGTCTGTCTGTCTGTCTGTCAATACGCAAACAAACGACCTGGGGGCTCGTTTGTTTGCGTATTGTGGCTTGTTAATGCGAGTCAGGCTAAAAGAGATGCCGTAGTTGGTGACTCTGGATACTCGAGAGCCTCTGGTGTTATTTAATATGCGTGGAAATCGCACAGTATGTTGTAATATATTACCTCAAACTCTGCGTTGCGAAAACCACGATGTCATGAGGTACACTGTACCAGAGGGCT
Source organism: Rhipicephalus annulatus (assembly GCA_013436015.1). Taxonomy (NCBI): domain Eukaryota; kingdom Metazoa; phylum Arthropoda; class Arachnida; order Ixodida; family Ixodidae; genus Rhipicephalus; species Rhipicephalus annulatus. Next base: position 269,943 of record WOVY01010286.1, on the reverse strand, counting down.
CTGGTAATTTCGACCATGGAGTGTTTGTTCAGCGTGAACTGGCATCCCGTAATACACGACCCTGTGGCGTATCCCTTCTATAAGAATGCAACCGCTGCAACGTGGATGGAACACGTAACTTTCGTGTCAGCAGCCTAGCATCGTATAGCCCCAGCATCACCGAGGCGGACCCCAGTGCATGCTCATAAACGACACGTGTAAGGAATGAAAATACTTCGTTAACCAAGACTCGTGCTTTTTCTTTAGTTGAGCTTGGGTTTCGATGCCGGCGTTCTTTTATAATGTATGTGTTGCTGCTGCATTGCATGTGATACGTATGACATTTCGTGTAGCCTTTATTCCAATATAAAGAACGCCGTCGTTCTTGTGACTCGTACGAAAGAGCTTTTACGAGAACGCTGCGAAACGCAAGCTGTCGATGCTCGTTTTCTCGGTGCACATTCCTGCGCGCACTGCTTTTTCACCGTGAATGCTGTTTGTGACAACATCAGCCAGGCTTGCAATATCGCTCTGTTTGCGAGCGCCAGCGTAGCATTCATGCTCAGGACACAAGAACGTTGCTATCTGCACTGTAAACAAAGCCTTTGTTCCTTTCGATGAAACGCATGCCTGTGCCGAACGCACAGTGCTTTGTTATACGCTTGCTTGCATACGCAGTTTACGAGACGAGGAATTTCATACAGAATAGAATGTTTTTTTGTTTACGACGTCCACATTGATGGTAGTATGTTTGAAATTACATTAAAGGGTGTCAAAACATAACAGTTAAGCAGTGGTTTAGTAATCCTAAAACGCATCAGCACTCATTTTTTTAGTGCAATATTATTATGTAAAAAATACCCGAACATGTAGTAAACGCTAATACAACAGAATGATTTGTTCAGTATTGAAATAACCTTTCGTTTGACATGTAAAGGCATATTTATGCTAAACAGCCATGTTGGCATTGATTCCTGCGTTCTATTTTTTTTTTATGTATGGCGAGAAATTTATCTAACGTGTTCAATTGTTGTATGTGCACGTTTTATCACTGGTATAATTTTGTGTGTTAGGAATAGCGAAGCATATTTATATACTTTCTTTTCTTTTTTATTGTAGTTTACGTTTACTCTACCACTAGGTTAGCAACCATTGTACCTACTATTTTTGGTATTGTTAATGTTTAATGATGTTCCCACTTCTGCTTTGGCCCGAGTAGGGTCTGTAGTATTTGTAGATAAATAAAAAAGGACAATGTAGGCACGTATCATGCATCTCATATATGTATAAAGAAATTTGAGAGACACCTGTCTAACCAATTCTGCTTCGACGTTGTTCAATCATCAATTTTTCATCGTGCTTATGCTCATGTATGCGTGTGTGGTTTCAGCTAAGGATTCATTGAATTTATTGATTGGTATGTTAGGTTTAACGTCTCAAAACCTCCATATGATTATGAGAAAAGCCTTGGTGGAAGACTTCTGATATTTCGACCATTCTGGGCTCTTTACCGAGTTCGGCTCTGGTGTCGTCAATTGACGACCCTACTCAAGATTTTTCCTAGAACCTTGAATACATAATGAAAACCGCTCATTTTCGGAGTAGTATTTGTTCATCTATCCCCACTGCAATCGACACCACCGTTGTTTCATTTTTTGCGGAGAATGGAGCCGTAAAGAAGCAGAATTTGGACCGGGGTCGTTGTTGACGATGACGTGGGCAAACAGAGGTGTGAAAACGGCACTTTCGAGTTGAAGTCCTGAAGAGCTTTAAGTTTAAGTCTTGGTGAAGAGTTTAAGTGAAGAGCTTTAAAAGCTTCAACGCTTTCAAATACTACATTTGTTCAGATTTTGTTCACTCTAGGGCATAGCAGCAATAAAATACTCATTTTTGTCAATTTATCACCTTAGGGCCATGATGATCTAATTGAATGTGATGGCTTTAAATCCCTAAATACTCACACTACAAACTATTTGATTTGTGGTCTTCTGAGAATGTATCTGACAAAAATAAAAATTCCACGGCTGAAAGAGTTAACCTGAACCAGAAGCTGGGCAAACAGGCCTACAGCATTTTCGCATCCATCGAAAATGTAGCCGCCCCAAACGGGGATTCGATGACGCGGCCTGCGGGTCAGCAGCCCAGTACCTTGGCCACTAAACCACCGCAGCGGGGCTGACTACCATTGGGGGAAACAGCCATCAAACAGATGAGGTAGCAGGGTGTGGTAGCAGATGTGGTAGGATAAAGTGTCACAGAGTGGATATGTTGCATCAGGCACAAAGGCCTTGCTAAGCACTACTGATCAATGCCCAGAACTACTTCATGGTGTGTATTTAGTGAAAAAGAATCCGGGCCGGGGCATACGCTGCCACTCAAGTCATTATCAGGCATAAACTAAAGAAAGCGACGTAACAATAAACACAAGTGTTCTATTCATGTTTATGGAAACCTTCAACATCGAACGTGGCTGCAGGAAAGGGTATTGTGCGCTCAAAGTGGGAAAAACAAAATCACCGCCCAAGCGTGCATTCGGAACGAATGATTCACCAGCGAAATCTGAAACCCGGCGTGGCACTGAAGCCTTTCACAGTTATTCGTGAGGTTGCCTGCTTCCTAACGAGGTTAGACACACGTTTGGCTTGCGTTTACTATGGTGTTTATTTCGCATCACGGTCATGAAGGAGTGTAATGAGTAGTTGAATGTGTTTCGCAATGCTTTAATCACAGTAGTTGTTCTTAAACCACACACGGTCATAGACGTCGCAGACGAAGCCGATGAGCCTCTGGAAAAACTTCCGCCGAAAGTGGGCGTTGGTCCCGCCGAACGCGCTCCCACAGTCATCACGTTGACGCCGCAAAGACGTTGCAGGTGTCTGACATCGCGAGCTATCTCGGCGGCGTGGTTTGCTGCATAGAGTTTCTCAAAATTAACTAGAGGGCACTCTGGCGCTGCGATCGTTCAGCGACCAATGGAATGATGGGTAGTGCACACATTTGCCTAGTCTTCGTACTTGCGGGCAGCGAATCGTACTTGCGGCTCCGTTTATTGTTGTGTTTCGGTTTTGTTTTGAAAGAAAGATTGAACCCTCTTGAACTTCGTGAGCTGATTTGGAAAGTAAGTCTAAAAAAATAAAATGGTGAAGCGCAACCGCTGAACATTTGCTAAGACTTGTTTTGTAAGAAAACAGCTCCAAGCCACACGAACACACATGGAGCCAAAAGCAGGCCAGAAGTACTACTATTAGACAAATGTGTGTACTACCAATCATTACCATGCTTGCTGAAGCGCCGTGCGTTGTAGCTCCCATAGACACTAGGGCCAGAGTTACCTCTAGTAAGTATTGTGGGAAACTCTATGGTTTGCTGGATCGGCCAGCCACCGGCGCTTGCAGTTCCGTTTGTGATTCAGCGCGGCTTGGAAGGCTGCCCGATCACTGGTACGCAGTTGCTGCCGGCACTCGGCCTCCAGTGCCTGCTCTTTGTGCCCGGACTGCACCACCGGCCCGGCGAATGCGAGCTTTCTCACTTTTCTATTTTAGGCTCCCTTTTAAAGTTGTCCGTGGCATACTCATGTGGAAGGTTTCAGGAAAGAACTGACGCGCGCGCGCTTGGTGCCACGGCAGTGACCGGATGGAAGACGTCACTCACAATGCAGCCAGTGGTGAGCGTGGTTGAGTGAGATACTACGAATGACGTAACTGATAACACAGCCAACGGAGACCCTTCGTGACACCACTGCCAGACGGATTTTTCGTTTCTCCAAGCCATATACAGCTTTCACTGTAAAAAAATCAAGATAGCATGCACTCTGCACCGGCAGTCTGGATCAAAATACACTGATCCCTAACTTCCATACGCGACAGTGAATGTTGTCTCTGAACGACTTATTTAATTTGTGGATTTCTTGATGTGGTTTCTTGTGGCCGCCAAAGTGTGCAGATATACCAGGCTAATTGAAGCAAGACAGATGCGACTCTAATGAACTATTTGAGAATATAACGAGCTGTAATTGTGCACAGTGGTTGTATACCGGCCATTGCCAAGGTTACTGTTTGTTCGCCGCTTCTACATAGCTGTAGCCATCAGTTATGACAACATATAGGGTCATGATTTGGGCTGTGCTAAAATGGATGGCTAGAATGTGAATGCTCCTAATTTTACATCAGTGTAGCTGAATTATTTGGTATGGAGATATAGAGAGTAATAAAGAATGATGAAAGCTTAGAGGGTTGCACAGCGTCGGCATAATCAGACATAGTAACTATGTGTGCCGACAATACGCCCTGTGTTAGCCTTCCTTAGCAATTTTTTATACAGGGACAATATAAGTAAGTATATTGCGTTGGATTCTATGGTATATCATCGGACGCGTTATACGAAGGTTGCCGTTTCGGTGCTTACTGACGTCAAGTTATCGTGAAGTGTAACTCCTTTGACTTCATGTCACTATTGCTACACTACCTCTAGAAGCTACAAATAACATCCCCTATGCTTTCCATGACTATTACATGACTATTATTTGTAGACATAATTTGGGTGCCTAACAACAACGACATATCTTAGATTCTTCTCCCTTCTTTTTGTCCAATATATATATATATATATATATATATATATATATATATATATATATATATATATATATATATATATATATAGCTCGTACTTTAGAGTATATATATCATTCATGCAATCTTATAACGAGCATAATAAAGTCATGTCATTTACGTACTTCCACGCCATTACTATGCGGTAGCAACATGTTTTCGATTAGTCACCCAATTTGGCAAGGATTAACTATGAAAGAGTTACAAGCAACGCTATATACATGAAGTAATCCCGCGTTATTGACACACGGCAACCATACTGCTCCTGGATAAAGGTCGTTGACATAGAGCCGCCGCTACTGGAACTAATTACACTCGGGCGAACAGCCTGCTGTCGAGCGCAGCTGTTGGCTGTGGAGGAATGACAGCGCAGATCTCATTAGAAGCTCGGGAACCTAGAAGGAGGGCATCGTGAAGGTTGCGCCAAGACGTTCAAGAGGCACAAGCGAAAACAAAGATGTCCTTACGAGGCGTCTTTGCAAGTGAGTTATCACAATAATAACGATCACAATGAGTGAGCTATCACAATGTTCCACCGGCGAACGTCGTTATTCGCTCCTTGAGAAAGCACCGCTGGCACGCACATGCAATTTACGCCACTTGTCTTTCTCGTGGGCTGATGACTAATAATAATGTGTCAGTTGCGTAGAAAATACCGCGGAATTTAGGGCGGTGGGCTTTTAAAAGTCATCGCACCACGTGATACCACACGCGCGGGAGAGGGGAGGGGTGCGTCTTCTGGTTTCACCGCATGTGTGCATAAAAGTTTGCAAAACGAGCACGCTTCTCTAGTAAAAGGAAGTAAGTTACTGTCGCTAGTTCATGCTCATATTGAGTGTGCTTGTGAGTGTGTTTCATTCATCCTTCATATTTGAGATGCGTGCTTTAAATATCTAGCTGCGACAGTTGTTAGTTCGCGCTGGGCTTCAGTATGTCTTTTTCGTGCGTCCTTTCTGCTTGAGCAGTGCACTGCAAATATCGGACTACCGTTCTTCACCTGGCATTACGATTTGCGACTACCGCGTTCATTTCGTCTCATTGTGGTGAAGCAATGTCCTATAAACGCTCACCTGCTTCTGTGAAGACACGTTTTGCTTACGTGTTAAGTCGCTTCCTATATTAGAGTGATAAGCCACGTTTGTTTCAGAATAAGAAATATAAAATATTTACCTGGAGCCCAACTACTGGACATAACTTGCATCAGAAATACATTTACATTACTGTCCAATGCAAATTAGTTCTGCCGAATCCTGTCTAGTTTTCTAAAGGTTTATGAACTACTTTACAGGTAAGCACTTTTAGAATTTATTCATGCATTTGTTGGCCGTAAGGCGACAATTGCTAGAACGATAAGTTATCACAAGAAAAAAATGATTGTTACAAGAATTACAGCAATAGTTTTCAAATATATGTCTCTAAATTGGCAGCAACATGAAAATTCTCTCAGAATTGAGATGTCCAAACTTACCGTAAGCTACCATACACGGCAGTAAACTCATTAAAATACAGCAAACTACAGTATACCCTCTACTACAGTAAATTAGGTAAATTATGGCACAGAACGTCCAAAAATAATCAAACAATTTGCTAAGTTCTTCATAATTAACCACTCCAACATTTCAATTTTTATAGAAAGTAATGTTCGCGCATGGTGTCATCGCACAGGGATTATGCAATTTGTCATCAGCGGTATTTTGAATAAAAAATTATGCATCGTTAAACATTAAACAGTCCGTACACTTATTATAGAATGTGCGGGACATCATTATCTGTACGTCTAGCTACTGAAACCTCATTCCGAACATTGAAAATTAATTCATATTTCTATAAGCACATGCAACATCTTCCAGGCACAGCTTTGCATCGGCCGTACAAACAACGCTCGGCCGGTCTCGTTCCCGCGCAAGCATATAGTTAATTCCCACGTGCTGTGGCGGCAGCAACTCTTGTGATCCCGCATCTGGTTAGTAAACGATGATTGAAACGGAACCGTTGACCTACCTGAGCTGTTGGTGAACTAATTATGTCCGAACTTGTGCATAATATACGGCTCTAGTCAGAGCTGGAAATACATGAGATTACGCAGACGAAGTGGCTAATACATCTAGGCTGGTCATATAGCACAGCACGTGCTCGTTGAGCAGTGGAGTGAGATTGAGATTCAACTTCAGTGGCTCCTGGACAACATAAACAACTTGTTAAAGGGCTCCCTTGCATGACAGCGCCATATGTTACACACTTTCGTTAATGAATAAATTTTCACCCCGGATGCAAACTTTACGAAGTTTTGCAAGATTAGCTCTGCAGTAACACGACGTCATCATGCATGCTTATGCAAGTTAAAACTATGGGAAACTACTGTGCACCACCGAAGCTCCAACAATGCAAGACGCTGTGGATGCGCGAGCAGATTTCATTTTTTTCTACGCGCGCCAACAATGGGCCTTAAAGTTGAGTGCTACGAAGTGACAACCCTATGTCAGCCTCATTTGCGTGCACGACTTCCTTTTAACACACGTTGTTGCCAGCACATCCACAAGAAAAATAGACACAACGTGGGGCTGGGCCGGGTGCACAATCCAGTCGTGTTCCACACAGTCCAATAAAGTTGTTTTCCATTTAATTTCATTCATCCTTCTATCTTCTCTGAATTTTCTAGTTCTTGTTCTTTTTGTCTTCATAAGACGCAAATATAAATGACAAGTACAAGATAACTCTGTTACGTCACTGCGATTTGGGGTAAGAAAGTTTGAGAGCGCTGATATCAAGGCAAGGAACCCACCCAAGAATGAAGAAAAGGCACCATCTAAGATTACATTAGGGTGAATAAAAAGTAAAACGTCAAAGTAAAAAGGATGACATACATTGATTACGTGATGTCTGTTAATGCCTGCGCACGAATATTGAAATACGTAGGATAAATTCGGGAGTTGTGCGAGAAATGCGCGGTCATAAGAACAGTTCAAATAAAGAGAACAGTGAACTTTTGTTTCTGGATTTGGTGCACGTCAATGGATTAAAAACATCTTAGTACGACGAGCTGTGAAGCGCTGTAATCCGTAAGCCGAATGAATGGTTCACTACTTCCCAAAAAGAAAGAGAACAGAAGTTGCGTCATGACAAGGAGATATGCCCTACGCGCAGTTGAACAGTTCAACGATTTCTTTTTTCACTTCATCAGACTCTTTATTTTCCATTTCGTGTGTTTAAACTAGGTTATCGTCTCAAATGCCCAGCCTGGGACTCAAGAGAATTTAAAAAAATCGAGCTATGACATGGTGAATGCCCACCGATATACGCTTTTTTTTCCTTCCTAATAATGCTGTGGTGGTTGCTCATAAGTGAAAGACACTGACCACAATGAAAACAGAGGTCAAGAAATGGAAATCATTGGTGAAAGCCGTTGCCTCTGAAGGAAAAAAAGTAGCAAAAAAGAAAGACGGAAGATAAGATGCGTTTTGGTTCGCAGGGAAAGTTTTCGTGCTTCATTATCCCAGTCTTGATTTTGAGCACAAGAACAGCAAATATTTCGTTCTGCTTTTCTGTTAACTTGAAAGGAAAGTCCAGTGGGCTTTAGCTAGAGCACAGTGCTTTGCTATAATGGTGACTGAGTGCAAAAGAATAATTAAGTACGAGACTTGTATTGTTCTGCATTGCTATAGTGGTAATGACAACAGCCATACTCTTTGCAGCCTTTTTTTTACAGTTTACAAGTAGTCCTTGCACATAGTCGCAGAAGGTAAGAGTAATACAATTTCAGAAGTTCAGTTTGAGGAGCATTCCCCTACAGGTGTCGATGACTGAAGCTAGAAGTACTTACATGAGGGTTGAAACTGTCAGAGCAAAAAAAAAAAGCATCCTCTAGTTACTGGTATTACGGCATGACCACTCAGAGAGACACAATCTGAGTGCCAGTGCACAAACACACGTCGAACTTCTACTGCACACTTCATATACATACAACACAGACACGATACCGTATTTGGAACATGTACATTTCAAGTACGAAACTAAATGAACAAAGCGAGCGTTCCGCCTGCAGTTCAAGGTCGTCAAGATAGCCGCCTGGGCTGTAGTTAATGCCACGCCAGAACCTTATAGCGGCGAAGTCGAGGTTCCTGTAGCCCCGTTACAGTTACGAAGGTGGTAGAAGTCGTAGGGTTGCCTCGTGAGACACAGGTGACCAAGGCCGTAGTGCGTGCTAGTTGGTGGTGAACCGTGACCCACATTTCAGTATAGAAAAAAAAATTCACCACTTCCCACTAAAAAGAACCATGTATGTAGATGCGAAGCAGCGTCGCTAACGCTTACTCTGGCGGTGAAGTTGACGCTGGCGCTAGTCGCGGTGTTGCGCACGAGAGAAAACCGGGGAAGGGCAAAGCATGCAGGGATGGACCTGTGTTTTCTACAGGAACATGTCGATTGCAGCTAATGGGCAATGAGATATAGAAGAGGCTAATTAGACACAGCGACCCGTAATCCACTATTAGTTAGTGCGCACACTGTGAACGCTCATTGTTTAACAACGCACACAGATAATCTCCCACCGCTACTATCTTGGAGGTGAATATTCAGTGGCTATCTGTATTCGGTGGCCAGTGAGTGGTTTCGCAGTGCGAGTGGTAGGTTTTTTAAATCAGTAACAAGTGTGAGGCCCACGGGATGGCTTTATCCTTTCCGAAAGTAAAGTATCTAGTACAGTAAACTGTTGACAACTTTTCTTAAACAAAGAAACTCGCTAGCGGACGCTCTCTGCATCAGCGTTGCGAGGTGAGAAAGGGGGAGCTTAGAAGAGGGGAGAGGTGGAGCGCTTACGCAGAAAGGGTGGTCACGCCGTACACCCGACTGAGTACAACCCTAAGCTGCAGCGTATCTAAAAATGAAGGGGCAGATACAAGATACATATAGATAAGACGAGTGACCGTCCTGTCTATGTGTTCTCCCTTGTGTTTGTTTCATCATTTCTTGAGCTAGCGAAATGAATACCAGTGAACTCAGGTGGCTCTGATTTGCCAACGAACTACAGCCAACGACATGTGGCTTCCGGCGACAGGAAGTTGTGCCTTTGAGGCCCCACCAGTACGCCTCTGGAGCACTGCGCCAGCTCTCTGGGACCAGCAAGATAAGGGGCAGGCTCAGAAACTTCAAGCCAGCTGTCCTGGACTGATCATACAGCGGGACAACGAGGCCGCATTCCACGTCAGCTCTCCTCGTCAGCAGTCCAGCGCAGGGGCTCTGCTTTACACTCAACAGATGGCAGTGTCACGACGTGGGCCGATAGTTTTCTCAAGGCATTGGGTGTGATTGACTTCAAGAGCTGAGAAAAGCCCATATTTTAAATCAGAACACCCGGGTTGCCCAAACCAAGTCTTGCCAACGCCTGCTTGCACGTCTGCACATAAAACCTGACTTCTAACAACAAGAGTGGTACAAGGTACTACAACTGTGGCGGACAGCCCTTCTAGTTCCACCCAGTTAATTGGCTTTTAGTGGGCTCTACCCACTCAAATAGAGGAATGTGAACATGTCGAGTGACGTGACGCACGCACTTGGGTGCTGGAACGACAGTGTGAACAGAAGCCAGGTGTATACTACAGGGACGTAGTATGCACCTGGCAAAAAAGTGTCAAAGTCGAAGGTTGTTGGGTGAAATAAACAAAGTGAAGAACTGATAATAACTCGTAGAGATCGATAGGAACACCGCGGAAGATACGAGGGCAAAGTGCCCGGTTCATCATATATATAAGCTCATGTTTATCAGAATATTATGAGAACGCCAAAAACGTGTTTGAGAACGCATAGATGTCAGTGTGGAAGTTGTGTTTTCGGTTAGTCTGCGAAGTTTCTGTGCAACGCGGTTCCGGATAAAGAAATATGGCATACAAACTAGCACAATACAGAGACACAGATCGAAATAATGGAGTATAACGTAGTGTGAATAAAAGAACAAGTCAAAGTATTCATGTCGGGGAGCAAAGGACACGTGAGGTATGACAGGTAAGAGGACAGCGATATAAAAAACGTTGCAATCGATATAAATGAAGAGGAATAACGATCATACTTTACGATCCGTAGAAGGAAAGTTGGGTTTGAAAAGTACCAAATATGAACATCCCCAAGAAGCTTCTTTAGCTGAGGTCGTTTCCCGTCGCGCATGTTGTGCACTACATGACTTTGGCTCCCTTGACTACGCCTCTAATTAGTGTGTGACGCAAGCGCGGAGTGGAGGCTGCCAACCGCTAACAAGCTCGCCTCTGAATTTCACGTGGTTACCTGCGCAACCCCTATGAGCCAAACTAGGAACATACGCCAGGTCGCCTGCTAATAGGTAGGGTAATCAGAAAAAAAGGCCAGGGCTGTCGTCTTCTTATTGAAAAACTGGTCACCATAGCTGCAGTGCCTAGGATACTACAAGATAAAACGTATGAGGGTGAAAATCGGTCGATAAATGCCAAAAACATTCCCAGTTTTCTGCTTCCACACGCCGAGCAAGCTTAGAGGTTGAGAGATTGCGTCGCTAAGTACGGCAGCATAGGTTCAGCTATATGTCACGGGAACAGCAGTTATACCAGGGGGAATGCGAAAAAAAATATCGCGTCATATCCACGAAGTGAATGATGAAGGAGAAGCTTGCTTGGAACTGATTGGGAGAACCCGTGGATCCTCTGTACAAGTTCTCTGTCATCATATAAAGACATGAGACGCTGTTATATGGGTGATTATATGCACTCATATATACACAAATTATATACACATTTACATACCAATGCAATTACGTAGAACGATCACAATACCGAATGCAAAACTGTATGAAGCGTTTTTTTTGAGTATTACAATTTTCTGGTCGGTAAAGTACGTAGCGAGGGGATCTTGAATTAGATGTGACCGTTGAAAGTTTGAGAAGGTAATTTCAATACAGGTCCCGAATCCAGGTTATCTTGCCGCCACTTGCGTGCCGCCTCGGCTTCGCCGGCTCTCACTTCGCGGTCCGCCTGTCGACGAGCCTTCTTCGCAGCACAAAATGCAACTAATGCCTTACAAATGCTTAAAGGGTATTTGGCTTACCAGTAGGATTACGAATGACATAGTGACATAATGGGGGCTTTTCTATTTCACGAAATTGATAGTGGACGTGTAGTGGGTCAGTTGCACAGCTGCGCCTCTAGCAAACATGCCAAAAGAGATGCAGCGAGTACAAAAAGCTTGGTGAGAAAGCTCCTAAAAGTGTCATGAAATCGTGTCAGCGGCGCGCAAAATGAACGCCAGACATTCGTTATAGCATGAAAATCTAATTTTGACAACGGCAAGCTTCACAGCATCATTACTTGGTTTTGCCACTGAAGACAAAGGTCTTAAGTTGAACGTCGATACATTGAAGTATAGTGAATCCACGAGTAACTCCATGTAGCTAATCTCCGTATTTTTCTTTATTTTTTGTTTCTATGAAAATCGAAAGATTGAACAAAGTTCTCGCTAATATTGCCGTTATAGAAGAGCTCTCTGAAGATTCATCCCGTGTGAATAACATTTATCACTGAACCATTCTTTGGGCGGGAGCCAGCTGGGGCGCATATTACGCACCCTGAAATAAATTGTCAGTTCTCATGCACTTTTAAACATATTGGAAGTTTTATACCGCTGGGACTTCTAGAGTCGTACAAATGGAAGGCGTGCAAAATATTCAATCATGCATTTACTGGGCTTCTGCAGTGTGCCATTGTCTGAAATGAAGCGCTGGAAAATTCAACTCGGCGCACGCAGACGATTACCGATCGAACTGACCAGTATGAAAAGAAGTCACGAATAGTTTATAAAGCAATGGTGAAGTTTAGTTAATCCTTATCCACTGCGGCTGACGACACCACCAGCTTTATCTATGAAATGCCTTCACGATAGAGTTAAGAGCCTCACAAGAATACATTTGGCTCGTGATTGCTCCCCAATTAAAGGCAAATGGTAAAAAAGTACGTGTTGCAAATTCATGAATCGTTGTCTTCTTCAGAACTATGCGCACATTTTTTTATGGTAAGAAAACATTTACCCTTTTTAACGAGCCCCTTATAGACAACCATTCAAAATAAAATGAAGCGAACCAAAAAATATATGAAATAATATGGTAACCAGGTGGGCACCAGTGAGGCATGTGGTGTTGTTCTATTGCGATGATATCCCAGCCGAGAATTACAAAAAAAACCTATTTTTCCGCCCTTTACGTCACCCAATCTTGTAAAAACACACATGCACCCGCAATGATTGTGGCCAACTGCGAGATGAATGCGTGTGTTGGCAGTTTTTGCTTGCGCAGCACACACACTGTACTTCAGTATTGCGTGCGCGCGCGCGCGCGCGCGTGTGTGTGTGTGTGTGTGTGTGTGGTGTGTGTGTGTGTTGTATGTTGTGTGTGTGTGTGTGTTGTGCGTGCGTCGGTGTGTGGGTGCTTGCGTGCGTGCGCGTGTACAGCTGGTGGCGTATTCACGAAGAAAGCATGCTAAATCACACGGCGAATATATGCCTACTGCAGTCAAGATAAATGAAGTTCAAAATAAGTATATGTACATGGATACAGTGGTGGCACCATTAGAATTACTGTATGGAAGGCACGCTCACGTTTGCAAGTGAAAAAAAATAATTGCTAAGGTTGCGCGTGCCGAAACCACGATATATTATGAAACATGGCGTAGTGGGAGATTTCGTATTAAATTTAGGCAACCTGGTGTTCTTCAAAGCGCACCTAAACATAAGCGGAGCTGGGAGCAAAGCGGAGTAGGATTCGCTTGCAACTCAGTCACGTTCGCGTTCGAGCCCAAGCTCGCGCTCGATTTCAAAGCGTGCAGCTTGATCGGGGTCTATGACGGGATGGAAACCTGCTTTTCAGACGCAGTGGTGCCTCCACCCTAATCGTTTCTCTCCTGCTAACCCACTCACATCTCCTCCACAAACGCACTACCTGTTTGCAACCCCCTTGTAATACTCACTACACATGGCTATGCTGCGTTCACCCTTCAGTTCTTCTGTTCCTTGTTCCCCATCATCACTTCCCCTTAGTGTAAAGAAGGTAATGTCCCGTCATGCTCCTTGTGCCTTGCTGTTGATGATCAAAAGGAGGTTTGTTGTTTTTTTTATCTAAGAAATACGGACCTTTTACCACTAAACTTAGAACCTTCGTTCATAATCATATTAGGTTTCGAAATCTGTCATGCACCATTATTGCATTGCAGCTTTTTTGTGCTATGCCTTCAGGTATGAGCGGTGGTAAAGAGCCTAAAGTCACGCTGAGTTGAGCACAGACAAAAAGTCTCGCAATAGATCAGTATACCACTGAGCCCACCACAGTCATTGAGAGTTGTTTCCCGGTGTTTCTTTAGTGTAATGGCACACACACTAACAACATTATCAGCAAAGAATAACACTATGTTTTTAAAACATACGTATTGTGAGATAGAAAGCCCCCCTTTTTGTTTGCTAGATATACAGTGAGCAAGAGCGTACCCCGTGACTTCACGATCTTGAATATATTAACATGTGGCCTTCCAGAAAACGTCATTTGCAAGTGTGTGCTTTTGCTCAATGGCCTCGCTCCATCTCCGTACTGTAGGCGTATCCCGCTACAGTACAAACTACATTCTCGCCTGCGTTAAAGCAACCTTTATAATACGCGTGGCCAGATTTTGAAAGTAGCGCCTGCGGAGTAGGTACTACAAGAGGAAACACCGCAACCAATTCGCTGATCTCAGCCGGCAGATGTTTCCGACATTGTCGGCGACTCAACGCACGCCCAGCATATCCTTGCACGTATACGTTATTCGTACTTTGCGGTGGCGTTGGTAACCCAATAAGCTTCCATGAAAAGAATTAAATGTCCAAACGGAAAGAAATCAAAGAGCAATGGAGCGTATAAGTTGAGAGGTGCCGTGAAGAGAACCTCAGACAAATGAAGTTAGATCAACCGCACACATAGCTTCTTTGTTGTGTCGCCCCCTTCAACACTATTAAAACACCCACGATCGTTCGCACGGCCTTCCGAGCCTTTATTGACAAAGTCTGGGAAACGTTGGCAACAACGCCAGTCACGTATACGCACAATCTTCTTATTTTTTTTCGTATTCGTTTTCCTTGGGCATCTTCTCACATCAATCTTGCGGTACCTGTTTTGTCTGCTAAAAATTAAAAATAAAACTGAAGAAGAAAAATGTGTGACTTAGCGTGAACCTAAATAGAGAGGTTTCTCGTGTGTACTGTGAATTTGTTGTCGCTGTGGCTGCGCTTCTTTTTTTTTGTAGCTAAGAACTCGAATTTTGTGAAGTCGTACGGAGAAATACAGTGCACCAGATCTCTCGACTGTTGCCTCTTCATTTGCATGTCGCCCTTCCGTTTGCAAACAATAAGGTCACACACGTGGCACATCACTCTCGGGAATCTCGTTGCATCAGCCTTGCACAGTTCCTATTCCGCATTATGAATAGCCCCATAATGCACTTCATCGGCATAGGTCTATGCACGCACACGCGCAAATAATAAGGTCACACACGTGGCACACCATTCTCGTGCATCTCGCTTGCACAGTTCTTATTCCGCATTTAGAATACCCTGATAATGCACTTCCTCTGCGTAGATCCATGCACGCACACGCACACAGCCACTCCACATACTCCATATGCAATGGGTATTTTTCGCTAGATACGTTCTTGTAGGTATCAGTGAAATATGATGATTATGATCTTAGTAGCGCATTTGTACCTTTTAGGTTATCTCTTGAACATCTTTATAAACAAAAATAAACTAACACAACAGTTTATTAATTGCTAAGCATTTCTTAGCGAACTTCAGCGACTTCGAGCGTATCTATCTATCTATCTATCTATCTATCTATCTATCTATCTATCTATCTATCTATCTATCTATCTATCTATCTATCTATCTATCTATCTATCTATCTATCTATCTATCTATCTTTCTATCCGCCTACGACTTTTCACTCTCTTGGCCATTTAGATAATGGTGTCGATATCAAACTTGGTATGGCATAACATGACTGTATAAAGAACATATTTGCCTAGTCATAACATGAAAATCACGACATACATGTGATGAATGTCAGAATTTACATTTCATGCTCTTGCAGCTCTTGCGGTGGTTTTGTTCACATGACGTGTTGCAAAACTGCTATGGTAAGGCATGATTGGATGGCGAACACAACAGAGAAACCCTAACATGAAACTCATGACATGCGTGTCATGTAACAACATGACTACATGCCATGCTCATGATGCGCTCGCGGCCGTTTCGCTAGCGTCACATTTACCAAATTTGGTATTACAGTACGGGACTAGACCACGATGGTATGTGACTGGTGCAAACATGATAATCATGAGATGCGTGTCATGTAACAACATGACTACATGCCACGCTCATGATGCGCTCGCAGCTGTTTCACTTACTTCACTTATACTAAATTTGGTATTACGAGACGTGAATGAATGACGATGGTATGATACTGGTGCAAACATGATAAACATGAGATGCATGCCATGTAACGACATGACTACATGCTGCGCTCATGATGCGCTCGTGGCCGTTTCGCTAGCTTCACATGTATGAAACTTGGTATTACGTGACGCGAATAGATGACATAGGTAAATGACACATCCAAACATGATAATCATGACATTCGTGTCACGTAACAAGATGACTACATGCCGCACTGATGATGCGCTCACGGCCGTTTTGCTAGCTTAACACAGGCCAAATTTGGCATTACGTAAAGCCAATGAATGACGAAGGTATTTAACTGGTGCAAACGTGAAAAACGTGACATACGTGTCATGTGAGACCATGACTACATGCCACAGTCAATGCGCCAATACATTTCGACGTGACGCGGTGCGCGTGCTCGCCGGCGTTCATTTTGTGGCGTCACGCAGGCGTTGCCACGCCAGGTGCCGGTCCTGCCATAGTAGTAGTAGTAGTAGTGATCTTTTATTCAGCCACAATTTCCAGGCCGAGCATTTCGACCGCCTGTGTGACCAGTCGACGCTGTTCTTCTTCCCCTTCGGCGCCGATCCAGTCAAGCCATGAGGTGATGGAAAGGAACGGTGGAGGATAATAGCTGGATTGCTGAGCATTTGGGCAGTAAAACAGGCAGTGTGACAGGTCGGGATATGGGGAGGGGCATTTGGGACAGCATGTGTTAGACCTATATTTATAAAGGAAAAGGCGAGAGGGGGTTATTAGGCAATTCATTTGGATGTGCCGTAGAATTCGAACCTCGAGCACAGTGAGTGATGGATGAGGGGAGGGTAAAGACGCTTGTCGAGCCGGAGCTGGAGATATACCTCCTTGATAGTGTTACGCAAAGAGATCTGCCCATCGCCATTCGCGGAGCTCTCACTGTCTTCCGAATGTGTGGGCCAGGGAATGAACGGTGCCCGGTGCAATGAATCGCGGGCAAGCTGATGAGCTGACTCATTGCCGTTAATACCTGAATGCCGAGGAACCCAGTGGAGGAAGACAGTGTAGAGTTGAAGAGCAGAGGCCGCTCACTCGACCTCCTGTTGAAGAGCAGGGAGCAACGTGTTGTTCTGTATGTGACGGATGGCGGCGTGAGAATCGTACTAAATCGTGTACTCAGGGAGAGAAGAGAGGGAAGAAAATTACTGCATGGAGTAGACCATGGAAAGGACCTCGAGCGAAAGTACATTTGGCGGGTGCAAGTATGGCCCGCTGGTGTGCGTGTCAGGTGCCGAAAGGTGTGGATGGTAGATAACGTAGCCACACGAGCCCCGAGGAGCCATGTACGAGGTATCCGTGTAGGCAACTCCATATGTAGAGAGAGGAGGGGAATGATGTTGTGCTGCCGCATGACGCCGGCTGGCGTGAAGAACGGGAGACATATTGGATGGGAGGAGAAGGATGCAAAGGTTAGAAGCAGGGGTGCTAGGGGCAGAAGGCAAGGTGGCAATGGAAACGGGAATGTGAGGGATACCGGCTTAGGCCAATAGCCATTGGCCTTGACGAGTGAGATAAAGATGGGCAATCAAAGAGTCGTGATGTAGAGAAATAAGAGAACGTAATGAATGGAAGAGGCCTGTGGCAAAGAGCTTAGCGGTAGAGGTAGTGAAAGGGAGGTTTAGAGGTGCCTTGTAGAGGCCTAATAGAGCTCTTTCAAGTGTGTTGAGTTGCGCTTGGTTGAATGGAACGTAGGGTACAAAGTACAAGAGCTTGTTAAGGGCGAGCGTATGTGCAACCCGGAACGCATGAGCCTCGTGGAGCCCCGACTGCCGAGTGACAACGCGTGGCAGGAGGTGAGTCACCGAGTGTAAAGTCCTCGCAGCGTGATGTAGGGCCTGAGCGTTCTTTGTCGCGTGCAAAGAGAAGCCAAAAACTTTGCATTGCTGAACAGTGGGGATGAGAAAGCTGGAAAAATGTAGGGAGATGAGGGATTTCTGGGAGCGCTGGTATGCAGACCGGTTTAGCAAAAGTAGCTCACATTTCTCCGGTGCAGAAGACAGGCCAGCAGTAGCGAGAAAGGAAGCGATAAGGTCCAGGTCACGTTGCAAAATATCCTGCACGATGCCGGGACATCCAGACGTATACCAGAGAGTGATGTCATCTGCATAAAAAATATGGTGGAGGTCATGTATTAGGGACAGTTGGGAGGCAAGAAGGGCCGTAGCCATATTAAATAAAGCAGGAGGTAGTACGGTACCTTGAGGAGTGCCGCGGGTGAGGGAGTGTGGGTTAGACAAATGAGTATCGACTCTAAAGCGAGCAACTCGATTGGAAAGAAAGGATCGGATGTTAAAATACATGCGGGAGCCACTTGATAGGAAGAAGAGCTGAGTGAGTATGTGGTCATGACTCACGCCATCGAATGCCTTCCGCACATCGACGGTTACAAGAGCATGGATCTGACTACGAGAAGGTGAAAGAAAAATGTGCTGAAGAACAAGGAACATGTCCTTTGCACATACGCGGCGTCAGAAGCCAATAAGCGAAGGTGGGAAAAACACTTTCGCCTCAATAAAATAAGACAGTCGAGGCCATTCGCTCACGATTCTTGCCAACGCACGACGCCAAAGAGATAGGGCGAAGGTTAGAGAGAGATGGAGGCTTGCCCGGCTTCGGAATCGTGCAAATTCGAGAGGAGGTTCAAGAGCTAGGAAGAAGGCCGTTGTTCCGTACTTCGTTGAATGTGTGTAATAAAAATTCCTTCGCGTTGTCGGGGAGATAACGTAGTTTGGTATACGTTATCTCATACTCACCGGGAGCCGAACGAGTACATTGAGTGGCTAAGGCAGTTTATACGAAGCTATTTGAGTGGTGCAAACATGATAATCTTGAGATACGTGTCATGTGAGAACATGACTACATGGCACAGTCATTGCACTAGTACATTTCGACGTGATGCGGTGCGCGTGCTCGCCGGCGTTCATTTCGTGGCGTCACGCAGGCGTTGCCATGCCAGGCGCCGGTCCTGCCATATACTCGCAGGCGCGCGCCGCGCTGCGTTGCTTTGACGCATGCGCGTTTCAGCACGTCCGGCGTCCCTCCGTCACGAAAATAGGGAGGCGCAGTGTTGTCTGGGTAACGCATAAGCACGGAATGCAGCATGTCGAATTTCACGCTGGTTGCCGTCGGGCCGCGCCGACGGATGCTGGTCGCGCCTGGCGTCAGACTGTAGAGTGCTCGCGTTTTGCTATCGTAGCGTCGCTGTGCCCAGCGTGCGCGCGCGTTAACGCTACATTGGAGTATATTGGGCCCTTCATGATGCGCTCGCAGCCGTGTTGCTAGCTCCACATATACCAAATTTGGTGTTACGTGACGTCAATGGATGGCGAAATACATGACTAGTGCCAAAATGATAATCCTGACGCACATGTCATGTACGAACATGATAACATACCACGCTCATAGCATGCTCGTGGCCGTTTCACTTGCTCCACATATACTGAATTTGGCATCACGTGACGTGAATAGATGAAGAAGGTAAACGATACATTCAAACATGCAATCATGTCAGGGAGGTCATGTACGGCGTCATTTTCTTCCACCTCATAACGTTGTGCTGATTTTGAAGTAACATATCAGCATTTCTCATTCGTGCTTCGCATATCATTGATTCCCACTGTACGTGGGATCTGCCAATTTTTTTTATCACTGGTGTCTTACACCACTTCTCTCTGTAGGCCCCGCCATAGTGGTCTAGTGGATAAGGTACTCGGCTGCTGACCCACAGGTCGCGGGATCGAATCCCGGCTGCGGAGGCTGCATTTCCGATGGAGGCGGAAACGCTGTAGGCCTGTGTGCTCAGATTTTGGTGCACGTTAAGGAACCCCGGATGGTTAAAATTTCCGGAGCCCTCCACTACGGCGTCTCTCATAATCATATGATGGTTTTGGGACGTTAAACCCCACATATCAAAACACTTCATGGAAGCAACTAAAACGCTTTTGTGAATTTACGAACACCCAAAGTAGGACTGACACATATATGTCCACTCATCTATCAGCGCTTGCTCTTCGCGTATAGAGCACGTGCGGTTAACATTTGTTTCAAGGAGCCAACCCTATGACCCTATCAAGCAGGATCTTGCAAACCTTAATACAGTTTTCTTCCAAACTATACCAGCCCTACCATAGCCTGCCATGGTGCTTTCGTGAATTTGTTCGTGAGCTATGTTTACAGCTCGTCTACAGCTATAGACTACAAGGGAGCCACAAAGCGTGAGGGTCAAGGAGGAGGAGGTAAGTTTATTTACAGAAAGGCAGAAAGGTCGGCCTGAGCGATAGCTTGCTCTAGCCTGCTACTCTACACTGGGGGAAGGGAAAGGGAAAAAGAAAGATTAATGAATGACGATGATGAGATAGAGCGGTGAGTATGTAGTGTTCTTTCTAGCTGAGGCACATTTCATAGCCGCGCACATAGTCCAGTTGTTTCCAGAAAGGTTATAACTGCTCTTGTGACCGCAGTTGCACTGTTGGTGTCTGGCCAAGGGCCCAACATGGTCTCATCAGTTAATGACCTACTGCGATATAGTTCAGTAGAAGAAATCAGTGTTTGTCGTTCACGTGCGTATGCTGGGCAGACACAAAATATGTGCTCAAGTGTTTCTGGCACATCAAAGTGTTCACAATTAGGACCGGTGTCACTGCGACCGATGATATGTGCGTAACGTCTGGTGTACGCTACACCAAGACGAATGCGGTGGATCATACTTGTGTGTTGCCGTTTCAATTTAGGGTGCATGCGGAACCTCATTTCCGGGTCCCATTTGTGAAGTCGCTGGTGTCGCCGTTCCGGTTTGGTCCAGTGCTGAAGTGTGTAGCTGTGCATCACGCAGCGAAGCAGGGCGTTCGTGTCAGCTCGGTGAAAACGCAATGCGTACTTCAGGGGCACTGCTTAAGGCATTTTTAGCTTCAGCGTCTGCCTCTTCGTTTCCCATCACGCCGCAATGAGCGGGAATCCACTGGAAAGTTATAAGATGACCATTTGTTCAAGCAACGTGAATAAGTTCGGTGATTTCTATTGCCAAGCTGTAATACGGACCTTGCTTTATGATGCAATTAATGGTTTGCAAAGCGGGTTTGGCATCACAGAAAATCGTCCAGGCTCGAGGTCGCTCTACGGAAATAAATCTTATTGCCTCCCGGATAGCGACAAGCTCTGCGGCAGTTGATGTGGTTTTATGGTCCACTTTGAATCGTCGAGCGATATCCATGTCTGAGATGACAAAGGCTCAAAAACTGCACTAACACTACGATGCACGAACTCACCTAATCAGCAATACTTATTGCTGTAGGCACGCTAACTTAGAAAACCTGCTACATTTACCTTCCTAGTAAATGGTTAATTCTATTCGCTCTCTCTAACTGTTAGCCATTATCGAGCAAAACTCTGCCTCCAAATCGTCCCCTCTTTTGTATAGGCCTGTATAATATGTTAATTTTTTCACGAAAAAAGATTTGAAAGATAAAGATTCTTTTATTACAGTAACGGAAGCCTTTCACATTGTGTGACCTGTTTAGGACGACCTAATTGCAATTCAAGTCTTTACCAAATGCTTATACAAACGCATCTGGGTATATATCGTATTCGTGCGCCGTATGTGTTGTCCTCACAGTTTGTCGACGTATCGTTTTTAATTCTTTACATGATGGTGAAAATGTAAACCACCTACACTATCGTAGAATGCCCATAATTTTAAGCAGATATATGCATCACAATTTCTTATGTTCAGACTGTACTCTTTTGGCGCGTTTACAATTATCCGTCCTTTCCCACAGCCACTCGGTTAAACAAATAAATTCAGTGATTTACTTAGGAATGTATTAGGAGACACGTGATAAACACCACAGTGCTTACATAAATCTAATATCCTCATTTTAGCAACTTCGTATTTTACTATCGCCGTTACTCCCTATTTGAAAGCACGTGACCCAATTTCTGTTCTCGCCCCTCTCTCTTTCACCATGAAGCACCCCTACTTCTATATGTCAGAAAAATTACCCAGAAAAAGAAGAGATTATTATGAATAAAAAAGCGCAGATGTAAGCAAGCTTAAATGTTCTCTCTAAAACGGCTAAATAAATGCGTGTGATGCTGATTTTCGTCCTCCACTCAAAAAAAGGGTTCAAATAACAAATGGCCGCACCTAGGAACGCGTTATGAGCTTTCCCTCTGCCTGCATTGATGAAACCTCGCCTCTTGGAGGACTGAAGAGCTATATCACGCGTAATTTACCGCAAAACCAGCATTCAGGGTATGCGGCGAGCTTGTCCCCACTCACACTGCGAAAGTGACTCATGCGTTATAAGTGTAGGCGCAGTGCGGGCATTGGAAGTGCACATGTGCTTTGAACGCTGAGCCAGTGAATTATACGATACACGTATACGTGGAATCGTTGCGGAAGCCTTATTGCCGAACTGCAGGTCTTCTGCAATCGTCGTGTACGATGGGGCCCATGTTAAGTAGCCCGCCGAAGTAATTTCTATATCTTGCTTTTAAAGTTTAAAAGGAGAAAGATTCATCGCAGTTTAAATAGGCAGGGCACGCACGCTCAGGCGGTTCATGCATTTTTGTGGGCACATTTCTCGTCAACAAGTGCCGCGAAAATGAAAATATGAAAAGTAAGGTTCGTAAGTAACGTTCAGCTTTCAAAAATTTTGATGCGGGATTTCATACAAGTATTCTTCTTTATACCACAAATATTATTCTCCAGTATTCAGGAATCAACTCATGAAAAACACCCTTTCAAGAGAGACAGTATACTCCAAGATTGCTTAAAATTCAGCGCTCTAGTCCTCCATTATTTTTTTTTTCAAATTTTCGCTTGTGTGTATTAAGTTTTATGCTACAAAACCGTACACCGGGCAAGTGGCGACGTTTATTGCTTCTTAGTATCGAAAGCTTTCGTCACGCTTTTGTGATCATGACGCGTTCGTTTCAATTATTGCTCTGCTATAAACAGGCGTACCTAAATCGTCAGTCGCTTATTTATGCAAGTTTTCACTAAGTAGTTTCAACACCTCCTAACGAATGCCGCGTGACCAAACTGCTTAGCTGCTACGGTGAAGAAGACATGCCAGGCATAAAAGCTGATAATTCAGACCCTTGGAACATTGACGAGGGCTCTGTAATCTGAGATCTACAACAAGAAGCACGCGTTAGACTTCACGGGGCCGATCCCGGTGATTTCTGAAAGCATCGTCGTCCACAATCTCGTCATAAGGTGCAAATGACCTGCGGCTGAGAACGACAACGCACTGCTTCATGTGAGGACGATCTTACTAATACAAGCAAAGGGACGTGGATGATTCCAGTCCAGATGAGGGGAACACTTGATGCATGCGTGTACATAAAGCTAACACGCCACTCACAACAGCGCGCATAAACTGGCTCATAAAAGTTGCCCGTGCAAACGTTCTAAGCCTGCTCGCTTCCTATAAGGCTGCTTCAGCATATATGCAGTCACTGCACTACAACTGTCTTTGGAACATAAAGGAAGCTTGGTGCATAAATAACGGCTCAGAATTTATACAGAATTCGTAAGCACCAAGACACTCTTAGTACTTTAAGATCCGGGTGTTATCGTGCTCAGATTGAAATACTGAGTGATCCTTCTCCCTCTGTGTTTGAGTGCGCGAGGCTATGTGAAGTGTGCACCGTCTGGCAGGTGCAAGGAAATCTTTAATGCAAAGGCAAGGCAGAGAATACCTCGTTATTAGCCACAATTTGATTGCAGAGAACAGACCTACCATAATCCATGGATGAAATACAAAACAAGAGTGAACTCAAGAGTATCACGGCATTGTTATTGGCACAATAATGTTAACCTGAAAATAACAGTCTATTGTAATGCCCTTTTGTTTCCTTCATTGAATTTTAATATTATGCCTACAGTGTTTTCACTAATTATGTCTTACTTTCTAACCCGATTTATGATAAGTGTCTCAGGACTAATAACTAAATTATACTTAGTAGTTTGTACATCATCATGGCAGTACTGTGAAATGTCACCTGGGGTCTAAGTAATGTGACACATTAACTTTGGCTACTCAAACGCTGTTGCCATAACACTGGTATGCATTTTTTTTTCAACAAAACATACATCAGTGTAACCTAAACTGCTATTTTAATTGAGCAAGATTCTTGCATTTTGAGTAGCTCTCGATCAAAATCCGAAGTGCTGAACTTCTTCAATGTAGACTCAAAGAAGAACGCCAGTGACCCTTCATCTTTATGGATAACGTCAGGCGCGACAGTTCCCCAAGGCGAGGCAAGTGTAGATACGCCGACGACATTCAGAGTGAAATGACCTCTCTAAATACGCGCCCCGACGCCGCCCGGTCATCGCCCCACTTCCGTGTCAGCGTTGTGGTCGTTTCTGTTATGGGACGTTAACGCGCTGACGAGAGCTATGGCAACGGCCACACTGGGCGTGGCTGCTGGGGTTACTGGCCTCTGAATGCACTGATGCTAGACACAGGGTCCACACGTCAGTTTTCTTTCACGCTTACATATCCCTGGAGGCTTACTAAAGTGCTGCTACAAAAATTCATGATGGCGTAGTGTTATATATATGAAAAGAAAAGCTTTTGTTGTAAGCATAAAGCACTAGAATCGAGTAGTGTGGGTTAGTGAACAAGTGCCTTGTAATTACATCCAAGTCGAAATCAAGAACAATAAATGAACGTGAGCAGGGCATGTGGCTGATAAGCAAATGAAAACTCGTGATTAACAAAAGCAGAGTGGAATTCAAAAGAAGGTAAGCGTGCTAGGGGCCGGCAGAAAATTAGGTCGTATGAAATGATGTTAGCAGAGATAACTTGGCCGCCGCTGTAGAACTGCTGCAGAAACACGAGAGAGGTTATTGGCGTGCGTATAATGTGGTCAGGTTATTGATGATGTTGATGATCACGAAGACGAGGATGGTAATGATAGTGACCATGGCCATCAAACCAATCGACCCCGCGCAGTACGAGCAGGCTGTCTGGCTTTTCAGGTTACAACATGATTATGAGTTGGGAACTAAGGAAACGACGCGGTAGTGCTGTTTATTGCTTCAACTTGCTTTCTTCTTTCATCGTAATTTGTGCTCCTATACAATTCGCACCACTCTTACCCGCCAACAATATGCCAGTGGGGCCAGAAACAGAAAAGTGTCGTACTCAGGGGCTATAAATACATCAGAGAAAACAAAATCATGTAACCAGAAGACCGCGTAAGAAAACCCGGTGAACTAAGCAATTCGTTTCATGGAATAAACTTGGCCGAACGGTGCGGATACACCGGTAATGGAACGTCTAGATAAAAGATATGTTTTCTGGGTCATGGTGCCCGGTCTCTGATGACCTTGTCTTATTATTTTTTTTTTATTTCCTTGTAGCCTTTATGGCTTAGCTGCAGTACGTCTTCGTGTTATCCCACGAAGTACATAAGGACATAAATTGACGCTGGCAGAATGAGTAACGTACGGTGTGATGACATCATTGTATCTAATTTACTGTTCTTTGCTGGCAATAAATAACTCGCCTTTTTATCAGCGGTTGCGAAAGTTCAGTTGGTAGTAAGCCGTTTATTGGCAGAGTTTGTCTCGGAAAAACATGGTCTGAAAGTAGAGTCGCAGAGAAAAGATTATATCTTTGAATGACCGACTATTTACAGCTTTGTTCACTTCGGGGCGCGAGTTTACGCTATGGCTAAGTGGCCTAGCAGAAGGGTACATGTTACATTATTGAGTGCAACAACGATATTTATTCTGGGCAGAACTATATAATCACACTTATATTTCAGTGAGCGATAGGAATAGCATGGTGATGGATTCTAACAGTGTTACACCACAGTGTCATTGACAATTGTGTCGCACCTTTGAAGCGTCGCACTCCGAAATTTCTTTTATTTATTTTTCAGCTTGATCAATTGAATGAAGTGTTTATTGATTGATTGACTGGCTAGCAACTAATCAATCAAACATATAGGTTCAATAGAAGGAAAGCAATGTGGAGGTCAGCTGCGCTTCTTAGATGAGGTCGGCCTTCAAAGTGCGTGAGACAATTCTGCGTTGTTGTGCCTGGCCGATGGGACTTCCACGAATAGGCCTCAAGGTCAATCTTGTTGCAATGAGTATACTATGCACAGCCCTGGCGGCTTTCCCTGCAGCGAAAGAACCTTTTTTTCATTGTTACGTTTTTTTAGTTTTTTTTCCTCTTGTTTCCTGTCATGTTTACTGTTGCAGAAGGATAATCACTGACGCTGTAGCCAAGTGAGTGGCTCTGACGCTTCTACAATGCAAATAAACTTCACGTGAGAAGGTTGCGCAAGAAATTATATCAGGAAGAAAGAGTGGCTGCGAGACTTCTCAAATTGAATTACTAATCAAGCATCGCAAATATGCAGATGTACATAAAATCAGGCTTTCAAATAGGCATTTAGTGAGTTATGCGTTGTCTTATAGTTTCGGCAGAGTGGATGTATGGATCGCAACATGACGCGGTCAGCGAGTCGCAGTCGTGGGAACATTGATGCTCTTGATGGTAAACGCATGAAATAAAGACAAGGGTAATGGCTACATTCCACTAAAACGCTCTATAGGTAACTTATTTAGAGTTGTGGAGTATTGGAGAAAGTAAGCTTTGCGTGTAGATTTTCTCATCAAAAATTGTAGCACTGAGGTCTACCAGAAACTAAGATTTCACAAGACACAACTCGCACTGATGCTGTATTGTTTGTGTAACGCTGAGAAGTTTTGTTTTATTTACCTTACTCATTTCTTCTCGTATTTCTTTTACTCTGATCTGATGGTTTAGAGAGGGGGAGATTTATTCTCAAAGAAAAGCTTGCATATATAAATACACCATCACTCGTAAAGTCGTCCAAGTTTCTGTCATGTTTGGGCTTTTTGCTATGCCAGCGCTGTGTTTACGCTGCCGTGGTCGGTCATCCAATAAGTAAAGCATGTCCGGTTAGACAACGTTGTGCTAACCAGTTAGCCAATTACAATCGAATGTTAATATACTGCCTTCATTTCGGTTTATGATTGTAATAATGGGTGTTCAATACAGGCAAGTGACTGCAATCGTTCCGGTTCGAGATCTTTCCAACCAAGACAGGCAAGTGGCTGCAATCGTGCAATCATTAATTGCCACGATTCGCACGCTACTGAGCAGCATACAGTCTCCGTCTGCTAAGAGTGCACTGCAAATACTGGATGCACTGAATCCAGTTCTTGCTAACTTCGTATAAGCACAATGGCTCAACAAAATCTCATCTTCCGCACTAAAGTTAAAAGTGCGTCGATTTTTCAGTGGAATGCCAGAGGCATGAAGTCCCGTATCTCGGACTTTCGCCAATTTGTTCGGGCCAATCAATTCCCTATACTTGTCATATGTGAACCAAACGTATCAACGCCTTATAGATTGTCCGGTTATGAAGCTTTTTGTTCAGCCGCTTGCGAAGAACGAAGCAAAGTAAATGTTTACATTCGCACAGACTTGACTTATCTTTCGCACCCAATAAGTTCAAATGACGACAATCAGTACGTGTGTCTTCGTGTGAAGAAGAATGCAGTTTCGTTCACGCTTATTGGTGGATATATATCTCCGTCATCGCGATTTGACTGCGACAGATTAAAGGACATCCTAATGAGAACCGATGGGCCTTGGATCATCACCGGTGACTTCAATGCCCATCACATGCTTTGGGGAAGCACTAGGATGAATGCCAGGGGCCGGAACCTTGTTACATTCGCTTCCGATTACGACCTTTCCATCATGAACGATGGTACCCCCACATATCTGCGGGGTCTCACGTATGGCAGTTGCCTTGACCTGACATTGGTGTCACGGTGCTTCTCTCACAAAGTTAACTGGTTTTGCGATATTGAGACTCATGGGAGTGATCACATACCCACCTACGTGACGATCGATGGTATCATAAAAAAATTCTCTTCCGGTGTTGCAATTGGCACTGACTGGTCGATGTTTGCATCGAGTGTTGAGAACGCTTGCCAAGAAGGCCTCGCCTGCAGCCTGGAAAATACCATAGTGGAAGCTATGCAAGCGTCCAAACGCAAATTACCATTTTCGTTCAAAGTAACACAGTTTGACATCGAACTGGAAAAATTGCGAGCTATACGAAGGCGTGCGGAACGACGATACAGACGCACAAGATCAATTTATGATCTGAGGGAAGCAAGGCGGCTACAGAAAAAGATTCAACGACGCATTTACAAACTGGAGAGCGAACGCTGGAAAGCATTCCGCGAATCTCTAGACCCTCATAAACCGCTGTCATATATCTGGAGAACAGTTCGTGGTCTTCGCTCCTCTCCACAACAACGGCACCTTTTTAAAGCTTTGGCACTCCATCATGGAAAAACAGAACACGAGGTGGCTGAAGAATTTCGCACGAGAGTTGCCGGGAATATTATGAATGAGAGCATTGACGCCGTGATCGTTCCTGAGACGCGATTACCAGAAATGGACACTCCGTTCACCATGGAAGAACTGGAAGGTGCGTTAGTCGCTTCTAAGCGCATGTCATCGCCAGGTCCTGATGGTATTACTTTTAGTGCGTTGGGACACCTTGGACAAAAAGCTAGAAAAGAACTTTTAACATGCTTCAACAACTCCTGGCTCAGCGGCAGTGTTCCCCGAGAATGGAAAATAAGTCGATTAATGCCACTTTTGAAATCGGGAAAATCGCCATTGGACTTGACAGCGTATCGCCCTATTGCCCTCGCAAGCTGCCTCGGAAAAGTGATGGAAAGAATGGTTCTATTTCGTCTCGAGTGGTACTTGGAACGATACACCAAATACCCTTCTTGCATGGCAGGCTTTCGTCGGGGCCGCTCCTCCATTGACTGTGTCATTGATTTATCGACATTTGTTCAACAAGAAAAAAGTCGCAAGCGCATATCAGTGGCACTCTTTCTTGACGTGAAGGGTGCAGATGATAATGTAGCTCACGATTCCATCCTCACTTCTTTCGCAGCAATGGGCATTGGTGGACGAATGCTTCAATGGATAAAAGACTATATAACTGGCAGGGGTTTCTTTGTGCAAACAGATGAGGGTAAAACTGCTGAACATTACACCTACTGCGGAGTACCTCAGGGAGGTGTTTTAAGCCACACATTGTTCAATATGGCTCTCTTTGGTCTGGTGAAGGTTCTGCCAAAGTCGGTGTGCCTATCCATATACGCCGATGATATTTGCCTCTGGAGTGCTGCAGTTACTCGCCCTCAGGTGCGTGCACGAATACAGCGGGCAGCAACCCTCACAACAGCCTACCTTCAGAAACAAGGCCTAAATATATTGCCGCATGAATTCGCGTGGTTTTCGTGTGGAAGAGGACGAAGAGGTTGGGATTGAGCCGCTTTTTAATGCCGCATGAATTCGCGTGGTTTTCGTGTGGAAGAGGACGAAGAGGTTGGGTTGGAGCCGTTTTCTTTGTCCTAGCTTGACGAGCAGTTCTGCGGAAGGTTTCCTTGAGTGAGACAAGATTGGTGACAAGATTGGTGGAGCTGCTGGGTACGACAACTGACGACGCACCCCATGCACAAGAGCCCGCCCAGGAGCCGGAACACAAGCCCTGTGCCCGTGGACACGCCAGTTCACAGAACAAGCCGCCGCCAACGAGGCCTACCACCAGAGACACCGGCACAGCTTATCCATAGAGCGACTATGACTTCGCCTCAAGGCGTCATGGAAACTCCTACGTCGTCGGCACCAATTTATTGCACTGTCCAGAACCCGCTGATGCCTAGTCCCTTTCACGGAGAGCTGTTTGAGGATGTGGACGACTGGCTGAGCGAGTTCGAACACGTCGCAGCGATCAACTACTGGGACGAAGCCGCCAAACTCCGCAACGTCTACGCGTGTTTGAAAGACGGCGCCCGAACGTGGTTCATGAACAGAAGTGATGTCTTGACATCCTGGCGCGAGTTCCAGCATCGCCTCTTGGAGACCTACCGGAGCCCCGACCGCCGCGATCGTGCTGAACGTGCATTGCATTCACGCATCCAGATGCCTAATGAGACCGTCACCATGTACGTGGAGGACATGACGCAGCTTTTCAGGCGAGCGGATCCGGCAATGCCAGAAGAAAAAAAGCTACGCTATCTGATGCGAGGCGTGAAGGAGCAGCTTTTTGCTGGTCTAGTGCGGAGTCCTCCGAAGAGTGTAGCAGAATTCCTGACCGAAGCCACTACGATGGAGAGGGTACTTCATCAGCGGTCAGCCCTACTCGACCGGCAAGTGAATTCTGCATCACCTACTGAATTTTCCGCCAGCTTCGGGAGCAACAGCATTGAGTGGATTCGCGAAATCGTCCGCTCCGTCGTCCGCGAGGAAATCGCGAAACTACACGGGGCGAGACAGCCGGAGGTAAGCAGCATCACCAATATTATTCGGGACGAGGTCCAGCAGGTGCTTCACAGCCGTCGCCCTCAACCAACGGTTACAAATCTAGAACCACCTCCTGCGTCCACTGATGTTGGGAACCGCACATATGCCGAAGCTCTGCGCACTTCCATGCCGGTCTCAAGCCCTGCAGTCCCAATCCAGACGATGCCGCCAGTTTCAATTCAATCTGCGCATGCTGGTTTGGACATCGACGGTCGCCGTGCCCCTCCGCGGAAGTCCGATATTTGGCGTACGTCGGATAGAAGACCCCTCTGCTTCCATTGCGGTGAAGCCGGTCACATCTACCGGGAATGTCCATACCGACAACTTGGACTGCGCGGTTTCTCTATTCATTCGCCTCGTCCCCTAGTTGGTCAGAGGCCAAGAGAAATTGAGGACTACCTCGCGCAGCAACGTCTGCCTTTCTCACGGCGTCAATCGCGGTCTCCATCTCCACGACGACCCGCAGCTATTGGACCACGTCTCAGTACGATGGCACGGGGACGTTCCCCAAGCCCTCGTCGGGAAAACTGAAGGCAGCGACCTTCGGGGGCGAGGTCGCTGGGACTAAAAGTGCGGAAGACCTCCTATCGACGCTTCCACAAAACGCTGCAGACATTGAATTGACGTCTGAGTGCAGTGCGAGAGAAATGCCGGATTGTGCGTCTGAACCCAGTGGCCGAGTCTCACTCGACATTCCCGTGCTGATAGACGGTCTTCAGGTCAGCGCATTGGTGGACACAGGTGCAGATTATTCTATTATGAGCGGAAAATTGGCAACCAGTCTTAAGAAAGTGATGACACCTTGGAATGGGACGCGTATTCGCACTGCTGGAGGCCACGTTATTACTCCATTGGGTCGCTGTACCGCAAGAGTGGAAATACGCGAGTCAACGTTTGTGGTAACCTGCCTCGTACTACGCGACTGTTCTCGTCAGCTCATCCTTGGAATGGACTTCCTTCGAGAGAATGGCGCGATCATAAATCTCCGCGAGCGAATGGTGACTTTCTCGACGCAACTTGCAACCGATCGAGGCGCTGATAGCTGTCGTAGACCTGCGCTGCGTGTTGCCGACGAAAGCGTGACGTTGCCTCCCCGAGCGACTGCTTTCGTAGAAGTCACCTGTGAAGACCTCCAAGACGGTGACGTGGTCGCCGAGAGCAACGTATCCCTTTTACTGCTTCAAGGTGTGTGTGCAGTGCGAAGCATTCTGCGTGTGCGTGACGGACGGTCGCAGATACTCGTCACAAATTTTAACTTCGAGCACCGACATCTTTTCCGCGGCACCACCGTGGCCTTCGGAGACCGTGTAGCGGATGTCACCGAGTGCTTCGCATCCGAGGAAATGGTTGATGGAGATAAGTTTCTGGACCACATCGACGTCAGTTCGAAGCTTTCGGACGAGAAGAAGGCCGCACTGCATACCCTGCTGAAGGAATTTAAATCTTGCTTCGCCTCTTCATCTAGAGTCGGTCAAACACCCCTCATAAAGCACCGAATTATTACCGACGATGATGTTCGCCCAATCCGCCAGCAACCTTACCGTGTTTCGGCTAAAGAACGCGAGACTATACAGACGCAGGTAAAGGAGATGCTTGACGACGGGGTGATACAACCGTCGAGCAGCCCGTGGTCCTCGCCAGTCGTTCTAGTAAAGAAGAAAGACGGAACGCTGCGATTCTGTGTTGACTACAGGAAACTCAATAGCGTCACCAAAAAAGACGTCTACCCGCTTCCACGGGTTGATGATTCTCTCGACAGGCTACGACACGCGAAGTATTTTTCATCGATAGATTTGAAGAGCGGCTATTGGCAGATAGAGGTCGATGAGCGAGACAGAGAGAAGACAGCGTTTGTAACTCCCGATGGGCTTTATGAATTCAGAGTTCTTCCTTTCGGCCTCTGTTCGGCTCCCGCAACATTCCAGCGAATGATGGATACCGTTCTCGCTGGCTTGAAGTGGCAAAGCTGCCTTGTATACCTTGATGATGTGGTCATCTTTGCCGAGAGTTTCGAAGAACATCTGAAGCGTCTAAGAATGGTTCTGGAAGCTATTCGTTCGGCCGAACTCACGCTAAAACCCCAGAAGTGCCATTTCGGCTACGATGAGCTGAAATTTCTGGGACATGTTGTGAGTGCGGATGGAGTGCGGCCTGACCCAGAAAAAACTGCAGCAGTCGCCACCTTTCCTGTGCCGTCAGACAAAAAAGCGGTGCGGCGTTTTCTCGGCTTGTGTGCTTATTATCGCCGATTCATTACCAACTTCTCGACGATAGCCGAACCGCTCACGCGACTCACCCGAGATGATGTACCGTTTGCCTGGACTACAGAGCAAGAAGCAGCTTTCGCAGAGTTACGGCAGCGAATGCAAGAGGCACCTGTTCTTGCGCATTTTGATGAGGACGCTGATACCGAAGTTCACACGGATGCAAGCAACGTCGGACTTGGCGCTGTCCTTGTACAACGGCACAACGGCGTAGAACATGTCATAGCTTACGCCAGTCGTACTCTCTCTCGAGCCGAGGCCAACTACTCCACTTCAGAGAAGGAATGCCTCGCGGTCGTGTGGGCAACGGCAAAGTTTCGACCTTACCTCTACGGCCGCTCCTTCAAGGTGGTGACCGATCACCATTCGCTGTGTTGGCTGGCCAATCTCCGTGATCCGTCTGGTCGTCTTGCTCGGTGGAGTTTGCGCTTGCAAGAGTTTGACATCATGATTGTGTATAGGTCTGGGCGCAAGCACGAAGATGCCGACGCACTTTCTCGAGCACCCGTGGGACATCCTGATATGGACTCGGAATATGCTGATGGTTTTCTCGGAGCCCTCAGTGATTCTGACTTTATGTCTAGACAGAGAGCCGATCAGGAATTGCGCCCTATTATTGATTCCTTAGAAGGCCGAAATTCTCACACTCCTCGGCGCATCGCTCGCGAATTGTCATCCTTTTGTCTAAGGAGGGGCATTCTTTACAAGAAAAATGCTCGAGGTAGCAACAAAGCCTTCCTCCTCGTTGTACCAGCCGACATGCGGGATGACATCCTCCTCGCGTGCCACGACGAGCCCACGTCGGGACACTTGGGCTACTCGCGGACTCTCGCCAGAGTGCGCCAGCAGTACTATTGGCCACGACTTTCGACCAGTGTACACCGCTACGTGCAAGGCTGCCGCGAGTGCCAGCGTCGCAAGACGCCACCCGTGAAACCTGCGGGCCTTCTCCACCCTATTACACCACCACGGACACCTTTCGACCTCGTGGGAATGGACCTTCTAGGACCCTTCCCTTTGTCGGCCACTGGTAACAAATGGATTATAGTGGCAACCGATTACTTGACCCGGTATGCTGAGACAAAGGCGTTACCCCGCGGCACGGCGTCTGAAGTGGCGAAGTTCTTCGTGCAGCACATCGTCCTCCGGCACGGCGCGCCGTCATGTGTGATTACGGATAGAGGAACATCATTTACGGCACAAATGCTAGAGGACATTTTCAGACTGAGCTGCACGAGTCACCGAAAAACAACGGCTTACCACCCACAAAGTAATGGACTGACGGAAAGGCTCAACAAGACCATAGCGGACATGCTGTCAATGTACGTGGACGTGCAGCACAAAACCTGGGACGATATCCTCCCATACGTCACGTTCGCATACAATACGGCAATGCAGGAAACAACCCGATTTTCACCTTTCCACCTTGTTTATGGACGCAACGTACAAACGATGCTTGACGCTATGCTGCCGTACGATAATAGCGATGCTCTTTCTCCAGAAGCCGAGCAATACACGCAGTACGCCGAAGAGGCTCGTCAACTGGCTCGCGTGAACATCGGTCACCAACAAGACGCAGATGCACGACGTTACAACCTTCGCCGTCGAAACGTCGCATACCACCCGGGTGAACGAGTGTGGGTGTGGACTCCTGTCCGACGACCAGGCTTGTCTGAAAAGCTTCTGAGCCGTTATTTCGGACCATACAAGGTTATCCGACGTGTGAGTGATCTTACATACGAAGTACTTCCGGACGGCACAGTGTCGTCACGTCGACAACATCGGCCCGAAACTGTGCATGTCGTACGACTCAAGCCGTACTACACACAATAGTCTCTATGCTTGCGAGTTACTTCGCAAACGTGACAGTGATCTCATGTGGTGTTTTTTTTTTTTCTTCTTGACTCTTCCACTGGTGCTGTTGTGTTCGCGCATGGTCCAAGTGCTTGTGCGCCCTCTTTGTTTTCCCTGGCACTCACTTTGTGATTCTCTGCGTCAACGCGTGTTCTAATTATGGGTTTTTTTTTTCTTCTTCTTTTATTTAGAAGCATCGAGTCGATGCTTCTTAAAAGGGGGGACTAATGCCGCATGAATTCGCGTGGTTTTCGTGTGGAAGAGGACGAAGAGGTTGGGATTGAGCCGCTTTTTAATGCCGCATGAATTCGCGTGGTTTTCGTGTGGAAGAGGACGAAGAGGTTGGGTTGGAGAACAATCAAGAGCTCTAGCGACATTACAAACATTAGTTCCACCTCATGTGAAGTTCCTGAAGTTAGTCTGGGTCCCGGGACACTGTGGCATACGGTTGAATGAAATGGCCGATTCACTATCTCGAGCCACACTTGATGGCCCTGTGATCTCGGTACTACCAGAATCGGAACACATAGTGTCGATCAGATATAGAAAATTGGCTATTTATACGGATATGATGGAAAATATTACTAAATATACGGACTATCAGCACCTTACATATCCCTGGAAACCTCAGTGGAGTCAATCTAAAAAGTTAGAAGTTATTTTAACCAAATTTCGATGTCGTGTCCCTCCATTAAACTTTTACTTGCACAGAGCTGGTCTGGCGATATCCCCCCTGTGTCCATTCTGTGAAGAAACGGAAACAATAGAGCATTACTTTATAACATGTAAAAACTATTCATTAATTAGGAAAAGACTTTTAATTGTTCCGTTTCACGCAGTAGGATTAAATTTAACTGCAGATAATGTTCTAAGTTTCGGTGCCTTTAGCTTGGGACATTGCCACAGGAGCGTATTCGATGCTGTATGCAATTTCATTCGAGAATCAAAGCGCATGTCATAATAATGCCTGCTTAAATATATTTCTGACGACACTTGTCTAATTTTGAATGAAATTTGCATATTCATTTGATTGTGACCGGGTGAGATAAGCTCGATTGTCTGGTCTACTCAAAATTTCTGTCTTACACTGTAGTATTACCTCACCTTTTCTCTTCTTGATTCAATCTTCAATTATTTGTTTAGTTTAATATTCTTTTTCTAGTTAATTATTCTTTTCTATTATATCATTAGTTTTTCATTTAGGATAAACCTTTTAGTATATCTCATATAGACTACTTCTAGATTTCATGGCCAATCCCCCATAGTGGGTATGTGCCAGTGCGAAGGGGCAACAACAACAACAACAACGGAGCCGTTTTCTTTGTCCTAGCTTGACGAGCAGTTCTGCGGAAGGTTTCCTTGAGTGAGACAAGATTGGTGACAATATCAACTGTGAAGTGCGCGTTGATGGCGTTTACACGCAAACCAATGACGCCATACCCTGTTTACATCAATGGGCAGAGTGTCAAATATGCACGGATGCATCGTTTAATGGGCATAATTATCGACAGAAGTCTTTCGTGGAGCCCACATTGTGCGTACTTGAAGAAGAGACTGCTATCTATTGTGCATATCATGAAATTCTTGTGCGGTAAAGCATGGGGAACTTCTGTGGCCTCCATGCTACAGCTGTACAGGGCCCTATTTCTGGGTCTATTGCACTACAGCTTGCCTGTGCTGACTAACACTTGCAAATCGAATACTCATTCATTGGAGAGTTTGCAGGGTCAGGCACTGCGTATCTGCCTAGGACTGCCCCGATGCACTTCTACTTATGCCACGATCATGCTTGCCAAAGACCATCCGGTCAGGACATATATAGTTGTGGATTGCCTCAGAGCGCACATTCGACATGCTAGCCGTGTCCCCGACCACCACTTGGTCCTTCTACCTTCCGGAAGACCACGTGCTACGTTTTCAGACGTCATAGCCAAGCACCTAAACAGCATTCAATCAGGATATACGCCAGCTGCGAGAACGGCATGCCCTTTGTGGTGCCTCGACCAGCCGCAAGTACGTCTAGAAATTCCGGGAATCAAAAAGAAAAGCAGTCACTCCAGAGTAGCATTGAAGCAAGCAACACTGCTATTATTACATGAGTTGTACTTAGACCGAACGCAGATATACACTGATGGGTCCGTCTCGTCCAGCAGCTCATCATGTGCCGCTGTAATTCCGGCGGCAGAAATGACAATCAAGTTTAAGTTGTCGCATATGACTACATCTACGGCATCAGAGCTTGCTGCTATAAGGGCTGCTTTACAATATCTCGTTCAAGAACGTCCAGGAAAATGGGTCATATTCTGTGATTCGAAGGCAGCGCTTCAGAGTTTGCAGTCTACCATGCGTAGGGGGAGCCATGACCAACTGGTAGAAGAAATAAGACATTGCCATCATGAAGCTCTAGCACGAGGGCATGATATTGTCACGACGTCAAAACAGAGGTCTTGCCGTAGAGACTGAGATGCCAGAAGCTGGTCGATCTTTTTAAATAGAACGCGCAAGCGAGTTCTTCTTCTTCGTCCAATTCGTAGTCCTTCGTGGCACATGCACAACTGTCATCGTCTTTCTTGGGCGAGCACGTGACATTTGCCTCCCTCCGAAAGAAGCATCGTCCCGATGCGCAACTTAGGTGCTTTACCAGGCGTATGAAGTGGTCGTACGAAAACGGTAACCGGGAGCTAATTAACTAGATAAATACGGTTTCACACGCACGACGTGCACGACTTCGGGCAAGTGCTTTTGGCGCTTAGAACTACAATTAGTGTCGGGAATGACTTCGTAGTTCACGTCGTTCAGGCGTCGCGTGACGCTGTATGGACCAAAGTACCGCCTTAGCAGTTTCTCAGACAGTCCACGTCGACGTATCGGAATCCAGACCCACACTTTGTCGCCTGGTGAGTAGCTAACAAACTTGTGTCGGGAGTCGTAGCGTTGTGCATCTTGATGCTGCTGATGACAGATGCGCAGGCGCGCGAGCTGTCTGGCTTCTTCGGCACGCTGAGTGAATTCTTCGGCGTCTACATGAATGTCGTCACACTCATGCGGCAACATGACGTCCAATGTTGTCGTGACTTCGCGACCATAAATCAGACTGAACGGTGTCATTCCAGTGGTTTCTTGTCGAGCGGTGTTATAAGCGAAGGTCACGTACGGCAATATCTGATCCCAGTTTTTATGTTCCGTGTCAACGTACATACTGATCATGTCTGTGAGGGTCCTATTGAGGCGCTCCGTCAGTCCATTTGTCTGCGGATGGTATGCAGTTGTTCTCCGGTGAGCTGTACCGCTGAGTCTGAGAACCGACTCCAAAGCTCTGCGGTGAAGGCAGGTCCTCTGTCTGTGATCACTGTTGTCGGAGCGCCATGCCGAAGGACGATGTTTTCGATGAAAAACTGAGCGGCTTCTGACAATATTATATATCAATGGCTGCCTGGACATATCGGTATTACCGGAAATCAATTAGCCGATGATGCAGCCCGCTCAGCCCATGAAGGAACCCGTGTAGTCCCGATTCCTCTATCAAGGAATGACGCAGCAAGACAACTTTACCTGCTGGCTCGAGATCTCACACGCACGTTCTGGTCGTCTACCACCTTCCAAAGGTGTCAATTTTATGAACTGGATCCTTCGCTCAAGCTAAAGCTACCATCACACCTTTGCCGCTCCGATGCGACACTGTTATGCCACCTTTGGTTGGGTGTAGCATTCACAAAGGCGTACTCCTTTCGCATTGGTATGGCAGACACTCCTACATGTGACTACTGCAGAGATGAAGAGACCATCGAACACGTCCTGTGCAGCTGCGCTTGCTACGACACACAGCGATGCCAGCTACGGATGGTTTTGAATCGACTTGACCCCGGACCATTTTGTGTGCAGAAGATACTAGGACCTTGGGCATCTGCCTCAGTTGCGCAGAAAGCAACTAAAGCACTGCTACTTTACCTTAAGTCAACAAACCTGAGCGACCGCCTGTAAACTGTGTGTGCTCCCCGAGTGTGCTCGTGATTGTGTGTACCTTCTCATCTTTCTGCAACCTCTTTTCTCCCCTTTATCCCTTCCCCAGTGCAGGGTAGCAAACCGGATGTGCGTCTGGTTAACCTCCCTGCCTTTCCTTGCATCTTTATCTCTCTCTCTCTACATGGCGATTCTATAGCCATACACTTCGCAGAAACATCGCGTGTTGGTGTCGCATCTCTGCAGTCTCCATAATGCCAATAAAGCGGGACATTCATTGTGGTCTCAGCGCGGAGCTATACGGCCGAAAACCATTTGCCGTCAACAAAGCAACCTCGGCAACGTTCAGTGTCCTCACGTGCAAGCAAGAACAATTGCTCGCTTATTGGCATCGTTTGTAGAAGGCCTAACGGTAGCTATCAGTTTCATAGAACTAAGTAGAATGTAGCGTATCTGATGACTACCCGGTTGTGCAGATCTCGCTGCAAACGAAGCTGACTGACGGAAAGGGCTGCTACTGTCACAGCCGTTTATATTGTTGGACGCGGCGACATCTGTATAGGCGGTTACTAATGGTACATTCTGCGGTTAATATTGGGCGTCTGATTTTGA
Organism: Rhipicephalus annulatus; assembly: GCA_013436015.1. Classification (NCBI taxonomy): domain Eukaryota; kingdom Metazoa; phylum Arthropoda; class Arachnida; order Ixodida; family Ixodidae; genus Rhipicephalus; species Rhipicephalus annulatus. Next base: position 230,760 of record WOVY01010286.1, on the reverse strand, counting down.
TTGTATTATTTTACAGCTGGCACACGATCCCAGCAAAGCAAAGCATGCCCGAACAGAATATGAAGCCATCTGCCACAGTGCTGAGGTTGGAAGTCGAAACATGTCAGCGTTTCTACATACAGTAACAAGCACATTGCGCAAACTGGGAACGATCACGTACGTTGTTGCGACGCTAGAAAAGCCACGTGAACATATTTTTCGTCAGTTCACGCTGGTGTCGGACTGTGCTGCACTATGTGTTTCCACAGTGTTTGAACTGGGCGGATGTGACTCAGGCCGTCGGAGCATTTCGGGCACTCTTGAAAACTAACATCTGAATGCGTTGTAACTGTGCTACAAAGGGCTTCATCTTAAGCTTTGCTTTTTCCATCAAGTAACACGTCCAGCATAATATGTCATATGAACGGAGGTCACCGAGTATGGGTAAAATTAGACAGTTTCACCGCAGTGGTAGCAAAACTGGAAGAAGAGCACAGCTGGATGGCGTTTCGTGTTTCTCTTTATTGGTTTTTCTCTCTTTTTTTCTCTCTTGCTCTCCTTTTTTTCTTAAGGTGCTTTTTTCTCTTTCTTTACATTTTTCTCTCTCTCTGTCCATTTCTTTCTCCTGTTTTGCGATTTATTCTTTCTAAGTCTTTTTTTTCAGTTCCTTTGTATCTATATTTCTTTATGTTAATGTCGTAATATCTGTTTCTAAGGGCAAAGCTGTTCTCAGTCGAGGCTTTCACGTTAGGAGGTCATCCTCACTGCAAACGGGTAGGTGCCACTACTCCCGACTCACACCAATCATCGATACGAAGAATGACGTAGATCTATGGGAACTGCGAACTCGATTTCACAGCGAGTTTTTGCCTCTGGAGTTCATCCATGCCGCGCCAGTGGCACTATGCGGTTTAACTCGAACCTCTGTGCACTGAAAATCAGCCTAGAAATAACTTTGCACCACCGAGTTAAAGCCCATAAATAACCAAAGAGCAACCTAAAACAACCTAAAAACACCTAGCTAATACCTAAGGAGAACCCTAAAGTGACCGGATCAGACTTCTAATCTCCAGTTACACTGTTTCAAGCCTTGTGCAACTTGATAAAACATTCGCCATTTTTCAAATGTTGTGTGCATTGTGATACTGTTTTCCCCGAGGGAGCTTGTTCGACTAGGCAGTTTTAGGCCACCTCCACAGAACATTCGCGTTCTCGGAACATTGTCGTACATTGTCATTAATTAGCTCCAGTCACTTCGTTAGCTTCACACTCAAAGGTATTTTCGGTAAGAAGAACAACTCTTTCTATGCGGGCCTGCATATCTGGGTGAGGCTGATATTGCCACTTTTGTGGTTATTCGTGGATGTTCCTCAAGATGCAGACATCCTTTTTGCCTAGTGTGATCTCCCGAAGGCCAGCGCTGTGATCCTTTGTCTTTGCACTTGTCTGCAATATACTCGTGCAATGCCAGACACCCTCGACGCTGAAAGTGACACCTCAATAGCTCTTAATGCGACCTAAGTGATAGCGAGCGTCGAGTCATTACTGCGTAGCGCACTCGAAAAGCGTCATTTATATAGCTTAGCGAAATTTCAAGTGACGGTTACTAAGAGCGCTGGAGTTTGTTCTCTTAACTTCTGAGGGAGACTGTTGTTCTTGTAAGCCATGTCAATGTAGGGTATTTTTTTCTTTTATAATCTTTTTTTCTATACCTCTGTACGTCTTCAGTAGAGTAGCGCATTTCGATTAACAAACTTGAAAATATTTTAGCTAGACAGCACTTTGGTGTTGATAGTATAAGTGGTGCTCGCGAAGCCACTAAGGTTGCTGCGATATGAATCACTCTATTTCTGCCAGCATACACAGTCTAACTGTTCTAACTGTGTAGTTTATCTGTGTAACTTTGTGGTCCAAGTGTAGCTATTTTTGCAAATTTTCCACTCATTTTTACAGCAGACATGTCCACCTATTGGTATAAAGATTGAATGAACAAATCATAGAAAGACTTAAGATAAGCGTATGTTCTTCTCACAGTGTTCAATATTTTCTTAATCTGTTTAGATTGGCGAAAGGATGGTGATCTGTAAAAATGAATTGTGACCGGTCGTGTCGAAGCTAAGAAAACCCACACGAAAATAGAACATAGTAATTGACTGTCCAGCATCACAAGCTCTTGATATCCAGTGCAAGGGGGCTCAGCAGAAAGGTTTAAAATACTCATATATTTCTGAAATTGTTCACAGCCTTCCAGGTGCCTACTTTTAACTTGCTCTTGGTGGTCATTCGTACTGGTCTCATTCAAGGAAACACGATCCAATCTCTCGTTTCTGTACAGGTATGCCTCTCCATTCTTTTCAACCATTCCCTTCCCTTCCTCCCTCTCTCCCACTTTTCAATGAAGACGAGACAAAATATCAGGCTACACAAACATCTAGCTGAGATGACTCCGAGTTCACAAAAAGGACGGTGCCTGAACAAGCACCCGCTGTTTGACGACCTAGTCCTTAACACGATGTTGTCTGGACTATAGGTCGACCTCCCAGTCGTGTAAACACACACCCGAACACGACTTAAGCGGGCGGGCAGTCACGCTATAGTCGACGTCGGCAGCAAACATTTACCCTGACCCATCTAAATCCCAACCGCATGTCTGGTGAAGTGATATGCGCATATCGCGCGCAGCTTTCAGACCTTCGCAGTTGTCCTGCTTCTTGGTCAAACAGAATATGACGTCGATCTCTGGCTCACAGATTGCCTGGCCTCAGAATCAACACCTCGTTTCCGGTCTTGTGCTTATTAAGGTTTGTAAACCAAATAAGAATGAAGAGCGCCGAACATTATAACCACACATACAGAGTCAACACTATCAATCTCGTCCAAACGGCGTGATTACCAATGTTCTTGAAAACAACCGAACGCATTGTGTTTTAGATGTCCTGGTATTGCGAACGTAGCATTTAATAAGACGGAAACTTTGAACAAAAGTAAAAAAAAACGCTGCGATGATTTAAAAGTCAGCGGTGGTATTCCGTGCTGAGACACATAGCAGCTACCACTGCCATCAGCAACGTAGCTGTTCGTAATCGTTGCAGAAAGTAAGTATAGAGATATGCCATGAGAGACAGTCATAGAGAAAATAATGTGCTTCTGCTGCACGCTTCGGTTTCGAACATTTCTCTCTATCTCTCTTCCATATGAAAGTTTTAGGCGCTGGAGTGTACACAACGAAGATATAGGTGGATTCCCACCCACTACCCTGATTTTTTTCATTTTTGGATATTCATCTATACACGCCAGAACCTCTATAGGGTATGGTTCAGCCCCCCCCCCCCCCCTAAAAAAGAGAAAATAAATTCGGGTTTTACCGCCGGGTTGCAATGAGATTCATTTCGCACCGTAGCTTTACATACCAAAGTGGCACAGTCCGCCTAAGATGCATTTGTAGTTTAATGACAACATTTATTTCAGAGAAAAACGTAATGTAAAAAACTTATTATTTGCAGTAGTAAGTAATAGAAAATAGGAACCAATTTATGTATTGTTCTTTTTGTAGCAATTGCACGCACGGACACTCTGTTGAGTTTATCTCCAGGCTGATAATGGCATCCTTGTTGAGTACTTCGTATCTCTGATCCAATTTTTGTTCAAACTCTGCTCTAAATCTGGAAGGAGGCGATCAATATCCACCCGTCTATATGGCCGTGCCATGACTGCAGATTGCGTGCGCTCAAGCATAACGATGAAACTATGCTATGTATTTCATCAAGCCGGCCTGCACGTCTCCGAGGAAGAGGGCGTTAATTATTAATGAAAGTTTCACCTAAGCCGACAGATGAGGAGACATATATTCCATGAGCCGTGTAACAATCTATGAGTGGACGAGATTAGCATCGCCTAGCCACGAAGAATGATACGCGAAGAGTAAGAAAGGCAATAAAAAACAAAAAAAAACAGTTGCGACCAGCCGACAAATGGAAGAAAAGGCCCTGTCAGCGGAAGGAACGCTGTGTGTTTCGCCTAATAGGATTCTTTCTCATATGTAAGAGAGACAAACAGAAAGAGGCAAGGGTGGTCGGGAAGATAGGAAGATGTCAAGGTATCAAGTTGCCTGCATGGTCAATCCATGGAAACTTAGTCACAAAATACGTCGTCTAAACTAGTTTAATGGATGCTAGCATTATAGTGGCACTTGTTTTTACCCGCTGAAGTAACAAACATCTCGTAAACCCCCCGTTTACTCAAATACGAAAGAAATATTAAGCGTGTATAAGATCTCGATGAAAAACAGTGCCACAACTAGAGCTGCAGATACTTCTTTTAGAGATGCCGTAAGCACCTAGCGTCAGCTGTACGTAGATATCGCACGTACATTACATCAACGTGCCATCCTTTCTTTTTTTGTTTTTTCGTCAATAAATATTTTGCAGGAAAAAAAATTGCGCAGCTTGTATCACTGTTGCCAAGCAAACAACAAGTGAGAAGCTGGGATGACTGACTCATTTCTCATTCTTTTGCTCTTTATTTTGTTTACTCCGCTTTCTTCTTTATTTTGTCGGTTTTAAACGTGAAGCATTTCTCTGCAAACCTAAAGCACTTGAGTGCTCCTTTCTACGCATCTAACTTGCCGCCTACGACTGAGCCCCCTCGCGGTCGTCCCGTTTAACTGCCCACATACCAAAGATTGGCTGGGAGGACATAATAGTGCATGACGAACACGATAAAAGCGTCAATACATCAAGTATATACGTGAAATACTTAACGCCTACGTCAGCAAAGCCTTCCCTTCCGTCCCGTGTGGAACGTAACCTCATGCCGCGGCCGATGGAATGCAGATATGAGTCACAGGTGGAACAGAATGAAAAATAACTTTATTCCGTCCAGCGGAACACGACTTGCTCACGCACCCGGCTCAGTCTTACATAGAGTCTGGCAAGCCAAGCCTAACAGCCACCTCGCGGCCACACTGGAAAGCCGTGACTTCACCAGTGGGAGCGGGGCTGAAGAGAAGCATGTCCCATCCCCTAGGTGAAGCATGAGCACATGGATTCGCACGTGCAGTGAATATTATCTTATGTGGCAGTCTCTCCACATGCCAAGAACAGGCCGTTCAGAAAGACGTTCAGGTAGACGTCGCGAAGAAACTCAGGGACACGGGTATGATCTGTTCTGGAGTAGTCGAAGGGAGGCTGCCTGCAGTTTGTTAAGTTTAGGATGCGCAGGAGGGTAAACGCTTCGTGTCAGGTTAAAGGACTATCACTTTGTAATACGACTACGTCACATCTAATCCAGCTACGGGTGATTGACAGTTTGTATCAAACCAAGAACGGCGATGCCAGAACGTCGGGAATACTTTCGTGATGGCCTTGAGGAGCTTGTGGGGCGGTATATGCTGGGAAGGCACTGTCATTATTATTAGAGGGGAAAGAATAGGAGAATTGAGAATATTCAGATTTATAGCTGGGGCCAAACCCAGACATTCTGCGTGGCAGTCAAGCATTCTATCACGTGACTACGCCAGTGCTTGAAACAGTTTACGAGAAAAACCGCACAGTGAGCTCATATCGCGCCAACGTCAACTGTGGATGCCATGTTCACTTTTGGCTTTAAAATAATGTTTAAGAAACATTCCATGTTAACTGTTGCGACTCGCCAAGCTATGGTCAACCATTGCACAAGTCGGAGTAATTCAGTGCAAACGACTTCTTATGACATGCACATCATCGCACCGTTTCGTGCAGTCCATTCCGATAAAACAGACACCCATGTTTCATTGTGAGTACCGTCGCTACGTCGGAACACATGGAATAATCATTGTATGTCAATGTAATTCATGTTCCTAATACACCCACCATCCATCGCGTGGCCGAGGTGGAAGGGAGAAAAAAGGGGGTCTGAGGCCCCCCTCCCACCCTGTTGCTTCTTTAACTTTTTTCCTTAACATAGGTACTTTCCTCAAATGAACAAGGCCTTCAGCAAGTGTCCCAGTACCTTCCGGATAAAAGAAAATTACCCCACCATGGGCCTACCCACAATATATTTAACCTCGCTGCCTCCTATCTTGTTGCTCCTCTTTCCCTCTCTACCCAAATAGCAAAAATATGTCGATTGAACTTGCAATGCTTCAATGAAATCAATAATAAACAAATAAAATAGTACAAGCCACTACTCGCCTACGTCTTCGCATGACATTGACTTGCAGAATGAGTGGAATTAACCTAAGTTCTTCTTCATATCCCTTCTTCCTCTTTTTTGTTTCCTTCTTTCTCTCAGTTTTGTTTATTGTTCTTTCTATTTTTTCTCTTTCACACGGTCTCTATTTATCGCTGGCTTTATTTTCTATCTGCAGCTTTTTCTCCCTTTTTTTTTCTGTTCTTCTCTCTTTCTCTTTTTCTCGTGGTCTTGTTTCTACGTACTTTTTTTTCGTTTCTTGTTATATCTTCTCCCTCTGTGTACCTTTTATCTGTCTTTTTATTTTTTTCGTTTTTCTTCAACTGTTTTGTCTATTCAACTATTTGCATTTTTTTTCTCGCTCCATCGGAATCCTTTTTCTCGCCCATAAAAGTTTTTGCATTGCACACTATACAAATAGACGCATGTTTTCTAGGAGCAAAGTGGAAAATGAAGAAGAGGACAAGGAAAAAGCGCATGCAGATAAATGAAAGACCTGAGCAGCTGCACCGTTAACATGTAAAGAAACAGAAAGCAAGTAGTTTCCTTTTTCTGCCATGTGAGTTTGTTGCGGCATGCTTTCTGAATGTACGGGCGTGTCACCTAGTTTTGAGTAGTTTCTTCACGTATTTTTTTTAATTTTATTAACATTTCGCTCGGCTGCACTTTCCTAAGTGGCCACTTATCGGGAGAAGCCCGGAAGTAGTAGAACTAGGTCCATTCCGGACCGGGAAGAAGAGACATTCACCCACGTCTTCAGCCATGATTCGGCTTTCAGAAGATGCGCCGCCGAAATGACCCAACAATGACCAGTTGCGAAAGTACGCCGAGGAAACGACTTGACCGAGTCAGGAAGCAGGGTCACATGGATAAGCTTAAGAAGCAAAAGAAAAGTGAACGAACTTGGAGACAGAGGATACAAGTCACAGACACTTTTTCAACGAGAACGAGTCTTTTTTATACCGTTCTATTCGCTATTTTCTTGAGTACACAAGTGACAGTGGCTTCGTTTGTCAGAGATCTTGTGCACCCTGCCTGGAACTGCTACTGAGCGAGACTCGACTTCTGGTGCTTTTCTTCGCAGTTGCAGTTGTGACGGAGGCTTGCTCTCTTGGCAACACCAAGGGCACGGCTTGTGTGTCTCGGAATTTGATTATATTAGACTCTCTCTAAAGTTTGTAAGTGGTGTGTAGAAAAAGGAGTCAGGCACGTACGATTCTTAGCTCAAGCTCGAGCTAGCGAAAAATTTAGCACTTATGACTTTTAGGTAGAAGGACCGCAAGTAACTTTTATTTTATTTTTAGTAATCGTGAAGTCCGGCTTTGTGCACTTCTGCTTTGGACGTAGTCCCGTGAACCCGTGATTCTCAGAATTACGGGCTTGCACTGTGGACATTTCGGCACTTTGTTCGGATATACATCACCGGATCTTCACTCTCCAAGTTAAAACGGCGAAATTGAATGCTATCTATGAAAGCGTCAATCGCAGCTCACATCCTTGATGTCACTAAAACTCACAGGCGCCCTAACACATTCGTCTCGGTCTACCCGAAGGCAATAGCCACCTGTTTTAAGCATTATCAACTAACAAGGTTTTTCAATGCATTTTATATCGGAGACAATGACAACATTTCTGACCCTCACCTTATTTAGCACTGCCCTCGTGATCGTCTCATTATTGGGCAAGCAAAAGCTGGTAGTGACGTCACCAAGTCAAATCACGATGTGTGACAGGAAATAGACGTCATGATGTCATCCCAAATTTTGGCGATCTGTGACGCTGGGAAGATGTGCTAAGGAGAAGTCGCCACGCAGTGACGATATTTACGCCCCTCCAGTTGGCGGCACCAATGCGGGATGCCATTAAATTTTAGCTTTCGACGAGGAATATAAGACGTTCCTCTGAAAATTCATGTGCTAATTTATTAACGTTATGCAATGTTCATATGCCACAGTCGTAACAACTTCTGAGCCACTGAACATGACAACAGTGGCAGGTTGCCTGTAAGTCCGTTTTTATGCATCGGTTTATTTTTCAACACAATAAAAACGTTAGTAAAACTGAGAAAAAAATTGGCAGATGCCTCGTACAGTGTAAATCGTTGATATGCGAAGCACGAATGAGAACAGTAGATATGTGACTTTGAAATCAGCACAAAGTTATGAGGCGTAGGTAAATGATGCCATACATAATTTCTCTGTCATGATTACCATGTTTGGATGTGTCGTTTACCTTCGTCATCTATTCACGTCATGTGATACCTAATTTAGAATATGTACAGCTAGCGAAACGGCAACGAGGACACTATGAGCGGGGTATGTGGTCATGTTCTTACATGACACGCGTGTCAGGATTATCATGTTTAGATGTGTCTTTTACCTTCGTCATCTATTCACGTGGTACCGAATTTGGTATAGGTGGAGCTAGCAAAAAGGCCAATAGCACATCATGAAAGGCCCGATATATTCCCATGTAGCTTTGACGCGCGCGCACGCTGCGCACAGCGACGCTACAATAGTGAAACGCGAGCACTCTATAATCTGACACCAGGCATGATCAGCGTCCGTCGGCCCGACGGCAACCGGCGCGAAATGTGACATGCTGCATTTCGCGCCAACGCAACACTGCCTCTCCCTCTTTTTCGTGATGGAGGGATCAAGAGGGACGCCGGGGGCGCTGAAACGCACATGCGTCAGAGCAACGCAGCGCGGCGCACGCCTGCGAGTATATGCCAGGACCGGTGCCTGGCATGGCAACGCTGGTGTTACGCGACGAAATGAACGCCGGCGAGCACGCGCACCGCCTCACGTCGAAATATATTGGCACCTTGACTGTGGCATGTAGTCAAGTTCTCACATGACACGCATCTCATGATTATCGTGTTTGCACCAGTCGCATACCCTTGTCATCCATTGGCGTCACGTAATACCTAATTTGGTATAAGTGAAGCTAGCGAAACGGCCGCCAGCGCATCATGAGCGTGGCAGGTAGTCATGTTGTTACATGACACGTATCTCTTGACTATCATGTTTGCACCAGTCAAATACCTTCGTCATTCATTCCCGTACTGTAATATCAGATTTTGTATATGTGACGCTAACAAAACGGCCGTGAGCGCATCAAGAGTGTGGCACGTAGTCATGTTGTTACATGACATGCGTGCCATGATTTTCATGTTAGTGTCTGTCACTTGTGTTCGACATGCAATCATGCCATACCATACCAGTGCTGCAACATGCCATGTGAACGAAAGCACCGCAAGAGCTGCAGGACCATGACATGTTTATCGTGGCATTCATAACATACATGTCATGATTTTATGTTATGACTAGTCAAATATGTTCTCCACACAGTCATGTTAGGCCATACCAAGTTTGGTATCGATACCATTACGGAAACGGCCAGGAGAGCTAAAATTCGTAGGTGGCTAGATAGATAGATAGATAGATAGATAGATAGATAGATAGATAGATAGATAGATAGATAGATAGATAGATAGATAGATAGATAGATAGATAGATAGATAGATAGATAGATAGATAGATAGATAGATAGATAGATAGATAGATAGATAGATAGATAGATAGATAGATAGATAGATAGATAGATAGATAGATAGATAGATAGATAGATAGATAGATAGATAGATAGATAGATAGATAGATAGATAGATAGATAGATAGATACGCTCAAAGTCGCCGAAGCTCGCTAAGAAATGCTTTGCATTTATTACCCATTTTATAACTATGCGAAAACTTGCATCTCAGATCAATAATCTGCAGCGTAAGTTCAAACTCTGAGTGAGTTAATTACTAATTATTTTAAGATGATTTATAATACAGTAATGTTTTATGCAGTAAGAACAACTCAAGATACATTGAAATAAGATGCAATATAGCAGCTTCACGCTTCGCGACGCTGCACACAATTTGTTATGCCTCATAGCTGCTGGCGAGCTCTCGGCCATGCCTGGAACCGCTCTGTTAGCTGATTGATTAATCTTTCCTTCAGTCCAGATGAGGCAAGATTAGTTTTTCCTGTCTCAACGTCGATGCCCACGACAGCTCCGTGATAAGAAAAAGCGAGGCTTCTGACTTGTGCCACATGCAAGAACAGCTGTTGCTGACAAGCTATTATTTTCATGGAGATGCAAAGTTATTTTACGAGCAGCTATGTATACGCAACCACGCCTTCAGCTGGCCCATAGAGTTGTTCCGAAGTAAGCATATTATCGACAGGAGCGATTCGTTATTATGGCGCGTCCCATGAGAGTAATGAGGAGATTCAGGAAGGTCAAATTCATACTTGCCGGTTCCGGGTGCATAAAAAAATATCGCTCTGCAGAAGTCCTTTTCATAATTTGTTTCAGATTTATCCACGATTCATGAACAACGAAAAGGTGTCTTTTGAGTTCGCGAACAATTACGGAATTCAGCTTGGCTGAAGTCACGCGATGCGCCCAGTATAGTGTTGAAACACAAAGACAACAATATTCTGTCATCAATTTACATTTATCTGCTGTAGACCGGACAAACATACGACTTGATTGAGTCGAACTTGAATTTTTGTAACATAATGAAGCGGGACCCATAAGGTACTTGCACTGGAAGTTCAGTGCATGGAAAAACAAGCATTCTAGTGTGACCAAAAAGAGGTCACCGCTACAAAACATTTGAACCTTCTACAAAGAGGCCACCTACGGCGCCTTTTTTTATGCAAGGTGAAGCACTTGCTCTTCATATATGTAGCTTTAGACAATGCGTTGTTTGTATCGTTATCCTATGAATGAATGTTTGTAAGATTTGTTTCACTTTGTGGTGAGAAACATGCGGTATATCTAAATTTCGTCTTAGCCCTAAGAAATCCTCCCCTTCTTCCCATTCATTTTATACAACACCATCAATTAAAGTAAGCAAAAAGATTACGATACTTCACCTTGATTTTTTCATAACTGGATGTCCGCGCAACACTATGTCCCGTCACTTTCCTGAAGCGCTATCATGCTACCATGTCTCTCATGACAAAAAAGATCAGCTCAGGGCCTATGAAATACAACAGACACTCCTGATAATATTTGACGAATGCTTACACTTGGCTGATAGATTCACAGGAGCATGGTGACATGCGTCGCAATGCTGACATTCATCGTTACTAACTTTCACTTTGTGAAATACAACTCACCATGCAGAATTATGCTCACATTAAGCGTGACTTAGCTGCACTGTACTACAGATGCTACTTCCCGAAAAAATTGGTCCACTCCAGCTGCTCACCAAGAGAGGACTTCCTAAATCCCCGATCACTAGGGCGTTGCTGCTGATAATTTTCTTCAGTTCCTCCTGCAGAGGCAGAAAAATGAAAATGCATAGAACAGTGCTTAACGCTATATTGGTGAAATCGTCTCTTCTGTTACGCAACGCAGTGGTATGAGGGTCAGTCTAGCTAGAACTGCAAAAATTCAAGGGGGAGGCTTTTCTACAGTTAAAGTCTGGGCAAAGTTTATCATATTTATTGGGTAGAAATCACGTTTATTTTCGCGCCCATCTGAATGCGCCTCATTTTTGAGCTTCTGTACTGTGGGATGAACAGTGAAAGTGGTCATGTAAAGATGGAGACGAGCTAGGCAGACACGTTAACTATTTTGTATCCCGTATGCTACTCTGCGCTTGGGTAAGTTATAACTCATGTGTACAGCACGAATTTCTAGTGCACACAAAAACTAGATACCCACACGATCTTAGTGATATGAATAATTAGAAATGTCAGCACTTTAAGAGGTGTTGAGTAGTTTTTTTTTTTTCGCAAAAGTCACTGCCTATTTAATGTACCTGAGCAGTGAGTAAATATCTTGTGCGAATACATGCCGTCGAGATCACTTAAAAAAAGGGATCAGAACCGACTACGGTTTGATAACATTAACTGAATTATAAAGTACATGCGTTTGCTTCTATTTCAGGAACAAAGCACACCAGAAGGCAGTGAAGAACATGTATGCTACCGAGCAATACTGTCGTGCCTCAGGGCATTTCGATTGTGAGATGATTGGGCTAGTACACCCATTGGGCAAAGAGTTGTTCACCGTCAGCCACTGTTCTTCGTTTGGGCAGAACAAGAAAGTTGGACTAAGGTATTTCTCCTCCAGAATTTCAGCGATGTGGAACGATTCCTTGCTTCTTTCCCTGCTATCTCCCCGGCGTTTGAGAAAGTGCTGTTATAACTAAACAAGAACAAGTCACTTCATTTCTCCACTCTGGGCTGGTCAAGTCGGAAAAGTAAATCTTTAGGAAGAAATTGTATGTGGAGAGGGCTGGCATTGCAAGAACATTAAAGACGATAGTCAAAATTAGAATGAACGAATGGGAAAGACGAAATGAAGGCCTAGATCATCGAATGAAAGTAAAGTTGAAGTCAATTTAGGTGTCTTAGTGCGACCACTGCCTTCGGGCCGATTCTAGCGACGAGCTTTCGTCATTGTCTCTAAGCCGTTACTTGGCAGGGGAAGAATTATTTATGCCATGTCCACGGACTGAAAACGCTCCCGAAAAGAGGCAATGCATGTGGATGAGCATGTAAGGCGCTTACATGTTTAACATGTCCCGTTAAAATAGAAACACACAAGTGCTGTTTCTGTTTTGTACCGGACGTAATAAAATGTCGCTCCACCTCGTGCAACAGTCACGGTCGCGTTACAATTGAGTATTTACGGTACTAGTCCTGGCCACTGCTATTTTTAGGCCGAAGCACATTTGAACCACAATCGAGATACGGTCGAACCCTGGGAGTCACTCTCTATAGCCTGTCGAGGCTGAGTGTCTTCTTTTTTTGTTTCTCCAAACTAAATCTCCTCATGTATGTACTTCATTTTTTTGCAGTTTAGAACAATGCTTTTTACAAATAAGTATACGTGGCCATTTACCCTTTCTTTCCAACTTTTCGGCTTTCATTCGCCGCCAGAGTATCGCTGGCGCTCGTTATAACAATGTCGCGCTTCATGACTGTCTCGGTTCTCCGTTTTGTTTCGTTCAATCAGAAAATGAATTCTTGAATCCTTTTCTTTCCTTTCTCTTTCTTTGAACTGTCCACTTTGTTTCGCATTGGTCTATTTTCAAGCTGTTTACTGCGCGTATGTGTGTTATATTCACACTATTTATCCTTTTATTTTATACTCGCACTCCAGTCTAGGAACTCATTCCATACGCTCTGGCTCAGTGCCACTTGTGGGCTCTTATATCATTTCAGAAAAGAGCCTAGATAGCCAGAGTGGTTTATTCGGAAGTGGACCTCCGCCCATTCATCCTTATTATATACCTCAGTTTTTTGCTATTTTTTTCTTAATTCTTTCTAGTGGCCTTTCATTTCTTTACATATCTTTGAAGTGGTTCAGGGTCTTCCTTGTCCTAGTACTCCAGCTAATTGTAGTCTGAATGGCCACTATCTCGAAAGCCGATCTTCCATTTTCTATGAAATATTAGTTTGCCTGAGCTCCTGTAGTGATGGACTAGGTGAACTTTTTGTGTTTATTTCACTCGATATCTCAGTTCATTTCTTTTTATATTTATACCCTCCAGCTGAATAAGTTTCGGAAAGCTGAAAAACTTAAATGTGGTTGATTCCCATTGAAAATTCACGACTCAGCTTCTCAAAATGGTGAGGAAGGTAGGTCAATTTGGCACAAATACCGATTCGGTGTCTAGAACAACAGAAGTCTTCAAACTTACTTGCTTATTTTTTGTAGAGAAATATAAAACTTCAATACCAAAATACATTTCAAAGAGCCGATGCGGTCGTACGTCAGTATAAAACGGTGTTAAGCTCCTTTTATAGCATCTATACTACAAGCGAGAAAAAGAATTCGCAGTGTTCTCGTATGCTTCTTCATTTTTCATAATAATATAATAACCTAATAAGAAAACTGATTGATATGAGGGGTTTAACGGCCCAAAACCACTTTATGATTATGAAAGACGCCGAAGTCGAGGGCTCCGGAAATTTCGACAACCTGGGGTTCTTTAGCGTGCTCCCAAATTTGAGCACACGGGCCTACAGCATTTCCGCCTCTATCGGAAATGCATCCACTGCAGCCGGGATTCGATCCCGCGACCTGCGAGTCAGCAGCCGAGTACCTTAGCCACTTGACCACCGCGGTGGGGCCCTAAAATGAAAACTATATTGTAAGAAAAGCAAAATAACCGGAGCCACATACATGCTCCAACGAACATTTCATTAAAATATTTAATGAAAAATTGTTGACTTGGTTAAAGCAAGCAGTCCTACAAATTCATCTTGAAAGCATGAGTGAAAAAACAATCATAAGGAAACGAGTGAACTAGCATATTGTAAGACTTCTGGAGGAAACACCATATCGAACACAGAAAGAAACGCTGCAGTCGAATCTCTTTTCTAAATTGTCAAGAGCACGCGTTTTTTTCTTTTGGTTGAGAAGCGATCTTTCATGGCTATCGCTTCTGAAGCCAGAAACAAGTGCACATGCAATAAACTTGCTCACACAGTCTGGGGACATAGCGCTGAAGGTCTTGTATTGCAATGATATCCCGTTTCACGCCTATATCCTGCAAACTTTTTGCGAATTCTGCTTCGGGTGTAATAAATCATCAAGAATGCAGAAGACCATTAACGCCAAGGCAGTGCGAACCTGCAAAGCTTGATTTTGGACTATTTTTTGCCCCCGACAACTCTTCTTATAGGCTAAAAAAGCCTGCCCTGTAGGAAAAAAACTGGCAAGCAATAAATCATGTTGGGATCCTTCTTCATATAGTCTCTGATACCTTTAGCTGTTGGAACGATTTTTCCAAGGGGCATGCAGTTATAAAAGCAGCGTGCCTTGACAAATGACATCGATGAGGGAGTGCTGTATACTGTAGCCAGAATCTAGTACACATTTTCGCGATGACCATATATTCGTTGTCTTTGTAACACGCAATTTGTCTTTGAGAGGCTTGGCGAGTAAGGAAAAACCTTGGCTGTCAAGGAAGTGTACATCACAGATATCTTTTATCGTGAATAAAAAAAGAAACAAATGGTGCTGGTGCTTCAACTTCTATTGCTCCCCTGCGGCTAAGGTATGTGAACACGTACCTGCGCTAAATCGTCTTGCAGGGCTTAGCGAAATGCGGGGAGCTATGCTCACGCCCAGATGTTGGGAAAACAACAACAACAACAGCAACAACAACAACAACAGCAGCAACAAAAGCAATGACGACGACGACGACGACGAAATTTTCATTTTGTGTTACTTTTCGTTAAGTCACTTTTTAACTTATCAACTGCAGCGCAGCGAGAGATGAATATGTCCAGATGTGGGCTGTAGTACAAAACTTACAGGACAAACTCATAAGGACAAATTGAAGTGAAAACAAACCACACTGTTTCCTCTTCACTTTGTGCCCGTCTGTGTAAGCTTTAACTTCACCAAGCCCATGGCCTCATGTATATGAAGGGATCTATCAATTAGTTATCTTCACGGTGACATAAAGATATAATCATTGTAAAACAATTTATGTTACCCTTAAGCAAGCTTTAAAAAACAATCAGAGTTGAACTGTGCGAAGAACGCCCCGCCGTGATGGTATAGTGGCTAAGGTACTCGACTGCTGATTGAATCCCGGCTGCGGTGGCTGCATTTCCGATGGAGGCGCAAATGTTGTAGGCCCGTGTCTCAGATAACCGTATGGTGATTTCGGGACGATAAACCCTACATATAAATCAATGCTCGAAGAACGTCGATATAGGAAGAAATTAACCATACAGGCAAGAACTAACAACTGAGAATTTATTGAAAAAACGCTTAATACAAGAAGCGATAAAAGCACATGTGCAAGTTTGACAAGCAAAAAAGACCTACGTGGGTGCAGCACAATACCCTATCTATACTTTGCGCAACGCCACAGAGGGCTTGACATGCTGCTATCTCCAGCTTTGAAAATAAAATAAGCGTCTACAATCTCACGTGTAGTACGTTCTAGTAGCAGGCCCATGAAGGGAGTGGTTGGGAAGTTGAAACTTTCATGCCAATTTTTTTCAATTTTTTTAGTAGTTTGTAGAGAACCGACAGTGAGCATATTGGCCTGTAGTTTTTCAAGTCCCTGACGTCTCCTTTTTTATAGAATAAACATTGGCGTTTTTCCAAGATTCTGGTACCCTTCCAGTCAAGAGGAACTTTGTATATAAATTGGCCAATTGTCCAACACAATTTCTCCGCCATCTTTGAGTAGGTTTGTTACTTTATCCTCACGAGCGGCTTGGCCTCCTTGCATTTCTTCTAGGGCTTTGTTCACTTCCCGAGTAACCACTTCCTCTGTGGTTAATGGCACGATGTTGAATTCCTCCGGACTAGTATCGCTTCTTATGATATCATCCTAATTGTTTCGGCTTCTGTGCAGCTCTCTGTATAAGTCCTCCGCTCCCTCAACTATTCTGCTTATAATGGTTATGACATTACCTTCCTTGTCTTTTAATGCATACATCTGGTTTGTGCCTATGCACAAGTTTGCCCTCACAGCCTTTAGGTTTCTATTGCTTTTTACGGCCTGCTCGATTGTCTCCATATTATACCTTTGGTTTCGGTTACTTTACGCCTAATTATTAACTTTTAAAGCTCCGCTAACTCAATTTCTTCAGTCGCATTTGAGGCTTACGTGGTTTGTTATCTTTTAATGAGAATTTTTTGCTCTACATGTTATTTACGTTGATTATGTAAAATATTACGGTGTAATAGTATCATGGTATAGCCGTATATATTAGCGTTAAAGCATGATCACCTGGCACGAAGATCCATTTCATATTCAAGCAGTGCGCATGTGTAAGTCTCTGATAAAGCATTTCACATTTCTTTACAAAGTGTTTAAAAATGTACGCAGCTAGTTCTAGCGAGAGTTGGGAACGTAACACGAACTTTCAGTAATTAGATCAGTATAACGTACACTCAAGTTTCTCTAAGCACTACAGCACTGCTCAAGTCAAAACGTGTGCTTCTACTGCCCTTGTGTGCCGCAAGGTACGTCACAAAAACCGAAGGCAGTCCACTTGAAAAAGTTCGTCTTTTTCATACGACAATGCAGAGTAGCCATGCAGGTTCAGAAAGAAGCATACGTAAGCACTTGATTTAGATAAACCAAAATAAACATGCTATCCCATTTTCGACTTCCTACAGCCTGCAAGCATGTGTACATTTGGAGGCGAGAGAAATATTTTTACTACATATGTGAACTTTTTTATCAACCCGACAGCGATGTTTTCTCAAGTGCCGTCGTGCGAGGGAGATATCGAGGCTTAAAGGAATGTCATTAAGATCTACTTCCGAGTCGGATACGGTCAGCTGTTTTTTTTTAATGCGGCTAATTTTTTTCCGCCTTTAGATACGCTGACTTAAGAGAAACTCTGAGGTGCAGATGCAATATATTTATGTCACTTCTGAAGGCAAGCACTAACTGAGCGGCTAAACTGTTTTGCCTGCAGCACTGTGATTATTTGACTTTTTATGCGCATGTCAAAAAATTTGGGACAGTTTTGAGTCATGAAGAATGCTAGAAAATTTTCCGGCCCACTTTAATTTCAAGCAATCTCACTGGCTACCCAACATAGCGGCTTCAACTTTTGAGGGCTCAGTAGTTGCCTTCTATCAATGGTTTCATGATGCTGCACTTGGTTATGCATAGCTTTGAGTTCCCTCGTATTTATTTGCAGAAAAGAGAAAAAATGCTTCGAGATACGTGACCAATTCATTGAATTTCTTATCCGAAATGTCGTAGGCCATGCGGATGTAGCTTCTTCTGCCATGACCTGAGTTTGCGAAAACTTTGATCTTCAGTGTATTTTGATGTTCTCAATATCAACGCCCTGTAGTCATTTCGATAGGTTTCCCTGTGGAGCAATACTATAAAGGACAGGACGACTTGAAGTCATGTTAAGGACATAAAAACAGCTTTCTTTAACTTACTTGACGTCACTAGCCTCTGACCAGCTTTTTGTGGTCGTTTTTATTTGTTTCTCTGGGCACTACCGGCCTTCCTTGTCTTTCCCTGCTTTGATGGTACATTCGAACGTGCATTCATTATATATTCACATTTGGCACATAAATATTATGCTTTTGAATTTTTTCAGCACTTTTCGAAAGAGGGGCCTAAAAGAAACTGCCGGACTTTGAATAAAATTTATTCATTCATTGACTTTTCTGAAAGCCACAGTCTAATCGCGATAAGCGGCTCACTAGTTTTGTTTTAATGCAGGTTATTTTAAGCTTACCACCCTCACCGAAAGCTGGCGCCACTGCACACCACGTTACCCCTACTCTGAACTGTCACCCATTTTTATTGTATTTTACGCGGTCTTCTACGCTTACACGTTCGTCGAGTTGCAAGAATGCTGTCCCGACTAATTGGGGTCACCCTGTCCGGGCTTTATGACAGCGCCCTCTCGCAACGCAACAATATCCCCTAGGAAAGCTGAGTTAACAAGCATCTTCCCTTCAGCTTATTACCACGTCACGACCACAACAGGCGCTGAAGGTTGTGCAACCAGAGTTTTGAGCGAGCGCTGCATCGTTACAGTCGGTGGTGAGCCAAGCTTCAACCGTCAAGAGACAGGTGTGCGTCATGCCTGTAAAGGTGACTTCTTTGCGATTGCTTTTCTGCTGTGGCGAAGCCAAACTATGTCATTCCTTTGTGAGTGAGTCAGTGAGTGAGTGAGAACACTGAAAAAAGTTTAAAGGCCATGAAAGCTAAACGGAATGAGCAAGCGCGAAAAGGTTCATTACGCTTAATGCTGTAGCGAAAATATGTTTTTTGTATTTCAATATGCGACATCCACACCAGCACATCACAAGTGATCGTTGAATAAGTATGAATGACGTGTTGCCATAAATATTGCTCGCAACTCTGCATGTAGTACCAACGCTCCATTTTTGCGACCGTAGATGGTTCACCAGACGGAGAACAATCACCGACAAGTTCGTGGACTGGAAACTTGGGAGTGTCCCAGATTCAAATACACATATATACTCCATAAAGTGTACAGGTTAATGGATGGCCGCCGCTGTAGCTCAGTTGTTAGAGCATCGGTCACATTATTTGGCGGTCGCAGGCTCGGTCTCTGCCTGCGGCATATCATATTTTCGTCCGTTTTTCCTTCTTCTCCATGACACTGCACTGGTAACTGGTAACTACTGGTAACACCCTCTATACTTTTCGTGGCATCATCATTCACTCTCACTCTCTCTCTTTCATCTTTATACTCCTTTTTAGCGTAGGGCAGCCCACAGGACATGTGCCTGGTGGACGCACCTTCCTTCTCTATTGTTGTTCCGTCCTTCAATTGTCTAATAATTCTCATCAATGTTGTGCAACGAAAAAAAACGAGCACTTAAATTTCCACTTTTTTACGTTATTCTTATTTCAGTGTCGCGTACGAAGCTAATTAACACCACTCCCCAAATAGTGGTTCATATTCCTTGTGCTACTTCTCCAGTTTTTTCACACTTGTGAATTACCTAATAATAGTGCATCCGTGTATTCGCCCTTTGCAATATTTGCTGCTCTTACACCTTGACATGTTGTGATCACCTCCGAAATGTTCCTTCGCGTTCACAAGAGTTCCCGCTGGAAGCGCCGTACTGGTAGGGTGTGAAGGAAGGAAGCAAACAGCCATGACGTTTTACACGAGAGTGATACCGAAAGGTTCACTTGCCGAGTGCCCTCTGTGAGTGTTTCTCTCACGGAAGAAAAACAACCCTCCACCCTACATTTCTCGAATGGACTCTCGCACATAATTTGGCTGATGCTCACTTCAACAGTTGTGTTTCTTTGCTTAATAGCAGATCAATAAATTCCAATTCGAGAAACAAGGTGCGGCATAAAAGCATTTTGTTCAGTCCCTTCTTACAAGCCCCTATTATTTATGCGTTGGCCTGGTATTTGAGTTCGCACATTCGAGGAACAGTCAATTGAATGAACCGATTAAACTTTCAAGAAAATTTAACTCAATTATTTCGTATCTCTTGTACCCTTCTGACCTGCTAAGACGCTTGTGCCGAAGTGTCCGGCATGAAAAGGAGCATGCTTGTGTGCTCCTGGAGCTGCTCACGAGTACAAAGCAGCCACTGACCCGATTACCATTGTTGTAATGAAGAAGCCTAGACGACAAGGACCAAGTGTCCAGTGGGAGGTAGGCTGTCCTCAAGAGAACACTGAAAACAGGTTATGGAGCCCCAGTTCTGTTATTAAATGTGAAACATTTCTTAGCTAACTTCGATGACATTGAGCCTATCTATCTATCCATCCATCCATCCGTCCGTCTATCTAACTATATCTATCTATCTATATCTATCTATCTATCTATCTATCTATCTATCTATCTATCTATCTATATCTATCTATCTATAACTATCTATCTATATCTATCTATATCTGTCTATCTATATCTATCTATATCTATCTATATCTATCTATTTACATCTATCTATCTATATCTATCTATCTATATCTATCTATCTATCTATATCTATCTATATCTGTCTGTCTGTCTGTCCGTCTGTCTGTCTGTCCGTCTGTCCGTCTGTCCGTCTGTCCGTCTGTCTGTCTGTCCGTCTGTCCGTTTGTCTGTCTGTCTGTCTGTCTGTCTGTCTGTCCGTCTGTCTGTCCGTCCGTCCGTCCGTCTGTCCGTCTGTCTGTCTGCCCGTCCGTCTGTCCGTCTGTCTGTCTGCCCGTCTGTCTGTCTGTCTGTCTGTCTGTCTGTCTGTCTGTCTGTCTGTCTGTCTGTCTGTCTGTCTGTCTGTCTGTCTGTCTGTCTGTCTGTCTGTCTGTCTGTCCGTCTGTCCGTCTGTCTGTCCATTCGTCTACGATTTGTACTGTCATGGTGGTCATTTGGCTAATGGTATGTGTACGAAAATTGTCATGTCATGACTGTAGGACAAAGATAAATAACGCTCATGTTACGAAAGTTATGACGAATGTCATAAACTGCATGATTGTCTTGCCACAGTCTTTTCGCTCTTCCAGCTGTTTCATGCACTTGATGTGTGCCAAAATTTTTTATGCTACGCCAAGATAGTATGGCGACCAGAACTGAGAAATTTTATGGTGCGAATAATAACACGCATGCCATGTAAAACATGAATTACACGTCATGGTCTTGGGGTACTCGCGGCTGTGTAATTTAGTGGTTATGTAACAAAAGTGGTATTCTGTGGCGTTATTGTATTTCGAACATAAATAGCATGCGTTAACATGAAGACAATGGCATGCATGTCATGTGCATCATGACTTTCGCGCTACATTCATGGCTAGTTCGTGATGTCATGCCGGTTTTGTGCATGGCTATAGTTTTCAACGAAGGCATAATGCAAGAACGGAATTCTCCTTCGAAAAGCACACTTGTTAATATTAGCTGAGTTTATTACATCCCAAGGCTAAGATATCTTCATGAGAGACGCCGTAGTAGAGTGCTCAAGGAATTTCGGCGATCTTTTATTATTTAACGTGCACAGACATCATGCAGTACACAGGCCTCTATCATCACCGAAGAACTTCGTATCACCACCGAAGAAATTCGAATGCCTCAGCTTGTATTGAACTTTCGTGATTCTGTTCAGCAGCCGAGCGGCATAACCCCTGTTTCACCACGTCAGACTGGGTACTCGCTTTTTAGACGTACCCAAATAGGCGCAACAAAAAGCTGGGCCAAGGAAAGTATAGGGAGCATTATTTGTTACTTCTAGCCGTAGTGTAATAATTGTGAGCTGAATCGAAACGAACGAGAGTGTACGAAAGAGCACCCTTCCCGTGGGTGGAAACGAAATGCACAACCTTCGAATTCAGTTAAAGCGTTCTGGAAGAATCACCCATTTTGTTATAGCGATCAGGACCACATAGAGAAACAACGATGAACACTCTGAATGTTAAAAATGTGCAACAGTGCAGATGCTTGTAGACCTTTACTGAAGTCTCGTGGGCAGTAAAGCGTAGAGTGAACGTACAGGGAACAGTGACCCATGGAAAATGCTGGTGTAAGCAGAAAGAAAAGCTTAAGTTAACTGGAATGGCATCTTGCGATAAGCTCCCATGTCCTAACGAGCACGCAATTAGTGCAGCAGAGTGAACGCACTCTTATTTTCTCCGGTGCATGCACGTGGAGGGTGGTGAAACAAGCACCACGAAACGCGTGCATCTAATGAGGGTAACGTCCTGCACAGATGTATGCACTTTGCTGTATGCATGTTGAATGTTTAATTGTTGAAGGTTCTACAAAAAAACGAGCTATTGTTTGTAGGTGGGTTCGTTGGTTGATATGTAGGGTTTAACGTGCCGAAACCTCCACGTGATTATAAAAGACGCCGTAGTGGAGGACTCCGGAAATTTCGACCACCTGGATTCTTTAACGTGCACCCAAATCTGAGCACATTGGCCTTCATCACTTTCACCTCCATCAAAAATGCAGCCGCTGCAGCCGGAATTCGATCCCGCAACCTGCGGGTCAGCAGCCGAGTACCTTAGCCACTAGACCACAGCGGCGGGGCTAGGTGGTTTCGTCAGCAAAAGTGAAACATAACTGCTGTGTCACGATTGGAGCATTCCTAGCACCATGAGTAATTTCCCAACTTATAAGCATTTGACCAAGTTTGCAGTGTTAAAGTTTAGTTTGTGCCTAATATTGGAAATCTATATTTTGTAAATTGCCGTTTGGCTGCATATTTGACAATATCTTTTGGAGAAACAGAGCGGGTCGACAGAATTGAATCGGTTTATGATTGCTACTCCTGGTTAAAATTACTGCCCCTACCTGAAAGGCAACCCTGAATCCTGTATCACTGTCAGCATTGCGTGCGCGCTTTCATGATTAGGTTTCCCCTCTCAACAACAACCAAAAGGTATTTTCTTATGCTTCTAACAACTTTTGAAGCGGGGAAAGCTAAGCATTTTCAATGGATTAGGATCTGCGTTCTTTGAACCGATTAAAAATGCTTCGTTACCCATCTTTTTATGTCATTGCATTTCGCAACTTTACTACTTCCGCATGCTCGGATAGCGTATGTTGGGACACGGATGCTTATACTCTCTCCTACTGAAAAACAAAACAAAAGTTATTCGCAAAGGCCAATAAAAGCATCCGCCCAAGCAGGTTTAAAGCTAGTAGTAAACAACAGGGCGCCCGGAACTCGATCTTTACAACTTTCAGCCACGAGTCACTGCCTAGAGCTTCGCTTTTAAATTTGCAGCTTTGCTTGTTTTTCTTCTAGTTTTAGAGCCCTATTTTCAGAGCCCTATTTCGCTGTTGTCTTTGTCGCTTACCATGACTGTGTAAGAAAAAATCATAGAAGACAGACGTCTTAGGGTGCGGGTTTATTATTCATATGTGAATTCATTCATTCTTTCTTAACATTTTACTTTCTTTTTGTTACATTCTGGTGAGAAATTTGTTATTTGTAACTCGAGCATTTGCGTTTTAAGTGCGAAGTTATGGGCTATCAAGAACGCTGCAAAAAGCCGATGTTCATAGAAGTTGAAGAGAAAAGTGTTTCGTGAGCATTTATCTTCAATTTTGCTCTTTTTCTTTACTCATCATGAAGCAGGGTGAGTTACAGTTTGTTTGTTTTTTTTTTGTTTAAACACAAAACTCCACTGTTGAAAAGTATTTAGAACGTGGAATTTTGGAAGAGCAGATTGCGTACTTGCACCATCGTGAAATAGTTGTTGAAAAACACTTTTCTTTGTGGCGTCGATGATTTCGCGGCAATATGAGCTTGAGTTCATGAGTTTATTTTCACTGCACGTGCTGTCGCTACTTTTAGAGAGCATAAAGTTGTCCCGTTGGTTTAGTCTGTCCTTTCCAACGTGGGACGAGCCCCCTTCTCGTTAGTCGAGTCTCTCGAGACTATTATTAGGTTTTGACCACCAAACCAGCTTCAGAAAGAACTCTTAGGTGTACATAAATAAAGGCATAGACCTGCACCCGCGAAACGTTAGCGTAGCAGCAGCTTTGCTTACTGATAGTATACCATGCGTTTATTAAACAAGCAAGAGAAATGTGTTTCCGTTCTTATTGCATCAAGCAGGCGGATACACGCTTCATCTCACCGTATTCATGACTGCCCGCCTTCTTGCTGCGTTCAGAGACCAAGCGCTTTGCGTATCCCAGAATATATTGCAATTCCAAAGAGATAGCCGCTCCTATACGGGTCAGTAGGAGCAATATGGGAGGAACCCGCTTCGCTCTGTCGTAATCGAAGCGCTTGGTTTCGTCGTTAGTTTGTGTCTCTGGATTCCGGAGATCCGTGTCACATCTGAAACCTTGAGATGCGACGTCTAGGTTTCAGCTCGACTTGCTGTTTCTAGAGTTCAGGCATTCGTGTGATGTCTGTGACCACCTCTTGTTCAACTCTGGCCTCTCTGCGCTCACAAACTACGTAGAGACAACCAATCACCACAGAACTAAAGTTTAGCATCTAACTAGAAGTAACCTAAAAACAACGTTCATCATTTAGTAAAACGTAGACTAAACCTAGAGGCAACCAGATGACCCTTCGGAATTGTTCGGCTTCAGTGTAGTGCAACCTTCGTTATTCTTCAAAATTTTTAGGGGCGAAGCTCCTTAGGGCGTGGGCTGTGCGTCCCCTGTAGCCTGTATGTAGCCACCTCTAGTTTAGTTCTTGCAGCGTTCACTAGATGGCGGTACCATCCCCTGTATCTAGCCACCTCTAGTTTAGTTCTTGCAGTGTTCACAAGATGGCGGTACCGTCTCCTGTCTGTAGCCACCTCTCGTTTAGTTCTTGTAGTGTTTACTAGATGGTGGTACTTGTAGCTGATGATGAAAAGATGCAAGATGTTATAAACTAGAAAGCGGTACTTGTAGTTGATGAAAGACGCGAGATCTTATAAAATAGGAATGATGTCACATATGGCGCGTGTCATTGGTTGAAGGCAATCGTTCGATTTAGTGCGGCGACGTACGCTAGGGGGAGCGATGTAATAAAATCGAGTGGGCAAAATGTACAGAGGATTCATGGTTTACCAGGTTTACCTCCGGAGCTTCGCCCACTCATCATCATTCACTTCGTGGATATGGCGGAACTTTTTTTATGTAGTAAGTCTACTTTGTTCACCATAAACATAAAAGTAATTTGATCAAATGAAACTGCCCTTTGATTTAACTATTGCGTAATGGATTGAGCACCAGACTGTCTAATATATGCCCAGGCTTTGACCTCTTTTCCATGCACGCAGCTTGCGGTATGGCTTCAGCGTCAATTCACGTTACAGCAAGTCTGCCACTTTCTCGCACTTTCGTGAGTATATTTGAGTAACCCGTGCATCACTACATCTAACTTTCTTCAGTTACTTGGCACGCTTCGCAGAGCTTATGCTTTCGTTTACTTGTGAACATATCATGTTTTTGTTTGTCTCGAAGTTTCTATGGTGACATCACAGTGAGTCTAGAAGCGAGTCTTGAAGCAGAGCACTATGTGGCTTGTTTTTTTGTTTTTTTTAATGTTTAAAAGTGACCGAGATGGAGTAAAACTAGATGTATAAGGAGGGGGAGAACGTCGGTGACCGTAAATAGGGTGAAGGAGTGAAGAGTCTCGTCTGCATAACGTTCCTATCTAACCCGACCTGCCTAACTTTGCATTTACAATCTCGCTGTTGTGCAAGCAACCCGAAGCTAATTGCATTGCATAGCTCGCCCTTCATTTTCCTAAAACTCATCCCGAATGAACAACTTGACGCCTAACACTGCTTCAAGCAGTTGTGTTTCTTATATTTACAGGAGTGTGGTTACTGAGTTTCAAACTGAAAGCTTGAGAACAACCGTGGGTAAATTCCAAGTGTATATATTATATAGTCCACGTTAGAATAGCTAGGAAGGAAATAAACAAAAGGGCAGAGGTCACCGAAGTTCGCAGAATAGTGTCAGGTTGGCTACCTGATGCTGGAGAATCGGGAAAGAAAAATAGGAGTATTAGAAAGAGGGGGTGAGTAAAATAAAAGCTATGAATTAAATGACGTATTCAAGACTCCGCGACTTACAACTCAAATGCGTTCCAACAAGCTCGGCATCCTCAAGAAGCACAACACATTTGTCGTGTTTTATGGGCTGAGGCGCGATTAAAATGGGGCTCATGATGCACCTGCGAGGCAATGGCCAATCATTTAGCAGTTGCATATTGTTACAAAGCCTTTGTCATTCCAAGGCGAACATAGCGCAGTGCACTAAGAAACGATCGAAGTCTTGTTCTTTTATTTCGAAGAGAAGCTGCCACTTGAAAATCCTACGCTTTGATCTAAAGTGTGGATTACTGTCGTCAGGGGCTCATGGTGGCAGGCCACTAAATCATTGCTTATGAATGGAAAGATTGTTACTTAAGCTTCTATAACCGGAACTCTGCATATAAAATGCGCCAGTGAGCTTCAAATATTGAAGGACACTTATAAAGTTTCAGTACGACATCAACCAAGAGTATGAATACAATGACCACGGTGAACTTAATGGAATGCTTGTCAGGCAAGCGTATACCTTTTATCCCGAATGCGCACCTTTTTCACAAACTGTCTCATAGTAACAGTCCCGCATGTTGGGGAGAGAGTTAACCGGGAGGCCATGGCCTGCTTAACTGGTAAAGCACGGGGATCGGGTGAGCAGGTTGTAAATTGGCAAGCAGCTCTCAATATGTGAATTATTTGCAATAAAGTTAGAATTAATAGCACTTGGAATGTTGACAATGCGTGCAACTTCATTTAATGTAAGCTTAAGCCACCAGTTATGTGTGGGTTCACTGTACGGCACCGCAACTGCACGCAGTAGCGTATGCACGACCAGAATCACATTTTATTGTGAATATATCGTGAAGTTTTTAAATGTCTCTTCTCTTTTTTAAGGGCGCCATATGTATTCTTATGTGCTCCCACCCCTTCCACTACATGACACCGCATAGTAAATGTCTCATTGTATCCCGAGAGAATCTGACGGTTCGTAAAATCGAGTGTGGACTCCAAAATTATTCGTACCCAAGATTCACGGTACTTCTTATTTTTCTCAAGAGTAACTAATTCTCTAAATAAATAAAACTGTCGCTTAAGTCTGCAACATGTTTTTTATTACTATTGTCATTTGCTAACATAGTATGTAACGACAGCTTACTCTATTATAAGGGCGAAACTTTTTACCCGTACACTTTACTAAAAGGCAACATCTTCATGCATAGTCCGTAGTTTTCTTTGCACGAGAGGTAAGCAGCGAGTGAATCTAATGCCAAGAGGAGTTCAGACGTGAGGTGGTCAAAATCTATTGCGTCGCCGCCTAAGCAGAGCGGCTAACCAAGATAAACGATGGGGCCTGCCGTGAAGCTACGTTATCGACGAAGAGTCGTAAAAGCGACGAAAGACGGCAGTGCGTGACCTGGAGGCAAAAGTTCCAGAAAGCCGAAGGGCGGACTTCAATGGCACGTATCAGTGGCTGAATAGTTTATGGTTGCAATGTACGAATGCCAGGGAAGGTCTAGGAAAACATCATAGAAAAAAGAAGCTGTGTTGAATTTCTTATGATAGAACCACTAGAGGTTACTGTCTATGTCACTGATAGGTTTATTGCGCAACCTACTACTTCCCTTCACGCTATCCGCCATTCGCGACGCATGGAGGCTAAATTTACTACCGAAAAAAAGTGGCAATCTTGTTGTCAAAGAGAAAGCCAAATTCTACCAACAAAAAGATAATGAAAGATAAACCATTTTTGTAGAGTAAACTATTAACCGTGCGTTCTTAGCGCTGAAACGCGAAATCGATACATGACATTTCGAAAGGTAGAACACCATTGTACCACAGGCATTCATTGTTCTAGCAGTTAATCGCTTGTTTCGAAGAAGTGACCTTTCCTGCCTTTTCTTATGACGTGGCTTGCTGTAACTTGGCTGGAAGAATTTATCGATAAAATGATGCAATAAAAAGATAGAGGCGTCTGTTTATTTTCGACTGTTCGTCCATAGCGTCAGCACAAGGAGTCCTTTCTGCCGAACCACTCTGCTGTCTACTGTTCTCTGCACAATGTGTTTTCTTTCCTGCCAAGATGTTTCGTACGAGAATCAAGGTTTTCTTACGCAGGAAATTGACAGACACGTCGTTAAGACACTTGGCACCAAAAACGATGCCTGTGCAAACACTTCGCAGTTGCAGTGTTCCGTCAATGAATATCAGTAATCGTTCATGTTTTTTTTTCTGATAAGCAAGGCATAAATGAGCTCCAACTTGAACTTCGACGTCAGTATGTTTGTTCAACCACCACCGCATGTACGTGCGAGGGGGCTGAGCACATATATGTGTCAGTGAGGTAGCATTGTATTTGCCTTTCGGAAAATTAATTGTTCCTGCAATTAATGGTCGGAAACTACATCAATTCGCTATATTTAGTGGAGAGCTAGGAATAAGTAAATACAAATGCTAATTGATGTCCTTAAATCAAACAAAATTACTTCGTATTCATTGAGCACTGTTACCTAGGCAATTACTTTCACGTTAAAACGTATTTGGAAAACGTTTCAAAATGTTCATTGCAGAAAGGATATGCAGGTCGCGAAGAGCAGCATATCTATACAACACACCGCTGCGCAACTGCGATAAATAGGCAACGAAGGGCAAAAGAAGAGGGAATATTGGAGGGCCGATTCAGTACTCAAGTGTTAGTAATGCTAATTAGCCCATTGTGCGGCGTGCATACAGTAAACAGTAATTGACAGCAAGGAACGTTGCCAGAAACTTTTCTTTTCGGTAAGAGGACGTACATGGCAGGTATGAGGCTTGAGGCTTTTAGTTGAGCTATACTTTGTGTGGTCGTGAAGAAAATTTTGGGAAGCAGGGTTTAAATCTAGCCCCCTTTCCCCTTAGCAACGCCGTTTGGCCGCTGTCACGGTCACTTGCCATCAATAAATAATGCGCGAACTTAACGCACGTGATGAGAGTATTATCAAGGTGAAGTTTTCGTAAACCTGTAAATTAGAAACTAAAATGAAGTGCAATATGAATGACGCTACATAGATTACAATGAATGTATTGTGAAAACTCGTTTGGTAGAGATAGAGGAGGATGAAGAAAAAGAGGAGGACATTCCTGTTCAACCATTTCATCGGCTAGTCAGCGAAAATGTTCTTTGGGCCATCAGTCATGAGACGAAGTGGTGTGCTAGCGGAAACAATCTAGGACTCACGCTAGTGAGCTCTAACAATATCCTCGCTTTGTTTGGAGAATGACTCTCTCGACCGATCAGGCGTAGACTTTCTAAAAGCTTGTTTAATTCCAACGTGGAAACTCTTCGCGCACTAGAGTGATTCGCGACAAACGCTTCTTGGGGTGTGTAGCGCGCTGACACGCAGGCACACACTTCATGTAATTCTCTTACCGAATAATAGACGCAATTGCCCACCACCAATGTAATCCTGCTCACATTTAATTCTAATCACATGTTATCGCTCGCTTAGAACAATAGCCTGTATTGACAGCCTAAACAACACAGGGAGCATCTGCAATCGCCTGATTTCCCAAAGCTGTCTGACAAAAACATATCCGAATACTCAAAGAACATTAGGTAATGGTGCTTTGACCAG
The DNA here is from genome assembly GCA_013436015.1 of Rhipicephalus annulatus. NCBI lineage: Eukaryota > Metazoa > Arthropoda > Arachnida > Ixodida > Ixodidae > Rhipicephalus > Rhipicephalus annulatus. The sequence goes on along the minus strand of WOVY01010286.1, from coordinate 201,014 downwards.
AGGGAAATGAAAATAGGCATTGATCCAACGCTACAGAATGCTTATTTAAGTGTGACCTTTCGCAGGGGCGCCGCTTACACTAAGGAAAACGAGACCTGTCGGCGTCGACTGCGGTAGTTTTATTCTCCGAGGTCTCAGCCGCACAGACACTACGTTTCCTGCAGCATGTCGGCGAAAGGCAGCCGTCCCCATAGACACCACCGCAATTTTCTCCGTCATAACAACCTGTGGATTCCTAAAGACGGCAGCTTCGATTATGGAGACAATGACCGTCTAAAAGCTCCGTGTATATGTCAGAGGACAGGTTCCTCCTGTCCGCTTTGTTCCGCCTTCAGTGGTAATTAAACGTCAATCATGAATCACCAGCTGGCCCAATCGTCCACTTTGACTTGGAACTTTGAAGACTACATTTATTTGCGTTTTATTTTCTACGTTTATCCATGTTATTTTCCTTTTTAAAAAAAAACGTCATACCGTACCCGTGATGGCGTTCCTTTTTTGCTGATGTATGCTCTTCCTTTACGTTATTCCTCAACCAGAGGCCTTTAAGGGTTAATAAATAATGATTATGATAATGATAATGATGACAATATTATGATGATATTGTTTATCACCAACATTTATCCGCTAATGTTGTTGATAAAAAAAACTGTTAGAACTGACGTCTGTGCGCGATGACGATGCAGCCGAAAAGGTTGTTACCGTGAACTAAAAAACGTAATTAGCACACCACGTTTGACTCACGATTAAATCACTTCGCGAAAGGAAAGGTCACAAGCGATTCATAGCTCACGCGGCAATTTTCAGCATTGTAAAGCACGGCATGTGACTGCGATGCTCACTGCGAAGATATGTCCCAATCTTTCCAATTATAGAGGAAAGTAAAATTATGGTACGTTTAAATCGGAGCAGGTAGACAGCGCGTAAGCCACTGGCATTCATATATACATGTTCACTTACAAACACGTGCGCGAACATGCATTAAGAGTGGTTAAACGCCTCCGCCCTCCTCTCCACCGCGGCGGTGACACCGTACCAACGCATAAACGTAAAGCATGTTTTCAAGAATGTGGTTCGCACGAGTCGGCAACAAGCGTTCGCGTAAGTATGAAGGAGAAGTGTAGACTATTAAAATAATTATAGTCAAAACATGATCGCGGACTCGTTCTGCGCGAGTATGGTATCTTTTAAACTAACGTGGAGGTTCTCGCTCTATATTGTATATGAAGGTAATGTTTACATCTGTAGGATCATGGAATGTGGTAGTAAGGAGGTAGAACACTAAAGTATATTGATTTGGCTGCATGATAACGTAGTAAAAAGTAAATGTAGACAGACACATGCACACTAGAAGAGCGTGTACATTTAGCAAAGTGATGTAGCGAGCCACATTAAATGACTAATAAGAAATCTATACATCTTCCAGCAGTTTCCCTGTGTGGTTACAAATGAACGCGAGGCAAATATTACCACTAAAGACATTAACAGGAAAAAAAAAACATGCGTATATGCAGCACAGGAAACGGGATATTTCCGGAGGAGACTGAGTTTGGTCAGGATCAGGAGCGTGGCGGTAACTTCAGGGCAGGAAACTGCCCAGGCCCGGATGTGGCTGCAGGATGGGAAATTGCCTGTCTGAGATTAAAAATAAGAAAAAGGAAAAGACCTTTAGCTCGGAAGTCGGCATCAATAAACACTGAAAACTAACTTCCGTACGCGAATTTTGACTCGGATCTTCTTGGTGGGTATGTTAATTCTTCGATGGTGATTCTGGTAGCTCCATAAGTGCACAAACATACCCGAAGAAACTGAGCGAGAAAAGTGTGATGCTTTTGAAGTACTCTAGCAAGCTACATGGCTAACACAGTGTATACAGTTGATAGCGGGCGTCCTGAAGACGGTGGTTGTTCAATGCATAAAGTGGGTTGTGATGATCAACTATGGCAAAATTCGAAGTCTGTTGAAAAAGGGCATGCCGAAATACGCAGCATGCATGTGAACCATGCTCATAACCAGCGCAACAGTGGCCCTTTTTTCTTTAGTCCTCAAAATGAAAGAAATGACAGCAAGATAGATAATGAAGTATAGTAAAGTGAAATATATTTGATATATACTGTCCATTTCGCTGCCCGACACGTGAGCCCAGAAATCTCAGAACGTCCATCAAGTGCTTCTGTAACAGTTGATGGCGACTGGTCTTTGCAAATGGCTATGCAGGGGCCAGGAAGGCAGTAATAGTGATGCGAGTGCAAACCAATGAACAATCTATTTTAATACAGCCACATGCTCTTATAAAGGACAAAGAAGGAACATATCAAAGTAAGCAGAAGCACTGAAGTCAAGATCACAAGTTCCTAATGATTCTTTGTTTTCGTAATGACAATTAACACTTTCGTGACACCTTGGTAACTTTGTAGCCACCGGGTTCAGACTGTTTTTTTAAGCATGATGTCACACGGTACGAAATGAGGTGCATGCCAACCAAGCACAGTGACGCGTCAAGCTCCTGTTAATTCAGTATTTTTCCAGGTTGGCAATTGCATAAAGAAAGTCATCTAGCTGAGTACTGCTTAAAATGAATATGCGCGCCACGAATAGACGAGACCACAATAATTGTGTATGATAGCTTCGTGGCTACAGGATATATTAAGTAATTTATCATTGTGTCAAGCGACATGTGATTATCAATAATAGTTTGTAAGATTTAACGTCCGAAAGCCAAAATATTATGAGAATCGCCAAAGTTGAGGTCTCCCGAAATCGAGTCTGTCACGGGCAGTGGACAGCACGCTCTTGGAGCTTTTGCTGTGACTGTGCTGCGTGGTCTGTGCAGGCCTGGTGACTTTCATTAAATAGTGAAAATGAAGAAGACATGCTTTCGAAACAAGTTCATTTCTAACCCAGACTCATATAGCCAGTCGCTACAGATGAAAAGTGCAGACGGAACTTTCATATACACCGCAAACTGCAACAGACAGCGTTAACATTCGAAGAACTTGTCCGTTATGATGTTGCGCAACACCTTTTTTTTTGCGGATAAGCGACTTTACCTTGCCACACCTGCTTGAGTATGTATCCTCACTATAGCTGCACAAAATGGATACCTGAAACCCTGGAGCTCGAACACGAAACAACTTTTCTTTGCTTTGCCACTTTTAAAATGTTCTCGCTCTTTCTCTCTTCAAATATGCTCGCATGGGCTGAAGAGCTAACTAAGTAACCGCTTCAGTTGCTATTTCACTGCATGGCTGAGCAGACGAAGCGCTATACTTCATTATTGATGCGTTCTCCTTCGGCGCTGAAAACACGTGTAAAGAGAGGAGCTCAAAGCTTCTTTCGTATTTGACTATGCATGCGAATAAAGTACGGTGAAGAGTTTGATTCATTAGAAATCAATCGGCACTTCTTCAATTATGCAAAAGAAACTCAAGCGCTTTGAGCAGACGGGCTATATTCAGCGACTAGGGCTTCCGTTGAACTTGCGGTGCTCTTAAACGGGTGTATTTTGTCAAGTCTGTCAATATAACGTATTGGTACGGTCGGAAATCAAACACGTTTTCTCGTATGCGTGCGTCTGCTTTGGAAAATGATCAGAATAGAGATCAACGTGTGCTGTCCAAATGACACGTATACCAAAAACAAGTGGGCTAAACTTCTTGTGTAATACTACAGCACAAGAATTATGCAAATAGGTAAATAAACAGACATGCTAAATAATAAATGACTAAATAAAAAATAAAATTTGGCTAATCCCTCGTACCTTGGTAATAACGTTATAGGAAGCACGTGGAGGAAAGGCGAGCATGCTGAATTTTTATTTATTGACACGTTATGAAATGATGCTAAGTATATGTGCAAATCTTGCACACAGAGGCATATGTTGAACAGGTGCAGATGCTCATATAACCAGTCTTTTGCACTTGTGCAAGGATGGCAACAGGGGCATTACTATTAGCAACACCAGAAGCGATACGCTGATATGAAGCGCTGGTGCTTGCGAGTATAGTAGCACTGGAGACTGCTACATAAATCAACTTCAGCGGATCGCACCTAACTACAGATGACGTTAACCCGACGTGACAACTGTATAGGAGTAAATATGTAATATTATATAGCCAGCACTGCATCAACAATTGACGTTTCACGAACATTAGCGTCTATTTGAAAAAGTAGTTCCGAGACCAGCCTGGCGTCACTCTGTAGTATAATGCTTGATTGTCACGCAGAATGCTTGGGTTTGATTTCTGATGGGACCCTGACATTTATTCTTCGCAATCGTCGATCAACGCTGCCCATGTAAGCTTTTTGTTAAGGTTCGTGCTTTAATATTGCCCATGTGTGTTCTAACCATCCCAAAGAAAAGGGTAAACATAAGGGCTAGTGTTGTTTGAAACAATACTAATGAGAACTGACAGATAATCATGCGAAAGAAAGTGTAGGCGATGGTAATATAATTAATTCTAATGTAAGTGTGAAGAATAAAAAGTGGATGATAATATAACTTTCCGAGGGCAAGAACCGTACCTGCAACCCTTCAATAATGAGAACAAATAAGTGGCAGATATGAAGTGTCAGCCTCCTGTGACACATATTTACCACGCAGTGTGTGCCGGTGTTTCCCTTGCAGAGTGAAATCGCTGCTAAGGGGCTTTTATAACTCTACGGTGTGTAGTGTTATGAAGTATTAGTACAATATTTAGTGCAATAGAAATATTTAGAAATATTTCAGAAATGTAAAAATTATTGTTGCATAATAACGTGCTCGGCTGCTGTACAATAATGTGCACTTGTTTCTCGTCCTATCTAATCGCATCCCTGGGGACTCCAAAAACAAAGTCATTTAAAATAAATCTTTACATAAATAAAACAGAAACACGGTCATTTTGAAAATAAATTATACAGTCATCGAATGCAGCACCGCTGATACTACGACATGAAGATATCAGCGTTCTCAAATGTTGCCGTAATTTATATTGTCAAAGAAATAAAGCTGAGACAGCTCCACACTAGTGGTGCTAAGATTGAGGCAGCAGGGGCTGGTGACATTCCGCTACTCCTCTCACCTGCCTATTTCTTTCTTGATCTATGTTTGTTTTTGTTTTCTATCTTTCTATTTTTTAGGGGGAAAGCTCCTTGTGGCGTGGCTTGTGCGTGTTCGTTGTGGGTAACGAACCCTCGTTAATTCTTTATTCTTTATTGGCGCCCTGTAGTACAATAAAAGCGCCATTTTGGCGCGCGCACGCCTTTAAAGGCTTGGCGGCGGAGGATGGACAAGGCTGTTGAGCGGTGTGCCCGCAGGGTGGCGGCAGCTCGCGGTAAAATAAGGGACCACAACGTATGAGCACGCGAGGCAGAAGCGTGCCGCGGAGCTGCGCAGCGGCACCGCAAGGACCTTGCAGCACGACAACGGGAGGCCGAAGTGGCGTGCGGACCGAGCTTCATCTCAATCTCCATAATTCACCCCGTGGATATGCTGTCATTTTTTTCCTTCTCATTGCTATTGTTGTAATCTGCTAGTATATATTTCACAACGTCATATCCATGACAGAAATACGCCCGCGGAGCTGTGGTGGACCCCGGCATAAAACCTTTCATGTTAAAAAACTGTGCGGGAAATATATGTTGTAACTCTGATAGCAGTGTTGTTCACAGAAAAACAACTAATTTTCGTAGCACATTTCTTGGCCTTTCAGTGGGTAAACCAGCTGTTTCTAACAAAGAAACGGACCCCTCGAACAAATATCCGATGTAACCTGGGTTGCTGGACTTTTGCCTGTATAGCGTGCTCCTCTGCAAGCATTGTGCATATGTGGTGAAGCCCGACATTGCTATTGAATTTTGTCTTTTTTATTTACTTTTTTTCGTAATGAAGGCTTTCTTTTCAATTTTTTTCAACTTATCCTGGACACGCTGCTACTCCTGCTTGCTGCTAGTACAAGCGACTTCTGGTTTATAATTTCGGTTGCTTACTCCAATGTCGTTTCCAATTCCAGTTATATAATAGGGAAGAAAATCCTCTTGAGAGCCTTAGACATAAACTATCGTCGACACAATGAGAGTCTCAATATTGTTAGAGAAGTGGATAAAAAAGGCGCAAGAACTTATATCGTCTTAGCCACGTAGGAACGATCAGTGAAAGGTGAAGATGCCAAGGTGTTCCGTTGCTTATGATTTCAACGGAGCACGTGTTATTTACTGCAGTATGTACAAGGTGAAAGCCTTAAATTCCGCACCTAATACGCCAATTTACTGGCTGTGTCGGCGTCCCGGAGTGTTGGCGGCAGCACTAGTCATGAAGAATATTGTGTCACCAAAATTGCGGTGCCATCATGGCGCCACAGCAAGGGACACCACATGACGGCATCATTTCATAACATTGACATTTATTAGAAGAAGGGACAGTCCCGGAAGCAGTGGAAAAACAATGCTATTGATTTCAGACTTTAGCAACCAAAGTGCACAACACGAACTCAAACAAGACGAAGGAATGACAAGCGTAGTTTTCGACGTATGATAAGCTACTAAAAAGTCGCACCATCTTCCCAAAGGGAACTCTGATAAGATGCGAAGCAGCAGCAATGTTGACGGGTGGCGTCACGGGTTGAACCAGGCTCACGTGGGTGCTGCTTTCAGCGCTAAAAGAATCGTTCGAAGCGAAGACTGGCGTAAGTTTTCCGACCCGTACATACATGTTCTAATGCGTACGTTAGACGTGCGTCAGGCTACACCACCGACAAGTCGGTGGATAGCGAGCGTTGGTAACGGCAGGTGTTGCAGGTAAATGAACGAGGCGGCAGCTGCAGACGCTGCTGCTAGCACGCGGTAGGTGTGAGAGTGAGTGACGTCAACGCGCAACTGCAGCGTGACCTGCTTGGCACCGCTCTCCAACATCTGCTACGAGGAGAACGCGTTGCGACGGGTTTGTATGGACGTGCGTAGGTACGGCATTACACACGTGAGTCAAAGAGCTGCTTCGCATCTAAAACACGCCTAAAAATCGTTCTCCATTCAGATTGTTCTAGCGGGGCAAATGTATATACGTACTTTCCTTCTTCTGCATCTAGTTAAGACTTGCTTTACACTAGTATAAAAAAAACAAACTGATGCTCGAACGGAAGCAAAAATTTCATATGGCGTTGCTATTTTCCTTAGTGACAAATTCATTACGACCGTAAGTGCCAGAACCAACGCGGATCTGGCGAGACGGTCTCCACCAGAAGCTTTCATTCTTTCAACGTTGGGAAAAACATGCTGCGTAAAGACGTAACAAACTTGTTCGCTTGGTTTGATAGAAAAAAAAGCAAGGAACAAAGTCACGGTATGGCTGTTTTTTGATGGCGCTGTTGGTGAGGAGCGTCTTTAAGATTTATCACAAACTGTGTTATCAGCTAGTAGTTTTTCATGTATATATAACAATGACACCACGTACTTCGTCAGTACAGCAAATCTGTTACAAGGTATGTTAATATGATGGGATTAGTTTACTTCAGGGTACGTCGTGGTAACTCACAGTCCCTATCGCACACCAATGTTAAGAAATAACGGCCTGTGAGGCGTCTATTTCACAATTTAGACTATATACAGTGATATTGCTATTCATTCCTTGATCATGGACAGTCTTATGTAAATTTATAATATTTTCCCCCGGGTTCGCGTGATCAAAACAACGCGATAAGACGCCACTTAACAGAAAATACTGAGAACTGTGCTGTTCTGCGCGTATGTGCTGTTCTGCGCGTATGTATTGCATCGCATGTGTGTTCCATTTATGTATGTTATGTATAACTTCGAGTTGCTGGTCACAATAATACCGAGAAATTATCTCGAGACCTGTACGGTACTTCTGTTTTGCAAATAATTGTTTGTACTTGCCACCCTGTAACGGCCCACTTCTGGGCTAACAGTATAAATAAATGAAATGAAATGAAATGAAACTATTCTATTTGCCGGACGCTTAATGCCTCTATATTTATGTCCTATTCAGCAGTCAACATGATAGATGCCGTAAACATGATTGGGCCTGGACTAGTAACTGCATGAACACAGGAAAAAAAGACAACTTTCTTCATTATTCCGATCATTTAAATTGAAAATCTGTGACAGCGTTGAATAGCGAATAAAGCCAACAACTTCGTAAATTTCTTTGCTTCGGTCCGCCAAGTGAAACTGAAAGTTTATTTGAAATCGAAATGCGAGTGATACATAGCATGTGTTAAATACAAATACAGAAGGAGGTCTCAACGTCACAAGATTGTGAGTGAGACCACCTAAAAAATCATTCATTTGTGATGCAACGCCATAGTAGAGAGTGGCGGGATACAAAAATAAGGATATATAAGTGTGCAGATAGGTACGAAATAGCGAGTTACTCGGAGTTCAGTCAAGTGAGCCCGCATGTATTGCACACGCGTAGAAGTTCTAAGCTTGCTCTCTCCCCCTTCTCTTTGTGTCCTTGTATATCTGCGTGTGCTGATAAAATACTGAATAATAATAATAATAATAATAATAATAATAATAATAATAATAATATAATAATAATAATAATAATAATAATAATAATAATAATAATAATAATAATGTAGAGTTCGGAGCCCGTCAATCTCAGTGACGCCTCTTCTTCGCTGGGACTATACAACTATAGCTGTCCGTGTGCGATAGTTGTTTTAGAAGCCACCGAAGCATGTAAGATAATACGCTACCGGAGCACCATGCACTCTTTCGAAATGCATTGGAGAACCCTGGTGAGGACGCGGAAGTGAATGATGGACAAAAAGTGTAACTCCGGTTTCAGCCAACTTTCCTCCCTGGAGGACTGCTGCCGGCAGCACCGAATCATCACACGTGTCCCGAGGGGAACACATCGCTAGCTCGCAAACCAAACTATTATAACTACCCAACTTCCGACGCGGCAAGACTTGGGCGAGTCTCTTGGGAAATTCTCGGCTGTGGACTGCCGCCACTATGTCGTCGCTAGAGAACACGCCTGAAACCCACGGCGAACCGCCTTCTTCGCTTCGGTCTAATGTCGCTTTTCTGTTTGACGGTACTCTACGGGTGAACTCCGAGGAACACGAACTTGTGAAAAGTTGCGATAAATGATTGAATAAATTAATCAATTTTTGAAATTAAAGCTTGTTGGTCATTTACTTCTATTCGCATAACCGTTGCTTCTTATGATTCTACCTTCCTCTACCTTTTGTATTTCTTGCAGCAAAAAAACATTGGCGAAGCGAGAGATTTCCCGCACAAACTGTGCTTGATTAATAATGTAAAAGAAATAGCACGAGAACCACAACTGCGATAAAACTACTGTTTACGTTCAATTTGATGACTTCTAACGGAAACGCTACCAAAGCGAAAGAAAATTCACATGGTCACTATCCTCGTAAGACCAACGCCAAAGCTATTTTCATAATCTCTTATTTCTAGTCTATAAATGTACTGATTCCCCCCCCCCCCTATTGAAAGCTTTCTGCACTCGCTTCAGGGTTGCCCCGCCACGGTGGTCTAGTGGCTAAGGTACTCGGCTGCTGACCCGCAGGTCGCGGGATCAAATCCCGGCTGTGGTGGCTGCATTTTCAATGGAGGCAGAAACGTTGTTGGCCCGTGTTGTAGGCCCGTACTCAGTTTTTGGGTGCACGTTAAAGAACCCCAGGCGGTCAAAATTTCCGGAGCCCTCCACTACGGCGTCTGTCATAATCATATGGTAATTTTGGGACGTTAAACCCCACAAATCAATCAATCAATCGCTTCAGGGTTGGAGGCGTTGTGCCCTTTCGGCAGATCACCTGATCTTGAACAGCCTCCGTGATCTTTGGCTAACTTTGAGCCGGCAAGCGTGACTTACGCAACCGTGACTTGGTTTCCGAATAGGAAATGAAAAGAAAAGTGAACCCCTTAATGGCCTGCATCAAAGTACGACACCCCTGCGGTGGTTCACAAAGAAAAGGCTAAGGAGTGAATGAAACAGACAGGAATAAAAGTAACAGTACAGTAGATAAGTCCGCTGACGGGGCCCCGATCGGCCAGTGCGCGTCGAAGAGAGGACGTCGCGGACGGACAACCATCAGCCACGAAATCCACCGAGCAACCCCCCCCCCCCACGACGCTGAAAGTGAGTTTCTGTGCATGGGAGGCATCTCAAGCGTTCTTTTTTATTTATTTAGTTATGATACCTTACAAGCTCAATGAGAGCAGTGAGTAAGGGGGGTACAAACTTCAAAGAGTAATACGGCAGTCATCAATAACATGGAATACTCAGAAAATAACACAACATCGTGACAAAGCGTGTCTAGTCACTGACACTCAAACAAATGTATTACGCGAATGTTTACCGATATGCAGAAAGCTTGAATAACGAGAAATTCAAGGTACATGAACGAAACACAATAAAAAAATTCGGAATTCTGACCACTTCCTCGTCCGAGGCGTGGGAAAGTATACTCCGTGATACGCGCTTAGAAGTACAGCTTCGTGCCATACAGCGAGCTGAAAAGGTGGCAGCTAGGCACAGCCTGACAGCCATTCCTCTGCGATTTTTTCCCTTCAAATAAAGGTATTTCTCTCTCTCTCTCTCTCTCTCTCTCACTCTCCGTAAAACGCTATCGCCTCATGTGGGCGCTCTTTTTTCGCATAATCACGAAGAGTGTGCGAAGTCTCGAGATGTACAGTCATCCCTTGCTTCCTTGGTAAGAATTGTGAAATGCTCAAATAAATTAAATGATCGCGACAATGCGGAAACTCATCAGCAAAGGCGTTTGTACAAAAGCACCAAGTAAAACTTTCTTTTGTCAGAAAAAAAAAATGGCAGCATATCCGCGGGGTGAATAATGGAGAGTGGGGCGAAGCATCCGTCCGTCCATTCGTTCTTGCTTCCGTCCGTCCATGCGTCCATCTGTGTGACTCTCCGTGCATCCGTCCACCCGTCCATGCGTGTGTCTGTTCGTGCGTTCGCACATCCATCCGAGCGTCCGTCCCTGCGTTCGTCCATGCATTCGCCCCTGTGTCCGTCAATGCGTCCATCCGTCCGTGTAGCCATCCATGCGTCCGTCCAAGTATCTGTCTGTGTGTCCGTTCGTCCATCAAGTCTGCGCTCCAAGTACCACCATCTCACATCTTTTCATTATATATTCCGCATATAGAAGCACCGCCATCCAGCGGACATTCCAAGGACTAAACGAGAGTTGGCACACGCACACTTTCTTACGGCTTGTGCTTCGTGTCTACTTTCCACCTTTAACCACCTAGAGTTCATGGTATATGCTAGTTCACTGCATTCATGGCACTGCGGACCAACACTCGCTAAACCTTTCTAAAACCAAGGAGGTTACGCCCAGCGAGTATAACGTAGCTACTGTTTGTTGTCACATAGTGCTCAATGTCTATGCCAATGGCTGATAATGGCACACTCACGCTACCTTACGGCTTGCGCTTCGTGTCTACTTCGCACCTTTAACCACCTCGAGTACATGGTATATACTAGTTCACTGTATCCATGTCAACGCGGCCCACCGCTCGCTAAACCTTTCTAAAACCAAAAAGGTTACACCCAGCGAGTATAACGTAGCAACCCTTTCTTGTCGGATAGTGCTCAATGTACATGCAAATGGCAGCTAATGGGGAATGAGAGACAGGAGAATTCGGCTTTTAGTTAACGCGCACTCTGCGAATATTGATTGTTCAACAATTCACAGGAGAAATCTCCCACCGGCACCACCTTGCAGATCAAAGCGTAAAACATGTTACGCACTACTACGAGAGACGAACGGGTGCCGTTTTAAAAAGCTTCGCCCCTAAAGAATGTTACAAATAGAGGGAATGAGAAGTTCGTAAACATATTGGTCCCCCTACTGACCAGTATAAAGCAGCACAGCAGATACGAACATATCGTAGCACAAGACAGCCGCCTTTGCAGCCTCTAACTTCACCGACAGGCACATAGACGAAAGGAAGCTTGCATTTCACTTGACCAGAAACCTCAGCCGCAAAAGATAAAATTCGTGCGAGGAACAACAAATGGTGGTTACTGTGGACTTGGGTTCTGCTCACTATCGATGAAACCACGCCACTCATTCTACCGGGTTCTCGCAAGACGCACAGCACACACCTTTGGCCCAGACCAAGTGTGATCGATTTGGAGGGGAGCTACCATTCACGGACGATGTAGCCACGTGGTGCGACTGCTTCTGGCCAACCAGCTGGCTTATTCATTCGTGATAACAAACATATCAAACAAAACGATGGCTACTGCACCGTGCCTGTGCTGTCGCCATGATTCCTTCGCCCGGCCAACCAAAGGTATTGTTGCAAGCTATCTTCCATCGCTTCGTAGCTTCTATTTATAAACACCAGCACCGTCTCTCAGCATTGCAAAAAAGGCTTTGCAAAGAAAGCCCCCCCCCCCGAAAAAACATACAACCAGAAAAATAAGCCTTCGTTATTGGTTTGCCTCTGATTACCCTCTCAGCGGAACCGAATGAATGAAAGCATCACGGAATGATTACTTTAGCGCGCGTTGAGTGAGTAATCCACCCACCTATCATTTAGACTCCTACTAAGTATCCACCCTCGTGTTCTCAAAAGCCGTTGACGTTGGGATTGCTCAAGAGAGAAGTGTCAACCTATCTTGAAGCTATAGATGCATTTGAAAATATCAATTGAAACTAACAAAATAATAAAACATTTTGTAATTTTTGCGCTCTTAGTCCGATTGGTTCACCTTCGTCGCACTGCAGGCAGTTTGTCGAGACACTTCAGTTCTGAATTTTTTTTTTTTGCTTGGGGTCCTGCTTGGCGTGACATACTATGCGAGTGTGAAAACAACACTACAAGTGCTCCACGAACGTAGCCATTACCGCAACACAGAATGTCTATCTGAGACACTTCACAAATCTGCTCCTGCTTTGAAGCAAATGGCAAAAAGTTGTATTGCAAATACGCAGTTTTAGCGTTAACTGAAGGGGGTTATATTTATTTCTTACATAAAATGTTATCTGGGATTTTACGTCCGTAAACCAAGACTTGTTTATTAGAGACGTCCTACTGGAGAGCTGAGGAAATTTCGAACCCCTGGTGTTCTTCAAGGAAGGAGAATAGAAAGAAAAGAACGGCAGGGAGGTTAACCAGCCTGTATGCAGCCGGTTTGCTACCCTGCGCATGGGAGGGGGGTGGGGGAGATGAAAGATAGAGAGCAGATAGGGAAGAGAGATCAACACAGCACATTAGGCAGCACACGCGCGCACACTAAGTCATTGCCCAGCCTTGTCTTTCTCGGTGTGTGACATTGCTGTTACAGCCGCTTGTTCAAGTCCGTGTCGCGTAAGAATTTCAACAGAGCTTTTGTCGCCTTCTGTTGCAATGTCTTCTCTCGGGCACTGAACAGAATAGTGTCCACAGACATTTCTTCAAGGTGCACTGACATCGTAAAGTAGACGGGCTTCTGCCATTTAGTCTCCATCAAAATGAGAAAGCCTCGGCCGAGATCGAACCCGTCACCATCGGGTCAGCAGCTGAGCACCCTTGCCTTTGTTCCATCAAGGCGTACGTTTCGCTAGTAATCACGTCGGCTGAGGTCAGTCGGAGGCAGGTCAGATTAGGAAGGGACGTAATGCTTCGTGTGAGAACTGAAGCATCGTGACGGACATACGAAACGCGGAATGTAACGTCAACTGCCAACAAGGGAAAGAAAAGGATAAAAAATGCGTTTTCCGTGAAAATGCAACTGGTTCTCATTTAAAAAGTCTACACCACTCTGCACGACACGCTTGCGCACACACGTCTCCGATATTTCTGCACGCAGCCCTCCGATTTTTTGGGCTCGTGCTTATGAAACATCTTGCTCGTATCATTCGTGTGCTCTTCAACAGCGCCTCATCATCGACCGCTGCGTCGCTACATATCACGAGGTATGTTGCCTAGTGGGAACACAGCATACTTTTACGTGAGAACTCGTTTGTGCTTTCTGTGTCGGCTTTTAGTTGTCGTGAATGCGTCCTCAAGCTGTAAACAAGTAATGACACTGGAAACCGTATTACTGAAGGCCCCGGGACCTTTGCAAGCAAGATTTGCCAACAACATGCTTCGCAAATTTTATTCCTAGGGCCAGCACTTGCGAAGTCCTTAAAATGAAAGTGTCTCCCCCCCCAAAAAAAAGAGGCAAACGTATCATTGAAAATAATGAAACAATGGCAAAGTTTGATACAAGTAAGTCGGTTATTAATAGAAGTCGGTTAACTCGGAAAGCTTTGTCTTCGTTAGTGTAATGTGCTATTTACTGCGGATGGCCTTCTCTAATCAGAGGCACAGCACCAGGAAGCGGATCTAATTTACTCCGAATAAAAAAAAATTAATTGGCAGAACAGCTTCTAACGTCGAAGCTTTTAAAGCCGGGAGTATGGTGCAATCTATGGTCTGCCGAAACAGGTTAGTGGGAGGCGTCACAGGAATTCTAAAAGCTCCACTACAGCATGCAACCGCTTATGTGAAACATGTGAATGTGCTACTGGCTGGAAAGGGAAGCTACATCGAGAAGAAGGAAAAAGAGCAGGTAAGGAGGGTGACGCACAGCATTAGCAATGGGTAGCAAAAGGTTAGAAAGGGAAATGACGATGAAGCAGAGGGGTGAGGATAAAGTATACATTTCCTTGCATATTACCACAAAGTAAGTATTTGGGAAGGGGGGCAATGATGGTAAGGGTGAATTATGTGAGGTTTAGGAAGTAGAGAAAAGAATGGAAACACCAAGCTGTCCTCAGAAGACGCAGAAAAAATAAAGAGAGGGATAGAACATTTCGCGACCTAAACGCATTAGCAATGATGAAAAAAATGAAAAACGAACACAACTGATAGAGTGAAAACGCGAAACAAAGGACAGATGTAAATTTAAAGTGGCAAAGTATAGCGCTGGAACAACTTTCTAACTCCGAATAAAGATATTTATGCAAGATCCATTCCTCCCTTGCTATATTCTCGACATTAAATTGGAGCTTGTTTCCACATTATTCTAACGATATAGGGCCAAGCTCTAAATTATATGAAACGTCACGAGTAACTGGTTATGACACGATGTTCTTCAGTTTGAACGTCGTGACCTGTCGAGACGCCTATAGCATTGTTTTAAAGCAAACTAGAAAAAAAAAACAGTGTCGAGAAGGGAAAGAAAGAAAGAAAGAAAGAAGGAAAGAAAGAAAGAAGGAACGAAAGAAAGAAAGAAGGAACGAAAGAAAGAAAGAAAGAAAGAAAGAAAGAAAGAAAGGAAGAAAGACGGCAAAGTGGAGAACTACCCAGTTAAGTGCATCAACATGTATACCATCCCCGCATGCTATTTTCAAATTTTTGAGTACGCTAGTTGAGTTAACTATCCGTTGACGATGGTTCCTCGGAATTGAAGTTCATCGAGCAGTGTATAGGACCCCAAGTCTTCTTAACATCACCACATTGTTCAAGGCTCGTTAGCTACTGCCGATTATATACGGTTAGTCTTGTATTGTACACATCACGGCTGGCTGAGTACGTATGTGAAGTTCTTAAAATCGGCATTCATTCCTCGTTACTTTAGTAAATCAAATTAACGTTCACCCTCTCTCTTTCTTTTTTTTTATTTTTTTTTCTCGTGACACTAACGGTACTGACGGAACGCAAGCAGAATTAAAAAGGTCTCCACAGCACATCATCGAGTGAACCGCCGTCTCTAAAACTGCAAACAATATGGACACTTATTCTTACCGATTCCGTTCCCAATGTACATTTGTGCAGAGCCTGCAAGAAGAAATGCTTTCGAAATGAATTGCCAACATGGCAGCGAAATGTACGCCCGTTTTCCTGAGCTGGTGTAGTGCCTATAGCCCCCCCCCCAAAATAAAAGAATTATTATTATTATTATTATTATTATTATTATTATTATTATTATTATTATTATTATTATTATATTATTATTATTATTATTATTATTATTATTATTATTATTATTATTATTATTATTATTATTATTATTAAACTCATTGCAATTCTCTCTCCATCAGTTTCATTAAACCTCTTCACGAAAGAGCTGATTACATTGTACAACAGGTAATGACAGAAACTCACTAAAATCATGCTGTGTGAATAAACGCGCAGAAAACACCGTTAAAATATTCAGCACAACTATCCATACACATGAGAAGAAAAACAAAAGCAAGGAAACTTCATAAACGCTTACCACAGCGCCAAGCTTTTCTTCACTACTACTACGATGTGGGTGGGATAGCCGGCTCTCATGTAGCTTACCCACCCATTGTTTTTCTGTTTGTCAGTTTTTCTTTTAATGTTGAAATATTAGGAAAGCTTGCTTGCAGCGCACTGATACTTCAAAAGCCTTATTCGTTCAACTATACAGAGGATGATTCTCCATGGGTTGTGTGGGTCATTTAGTTGCGCCAAGCGGCAGCTGTGTAAAACACAGAAATTTTCACGAAGCATTGCAACAGATCAAAACCTGAATTTAATACACTTCTGGTTAACAGTGGGCGGTTCTGCTTGGGAGGGTGCTATCAAGCAATTCATTCTGGTACGCAGACCAGGGAGGTAACTGTGCGAGGTAATGCAATATATATATATTTGTAAGGGATTCGAGAACAATGCGTTGGGGTTCACGATAAAGCCCCTCAAGGGACCCGATGGTTATAAGATAAGCGTATTTCCGCATTGAGAACGCTGACACACAGAGAAAGACAACCATATTTTAAGCTTAACCTTACGGGCAAAAAGTGATCCGAAGGTCTATGAGACTAAAGAAAAATGCTGAAGAAACGAGCCACTTATCTAGAAAAAATACAATGCCACATTGGCTCTGGGAGCAGCTGGTGAAAAAGAAAGAGGTAATTCTGGCACATTTGGACCGATTGTTTGTGGCTGCGTATGAGGCGTGTGCAGAAAATAGTATCTTCAATTTACGGGGCTTAGGTGCGCGCGATTCTGGCTCAGGTTTGAAGTTTCGACAAAATTTCTGTACTATGGTGAAATTTTTAGCTTTTCATCTTTTCACGTAAAAACCAAGTGGTCCGTGAGAAAAGGCAAAAGTGCCATGGACTATGGAAATAGTATTCATCACAGTGCAGTAAGGTGACGAGAAGAAATTTGTGGGAGGAAATTAAAAATACAGTAAAGTTTCGTCCACGAAATGTGTATGCCACAGAGACAGTGTATAAAAACACAGAAGCAAAAAAGGTTAAAGATACATAGCTACAGTTTCTGACGATAGTTTTGTAGGTAAACGTAATTATTATGTTCATGCCGACCACAATGAATGCGTCAACTTGTGCAGGTGTTTATTTTTTTATGCAGGAGTGTATGTTACACCGGCATTTTAGAAAGAATCTACCAAAGTGACGTGAATCACGCCAGTAAACGGGCACAATATCCTCCTAGCACCTCCCTGAAATGCCTCTTAAATCACTTTTTGTTTTTTTTTTCACCTCCCGTCAAACACAGAATGCCATCAAATGGGGCGGATAGCAGTTTGGTACTCGGTTAGCGAAGTAATTGGACAGGTCCAAACAGTAAACAGAATAAACTGAAACTTAAATTGGGTACAGGTGTTATACTTAACTACACAACGTATCGTGTGAAGGGAACCGCTACACAATGAAGAAAGTAACAAGAGCGTAGGATGAGTGGACACTCCCCTGTAATTGTCGCTTTTACATTTTTCCACTGAATGAAGAAAGAAAGTGGTAGTGATAAATCAAAACAATTTCCACCATTGGTTCCGGAACTACTTATTTCCGGTATGGCAATGCAGGGTCGTTCGTTATTCAGTGATGACTGGTTTATCTTCAAGCACAATTGAGGGTTATAGCAGTAATATCAAATGGCTCATGAGAACTGTTAGGTATGTTGCGTGCCAAAACCACGATATGCTTTAGAGAGACGCCATAGTGAAAGGCTCCACAAGGGCTCCACCTGGCACTCTCTAACACGCGCCTAAATGTAAGCACACGAAACGGTGTTAGAAGCAAAATAATATTGTAAGTAAGGAGAAGTACTTTGATATCTATCTTTTTTTGAAACGACGATTTTTCTCTTTCAGAATTTTTTTACTTTTTACTCGTTTATTTATTTTATAGGCAGGCGGTTACCTCAAACAAGCTTGAAAAACACTTTGTAATGTGCCCAACCAGAAATGTACGCGGGCACCCGGAATGGCTTCCGCAATTTCTTTTTATACGCTCTTTCACGTTCATCCCAGGTTCACTTTAATGTCCTTACGAATAAAATGTCCTTTTTATCTCCTGTACATGAACTGCGAAGACATCGGTCACGAAAACGTGTTGGAGAGATTATTTATTTTTTGTTTTTGCGTGACATCCCACTGGGAGTTAGCGACGATTAGAGAAGCAAGAAACTATTCACATTCGCGAGTCACATTAATAAGAAATCAGACCCTAACAAGGCATTAGACAAGTTGTATTCGTTGCCTTCCACGTGTCTTTCACACGGAGTGTGTAGGGCAGCACGCTGTGTGGGAATAAAAGGGATGAAGCTTGGGCAAGCTTGTTGATGCTTTTAATACCAGAAAAAAAAACTCGAAAGATTCAGCTTGTGTCTTGCCTGAATTTTGCGCTGTTTTCTTCCTCTTATAAGTTTGAGAATGGCGTACGTGGTCTTGAGCTCTAAGTATACTACGCTGTAGAACGGGTACATTAAAGCAGCTCGAAACGCACTTGCACCAGCAGTAGGGTTGCGACAAAAACTACGGAAAAACACCAAGAAAAAAAGGAAAGAATGGAAAAGAAGAGGAATAAAGTTCATGTCTGATAAATGCAGCCTACCTACAGCTGTGCTATTTCTATATTAAGGGCGTGTAGTTAAAGTCGATGGGCCTTGCCGTTTAGCCTCAGTAGACGTATTCGTGACGCTTTATCTCTGCAAGACTGTGACCTTTTTCGTCCTGTGACGCTTGCCGTTCATCTCCGTTTTCGATAGATATGATCGATCACTTTTCCTATATGAGCAGCTGGCGCAGCGTTGGCGATGTTCTTGTACGACCACATGGAAGGTTCTTGGTATCAGGAACTGCGAAGCCCTGATTTGCTGAGTATTCGACACCCTTCTTCCGAGGTTCATATATTATTCATGACTGTGGCAGAAAACAACCCAGACCTCTAACCAAGTCAAATATACAGTGAATCGAGGAATAGAATACTCCACTGAGCGATGTAATGAGTTGGACAAACATTCACAACCCCGAAGCTTTGAAGTAAGCTCTAAGCACTTCTAGGCAAAGCCAAGTTTTTGAAGGGTATGATAGCAACTATCATCAAATAAGTTTTCTGAGTGCTACTCAAAAACAGAGGAGTGTCACGTGAGCAGATAAGAACGGCTCCATATGCGAGCACGACAGTAAAGAAGAGACAGCGTGACATAAAAGTGGGTACACCTGTGACGCTAATTTCTCTTATCTGCACTCTAACGAGACGGTACTTACTACTAGGTATACGTAATTAGCTGCCATAAAAATATTCTACGTTGCAACCATGTGAACGATGTAGGACCGAACAGACAAGGATGTAGAATATAAAAAAATTGGTTCCAAATCTGCATGTTACACAGCAAATGTCATCGGAAGACGACAGTCTTGCGTCTGGAGAGAGTGAACAAAGCGTTTATTCGATGTTCTGCGCAAGAAAATCGGTGAATGGTATTCTGGAGGCGTTGGGTTAGAGTGCCTCGAGCGTGTAGCGGAGGGGAAATAACGAGCGCATCGAGGCACGTTACACACAAGCGCTATCTGGCAGTTATTTCCGAAAACGAACGCACAAAGCCCGCGGAGAAAGATGCGCGCCAGTCTCGGAGGTGATAAGGTGTAGAACGCAAAACGGCGGGCAGGTGCCACCACCGTGACGTGATACCAAAGCGTTGAAAAACACCTTTCTTAGCATCACGTTGCACTGTCAGCGCAGCGCGATAAACGCTACATTCCTTAGAGTTACTTGTGTGTGCTTCTTCTAGTATAAAGGCAGACATACAAAACATCGAAGCGTTGTTGTTGTGCCTCAGATATGCGCAATAATTGCTTTTTAATTGACAATCGCACAGCTACGAACGCTAAACCTTCAACAATATTGGTGGGCGCTGCGGATGGGCCGTTTGAGGCCGTTTGAAGTATCGTTGGGGCGGACAAAGAGACAAATGTACAGACAGACCAAAATTTTTTTGCCGAAGGTCCCCAAGAAAGACTATCGCCTTTAAAATATTCGACCAGTAAGTAGCGGGTGGGAAATGTTTTAGTGGTTGATATTTGCAACATTCACAGATTTCGTCTAACGACCCTATATGTACGGAGGTTATATAGTGCCGTTAGACATAGAGCCAAGTAGGTAGGTTTTGTCCGTTTTGTTGTTTCGTGCAAGAGGGGTTCGAAGTGCTCTCAACCTATTCTCAAATTTCTGTATACACCAGATGACTGCCAACAAATAGGCATAACATGTCACACTACAGCCATTGTCTTCACTTTTTATGAACACACAATCCGGACGAGTTTGCACTACCCTATCTCCCTCGACCCCACTTGTGTTAAAGAAAGGCAGCATCATACAGCAAAAACTACAAACGCCACGGCCGCTCGACGAGCTAACGCAATGCTTGTTTCGGCCCTTCGATAAGATCGAACCGTCACCGTGACGCGCTATCATTATCATCATAAACGACAACAACGACGTCGACGAAAACGAGGGCTACATAAGCATACTAACACGACATGCTTCTTTCTCATCTGGCTGCCACTTCTGGTGCTTCTTTCAACTGGAGCAGTCGACCAAGTGAGATCGACGAAGCTCGTAATTAACGAAAGAAATAAGGAAGAAAACAAAATAAAGCTGATGCGATGAAGGTCGTGCCCTCGTCAATGGCTCGTTCTCTCTTGCGAAAAACCAAAACAGGAGGGCAACGTTTGCCATCGGTTGATCGGCAAGTAAAACCAAGCAGGAAAAACATGGTTTCTCTGCTCACTGTCACTTAATGAGCGGCAAGCATGCAGCACAGCCGCCAACGACGTAGCGTGGTGAAGCATTTTGCAAGACAGATCAAGAAAGTATAAGAAACAGTCACACTTTATAGTGACCTCTGTATTCTGTCACGTGCGAAAAGGACGGAAAACTCGTTTGCTTAGCATTGAACTGTACCCTATGCCCTTTTGCACACAGTGCTTTAATGAGAATCTGGTGATGTTGAGCTATTGCCAAACAGCCGGCACACTACTTCGTGTTTACTTACGAATCAGCACACAAAGACAAGCAGGAAAGCAACGAAAAGGACACCGCTGCACTCGAAACAAGTTTATTTTACAGAAGGAACATGGTTAATGAAAAACATGATTGTGTACCACATCTAAAGAGGACGATCAGTTGCAGCATATTTTCCAAGAAGCCCGCCGCGGTGGTCTAGTGGCTACTGTACTCGGCTGCTGACCCGCCGGTCGCGGGATCGAGTCCCGGTTGCTGCGGCTGCATTTCCGATGGAGACGAAAATGTTGTAGGCCCGTGTGCTCAGATTTGGGTGCACGTTAAACAACCCCAGGTGGTCGAAATTTTCTTATTCCTCCACTACAGCATCTCTCATAATCATATGGTGATTTTGGGGTGTTAAACCCCATTTATCATATTTTCCAAAAAGCACACTTCAAAAACGTTTAAAATAATTGATGCTTGGATAATTTAGTTATCTTTTTTTGTATTAGCGACGAGGATTTCTTCGATAACTCTCCGATCGCCTTATTTCTGTGACTAGAAAATATTTCATTCTCAGGGAACAGCTGGAAGCAGCCACAATCTAAGCAATCCCGTCGAATTCCATAGTAAGCAATACTTGCTTATGCTCTATTCTGCTCAGTGAGTCTTCTATTTACGCACCGGCTAATTTGGCCGATGTACATCTCACCACATGCCACGGTCGCATAATATACCACCGCAGTTCTACACTCAACAAATGTATAAGCACGCTAAGCAGAGCTCCGAAATCTATCCTGTTTTGTCGATCACTTTCGATCCAGCCTGGCACAAACTTTCCAAGTTCCTCGGACAACTACATCATTTAATAAAAGCAATATTGTGGTTTCGTTTTGAAGGATTTCACTTGTATAATAATTGACCATCCTGTAGACGTCACGATGCCAAGCAAACGAAGGAACACCACAAGGCAGTGGCTTATTTGTTGATCGATAGGAGAATACATTCTCGCAATGAGGTATCCATCTAGAAATCGAAGTGATGTTTCCGGAATAAACTACGCCTTACGTTGGTTACGAACACAGGGTTGTTTATTCAGCACAATAATACAGAGGAATAAGCGCAAGAATTTTTCGTTGCTTGTGTGGAGCGGGCGTCCTCGTTGGAGTGCCGTGTGGAAAACGTGGCTACGACTGCGTCCTACTTTTTACCATTATATGCTCACTCGCCATCAGCTGTCGAGTCAACTAATGCGGAGTCTCTGCGCTAGGACGACGTCGGAGCACATTTTCTCGAGTAACAATACTTTAGTTCGATCGAGAGAGACAGCTAGGTCTATCATGAGTGAAACATTGAGAGGTAGGTTTGAATAAATTTTCGAACCTGCTGCTCAGCGTTACGTAAAAAAAAGGAGTGGTAGAAAAAAGCAGTGCGAAGGATTAGATGATTAAGGGAATGAAGCCTATATGGCTCGAAACTCTGAACACCCTAAGTTCGAAAACAACATTTTGGCCTAGTTGAGCCTAGAAGTGATAACTGAGGTCAACATTATGTATGATTGCTTCACTAAAAGCTTCTGCATTAGTAAAAAAAAATTTTAGAACCTATTTTACCAAGGCTGAGGGGTGGGGTCATATCACAGCCTACGATCACGATTCCCGATAGAGTGTGGTGATGTCACAATTAGGCAGCACGTTTTGTCAATATCGGTTCTAACTCACTCATTGGAAGCCAGTTCTTGTTTAATATTACCTATATCAACAATTAACCATTGATGACAAACATGTTTGGTTCATCCTGATTCGTTCGGTCTTGTATATATTATAGATTCAATTCGGTGGTCTAACATTGCACCCAGGACTTATCTTTACGAAAAAACAAAGTTGACCGTTACACTTGTGCACAATAACAGTAAGTTTGAATATATCCAAACTCGCCTCCATGGAAGCAAGCGAGACGTAGCAGCTCCGAATTATCCGAGCAGACTGAAAAACAACATAAAGCTGGAAAATAAAGGCGAAGATCCGAAGGAACAATTGTCTTACCCTTGCATACAACACCATCCTCTGCTCAAGTAAATGAGCTCCCCGGTGAAAAAGGCCTTCGGGTAACAAAGCATGAGCCAATTCGCGTAGCTTGCTCGTATTTTTTTCGAGTAGCAGCCACCCACGGTGCGTTTTAATCTCAATGTAATTGGCAGTGTGCCGAAAGTGTGTTTGCTTACCCCGGTTACGGCGTAGCAAGCCGTGTTGAGTAAACAAGGGCGCGAACACTGACAGAGCAAAAACAAGGTCAAATAAAAGCCACACTTGCAGCCTGCAGTCGACGAATGGCCGTTTTCCCATCAACGTCACGTGCGCTGTTAAACTCCCGAAGAGTGTAAACCCCTTTCCCACTCTTGTGACACAATTTCCGTTAATTTTCCTTCATTTATTTTTGTTTGCACGTTTCTTTGTTCTCTATATTATTCTCTCTTTATCTATTGCAGCAACCCAAATACTTGGCGTGTTAAGTTATTTAGCGTCGTGTACTATTTAGTTCTTCCTGCAATAAATGACTGAAACTTGGTGAGCCTGTCGTAAAAATGCCAGCAGGAAAAAGTGATTGGTACATTTTTTTAGAAGAAACACAGCTCAGGCTTACACACAGAATTGCACGGCTGGAAGTAGTCACAGCCACCATTATTCTACGTTCACCTCACGTAAGCGTCAAACACAGTAACTTGGGTATTTCATGCCAATACCAGGATATGATTACAGTTATGAGGCAGCTCATAGTGGAGGGCTCAGGGAATTTCGGACATCTGCTGTTATTTAACGTGTGCTTACATTACACAGTATGTGGTCCTCTATCCTCACGCCTCCTTCAAAATACTACTACAACGACCGGGAACGAACCCACGACCTTCGCTTCTCCGGCCGAGCACCGCAGCTACTGTTCTTCTGACACAGAAGTCATGTCATTATCATTCACACGACGATTCTGATGATCAGGGATGCCACTACGCGTCTGCAGTGATAAGAGAAGAAAGAGTTGCTGCACGAACAGGCCATTTCATAACACACGAATCTGAACTTTTCCAAACCCTTGTGTCGAAATTTTTGACGATGTGTATTCTAAAAAAGCCGGCTTAGACAAAGTACTCAAAAAATGCACTGCGCTTTCTGCAATTCCACTTTCTCAGGAGCGTAACTTCGAAGCGACCATCGAGAGAAATTCCCGACTGCCGCTTCCGTCAGGAGAGCTTGTCTGTCAGAACTCGTACATGTAAAGCAGAGCTATCATTCCGTGCCTCCACTTCACATTTAACAAAGATATTGTCACGAGCTCGTGACGTGAACGAAGGGAGCAGACTGCCCGTCAAAGAAGAAACTATTTGTTCGAGCCGAACTTGTAGCCGCGCAAAAGAGGAGTAAGACACTGGCACTGATAGCGGCGAACAGAGCGTCAAACGTCGATCAACCGAAAAGCGGCGAAGCGTGGCGGCATTTATACACTCACCGTCGAACATTCTAGCCTTATCGCTAGCGGGCAACGTAGGATCCAGAATAATCGGAAAGGTTCACGAAAGGGGGGCGTAATCTTAACAAAACGACCTACTACAGCCTCGAAGCTTCTCCGACACTGTAGGCACGGTTTGTGCTGAACATAGTGTAATGGGGCGATAACGAAACTTGAGGAAAGGAACGTGGCATTGCCCTCCTCTGAAAAAGGTATCGTCCCCATGCTTTACCAGAAGATGAAAGTAAAAAAATTAAGGCACGAAAAACAAGCACTAAATTACGATAGAGCAATAATTACAACATCAACAACAAAAACTGTTTCAGTTTGTTGACGCGTGTGAAACGGCTTGAGGCGCGCGACATGGACGACTTTCGGTTGCGATCGGCATCGTTGAGAGTTCGTGATGACGTCGGGTACAACCTCGTATTAGAGTGGGCCGACACGTCGAATTACCCTGCATGGTCCAAAATACCACTGCAGAAGTTTTTCACTGAGTCCACGTCGGCATATAGGCGTCCATACCCAAACACGTTCACCGGGCTGGTATTCCACGAAGCGCCGTCGAAGATTCTAACGGTGGCAATCCGTCGTCCGTAGATTCTTGATACGGAGGTGGGCGAGCCATCGGGCTTCTTCGACGCGCTGAAGGTACTCGCTCACATCGAGGTTTTCTTCGTCGGGGACGTTTGGTAACATGGCATCGAGCGTCGTTGCCGGTGTCCTTTCGTAGACCAACTTGTACGGCGTCATCTGCGTCTTTTCTTGTACAACGGTGTTGTATGCGAACGTCACGTATTGAAGGATGGCATCCCATGTTTTGTGTTCGACGTCAACGCACATGACCAGCAAGTCGGCGACAGTTTTCTTTAGCCCGTCAGTGAGGCAATTGGTCTGTGGATGGTAGGCGGTGGTGCGGCGATGATTTGTCTGGCTGTACCCAAGGATCGCCAGCATTAGATTCGCTGTAAAGACCGTACCTCTGTCGGTGATGAGAGCCTCCAGCGCACCGTGACGTAGAACAATGTTTTCAACAAAGATCTTGGCTACCTCAGATGCAATGCTCCTAGGCAGGGCTTTTGTCTCGGCGTAGCGGGTGAGGTAGTCGGTAGCTACGACGATTCATTTGTTTCCCGAATTCGACGTTGGAAACGGCCCCAGTAGGTCCATCCCGATTTGTTGGAACGGTCGGCACGGTGGTCCTTGTCGGCGCGGCGGGCCTTGTCGGTGGTGTCTTGCGTCGCTGACAGTCTCGACATTGTCCTCACGTAACGAGTGATGTCGGTGGTAAGGCGTGGCTAGTAGTACCTTTTTTGTATCCTCGCAAGCGTGCGGGAAACACAAAGGTGTACTGCCATTGGGTCGTTCTGTAGGGCCTGAAGTACTTCTGGTCTCACTGCTTCAGGAACCACGAGGAGGTTGTCGGCTCGAAGGGGCGAAAAGTTCTTCTTTAAAGAACTCCGTTTCGCAAGAAGAACGACTCTAGTTCTCTCTTGAAAGCATTCAGAACAGCCGTGCTGTTACCTTCAAGGTATTCGAAAAGGCTTCTGAGTTCCGGGTCAGCTCGCTGTTGCTCGACGAAGTCGTCGACAGTTATTGTTCCTAAGAAGTTGCCCTCGTCTAGGCTGTCGGGTGGTGGTGGTTACACGGGGGCACGAGACAAGCAGTCGGCATCGGAGTGTTTTCTTCCAGACTTGTAAACGATGGTCAGTCGAATTTTGAAGTCTGGGGCTCCAACGTGCGAGGCGACCCGAAGGATCTTTCAAGTTAGCTAGCCAACAGAAAGAGTAGTGGTCGCTTACAACTTTGAAAGGCCTGCCGTATAGGTAGGGGCGAAACTTTGGCGCTGCCCGGATGATAGCAAGGCACTCCTTTTCTCAGTTGCGGAATAGTTGGCTTCGGTCTTCGATAGCGACCAACTGGCATAACTGATCACCCTTTCCATGCCGTCAGTGCTCTGTATAAGGATGGCACCAAGTCCTACGCTTCTTGCGTTGGTGTGTACTTCTGTTTCGGCATGTTCATCGTAATGCACAAATATCGGTGGTGTTTGCAGGCGTCGTTTAAGTTCTTGAAATGTGCCGCTTCCCACCGGAATTCAACGTTGATTTTCGTGAGGTGAGTTAGCGGCTCCGTGATCTGCGAAAAACGTCTGACGAAACGCCATAGGCGCAAAATCCGAGGACTCGGCGTGCAGCGTTCTTGTCAGTTGGCTGCGGGAAATCAGCAATGGCGGCTGCTTTCCGCGGGTCCGGATGGACTGCAGAGTTACTAATCACGTGTGTCAGAAACAACAGCTCCTCGTACGCAAAGCGGCAATTTTCTGGCTTCAAAGCTAGTCCAGAGATGTCGATAGCTTGAAGTACCGCTTCAAGGCACCGGAGACGCTCGTCGAAGCTCGACGAAAACACGACGACATCATTCATGTACACGAGGCAAGTCTGCCTATTCAATACAGCCAGCACGGTGTCCATCACGCGCTGTAACGTCGCAGGCGCTGAGCAAAGACAAAATGGCATGTCCTTAACCTCGAAGAGGCCGTCTGGTGTGGTAAAGACCGCCTTCTCTCGATCTCTCTCGACAATCTCAATTCGCCAATAACCCGTATTGAGGTCCATCGAAGAAAAATATTTCGTGCTGTGGAGTCAGTCCAGGGCATCGTCTATACGTGGAAGGGAGTACACGTCCTCCTGTGTGATTTTGTTCAGGTGGTGGTAATCGACGCAAAAACGCAAGGTCCCATCCTTGTTCCTCACTAATACCACGGGTGACGCCCGCGGACTCTTGCACGGCTGAATTAATGATGTCGTCGCGTAGCATTTCGTCGACTTCTTTCTTCACGGCGTCTCGTTCGCGCGTCGAGACTCGGTACAGGCTTTGTCAAACTGGTCTGGCACTTTGTTCTGTGAAGATGCAATGTTTCGCGACTGGAGTTTGTCGAATTCACGATGATTACGAGAAGCAAGAGTAATCGCAAGAGCAGGGACTTGAGCTTGTCTCGCTTGCAGTTCGAAAGACTCAGGTTGACGCAGAAATTTAGTTCGGGACCTCGATTCGTCAAAGCTGCGTCGGCAGCATCGAAGAGGGCGAATTAATTGCTGGCCTCTGCGAATTTGTCGATGTAAGCGATCGTCGTACCACGGTTGAGGTGCCTGTATTCGTGACATGAAGTTTATATGCACCACCTCTGCTTTGCCAGCAGGCAGCTCAGCTATGCCTCTTGCAACGCAAATATGATGGTTTAGAAGTTGCTGATAAACCTCGACGACGCCTTCAAGGTTTTCTGCTTTTTCGGTGCCAACGAAGGTGACGACGCTAAAGAAAGGCGGCACGGTGACCTTCTCTTCTAGCACATTCAATGCGCTATTCCTTGGCGTTGTTTTCCGCAGCGTGTTTCTGAGGTTAGTGCGATTGACTCCGACCTAAGGTCAATGACAGCGCCATGATGACTTAGAAAGTCCATCCCAAGTATCACATCCCTGAAGCAATTTTGTAAGATTACAAAGCTCGCGGGATAAGTCTGGTTATTGATGGTGATTCTTGCTGTGCAGACTCCAGTCGGCGTCACTAAGTCACCTCCAGTGGTCCAAGTTTTGGGGCCTTGCCACGCAGTCCTCACGTTTTTCAAGTTCGTCGTGAAAGGCGCACTGATGACGGAATAGTCGGCTCCAGTATCGACGAGAGCAGTGTCGAGGTGGCCTTCGAATATCTCGTCGAGGTTGCTGGTTCGTCGCCGTGCGCTGCGGTTGGGTCGTGGCGTCGGTTCACGCCTACGTCTATTTGTCCGCTGCTTCTACGTTGCGTCGTGACGCCTTCTGCAGGCTGCGAAGGTTCGACGTCAAAACCCTTTTTGTCTTGCGGCGGGTGCTTTAGATTTCTTTGTAGCGTCGTCGGCGGAGGAGGATCTTCGGTAGTTAGTCGTACAGCAACCGCACCTCCATCGGTTGCTGCCCTTAGATTTATGAGTGAGGGCTTGGAGATTGGCCCCGAGCAGGGCTGGTGTACTGCCCGCGGGGCGGTTTGGAGTAGTGGCGTGGCGACGGCGAACGATAGGGTCGTCGGGGTGTCGTCTGCGCTACCGTGAGGTAGTCGGTGATGTCATGCCGTCATTCACCCTGTTGTGGGCACGGCGCGTTGATGTCGAAGCCATATGGACCCATTCGTTGGTACTGGCAACGGTGGTAGGTGTGCCAGGCCTCACCGCAGTGGTAGCAAAGCGGGCGATTGTCAGGTGCACACCAAACATTGGGTGCGCTGCGCTGTCTCGATTGCGAACGGTGAGACGTCTGTGGTGGTGGTGACGGTGGTGGTGGCGGAGGGGGCCGTCTGGTGACGGAAGTGTGACGGGGCGGCGTCATGGCGTGGGCGTGAAGGAGGGTCATGACGACGGGCTGCGGCAGCATAGCACATTACTTGAAGCTGCGGTTCTGGAGGATGAGAAACGCCCAGCGATTGCTGGATCTCCTAGCATACGACATCAGCGACATAGTCCACGCGAGGCTGCGCTGAAGAAAGAAATTTTTGCAGCTCTTCTTGCACGATCGCTCGGATCGTCTCACGCAAGTCGGCGGTTCCTTGCGCATTGATGTCGGCGTATCTTGTAGACGAGAAGCTATGGTTGTATTGACAAGTCCGCATCTCCACCGTTTTCTATATCGTCGATTCTTACGAAATGAATTCGACGACCGCCTTTGTGGTGTTCCTGATCAACGCAGCGAAGAGTTCTTGTTTAACTCCCCGCATGAGCTGATGGACCTTCTTCTGCGGGGACATGTTGGGGTCAGCGTGGTGGAAGAGGCGGCTCATTTTTTCCGTGAAAATGATGACATTTTCATTGGGCAGCTGCATCCAGGTCTCCAGCAACGCAGCGGCCTTCTCTTTGCGAGTGACGCTCGTGAATGTTTGCAGGAATACGCCGCAGAAAAGATCTCATGTTTGAAGCACAGACTCTCTGTTCTCAAACCACGTCATTGCCACGTCGTCAAGATGAAAGTAGACGCGACGGAGCTTCTCTTCCGCGTCCCAGTGGTTAAGGGTGGCCACTCGGTCGTATAGGTTTCTAGCCAGGTGTCCGGGACTTCAAGCGACGACCCATGAAAAATCAGTGGTTCTCTTGGCTGCTACATCATGATCGTGGGCAGTGGCGCAGCAGTCGTCATTGTTGCCGTGTTCAAAGTCATGACCTTGGTTTTCCGAGCATTGTCTTGTAGAGACACCTACTCTGCAGGTAAACCCTGCGGCTTGTTCGGTGCTCGTGGCTGGCGTCGGTGTCTTCTTCGCAGTGTGGGCTGGATTTACGGCTTGACTGGGGTGTCCGGTACATGATCGAAACAGCAGCTCCACCAGACGTCGCGGGGTCGTGACGTGAACGAAGGGAGCAGACTCCACGTCATAGTAGAAACTGTTAATTCGGGCCGAACTTGTTGCCACGCAAAAGAAAAGTAATACACTGGCACTGATAGTGGCGAACAGAGCGTCGGCCGTCGATCAACTGAAAAGCGGCGAATGGTGTTGGCATTTATACACTCGCCATCGAACATTCTAGCGTGATCGCTAGCGGTGACGTAAGTTCCAGAATACTCTTAAAGGTTCACGAAGGGAGTGTAATCTTAACAAAACGATCCAGTATAGCCTCGAAGCTTCTCTAACACTGTAGGCGTGGTTTGCGATGAACACAGTGTAACGGGGCGATAACAAGTCTTTAGGAAAGGAACGTGGCACTGTCGACAAGCAGGCTTTATATAGTATGCAATGATGCTTTCAGCTTTGATTGATCCATATGTGAGGTTTAACGCCCCAAAGCCTCCATATGATTATGAGAGACGCCATAATGGAGGGCTCCGGAAATTTCGACCACCTGGGGTTTTTTAACGTGCACCCAAATTTGAGCACACGGGCCTACAACATTTCCACCTCCATCAGAAATGCAGCCGCCGCAGCCGGGATTCGAACCCGCGACCTGCGGGTCAACAACCGAGTACATTAGTCACTAGACCACCGCTGCGGGGCTGCTTTCAGCTTTAATGAATAGACTGCCATGCAGAGAGAATGCTCAGCCAAATTATGTCATTTTCAAGTTGCCGTGGTTCATGGGGATAGTCTTTCTTTCTTTTTGACCGATGGTGACCATTCTGGCAAACTCATTCAAATACGCTATGAAAGAAATATGCTTCCCTTTTGAAGAAACGTAACAGCTGACTTTCAAAGGCTGTCTCGTACGAATGCGCGCAGATATCAAACGTTGTTCAGAGAGCAATATTGCATTTCGTAACCTTGCATTCTGCCGGCTACGTGACAGTTCAGACATCTAAATGCACAATTCAAGGCATTGAAAGCATGCTCTCGAAAGTACGCATGCACCGAAGAATTCGTAATATAAACGTCCAACTATCCAACCGTAGAGATGTTGCACATGTGCACAAGTGTGCATAACGCGCGTGCGTATGACTTCACAGGGCACGGGGGAGGGGAGTAGGAATGCAGAGATTACACGTTTCCTGCAGTTATAAACACGTTTTCGTTGGATGTTTCACGTTATACAAAACATCAGCGGAAAAGAAACCAACCTGGAAGTGTAACATTGCTACATCGTGTTTTTTGCTAAATTAGAAATGCGAAATTTTTTTCAGAAGGATGTCTTCGAGTTATTTGTAGATTTAAGACGTTCTATTGTTCTATTCTATTTGAGAGGTAGTAGGGAAAATGTTAGGTTGAAGAAAAAAAGTCTAAGAATCGGTATAACATGAAAGTGAAGAGTGTCCTTCCAGAAGAAGTTGAGCGTTTATTGTGCAGAGTTTCACCACAAGAGCAAAGAAATGAGTGCTACATTTATTGATATGTGCAATTTAACATTCCAAAACCACCATATCATTAAATGAGTGCAACAACAACATTTTTAATGTCACGAAGGGCAAGCAGCAAGAAACTTGCAGCATGCACCTCATGCAAAAGCACGTGCGAAATGAGCATGGACAGGACGAGCGTGGACAAACAACTATTAGCGCACGACACTTGAAGTGCGCTGTTCAAACAGAAAGAAATACGCATGAAACGAACGCACAAGTATACGAAGATGACTGTGAACTGTCACAACTTTCACTTCTTGATGCGTGAGCAGCGCGCTCGTTTTGTAAATGCGGCAGAGAACGAAGTGGCTTACGTGCTCTTTCTAATCACCTAAATTCAAGGGAAACTCACAGCAGAAGCGCAAGAGCAAGAAGTACAAAGCGTCCAAACCACCATGTGAAAACACTCGGATGGGCAACGGCGTGTGGCCGTCGACTCATCACAGCGCGTGGGCCGACGCCTTTCAGAGATCCTCCAACGCGCGCCTTTCGCACCAACTCGCTACTGACGACGCAAACGCGCAGGAGTTGCTGAACACAGAGAACTTCGAAGTTTATTTACTGAGTTCTTTTCATTTACTCAGTTTTAAATGCGAAGCATTTCTTAGCGAATTTCAGTGACGTTTAGCATATCTATCTATCTATCTATCTATCTATCTATCTATCTATCTATCTATCTATCTAGCCACCTATGACTTTTAGCTTTCCTGGCCATTTTGATAATTGTATTGATACCAAACTTGGTATGCCATAACAAGACTGTGAATAACATATTTGACTAGCCACGACAGGAAAATCATGACACGGATGTCATGAATATCATGATTTACATTTCATGGTCCTGCATCTCTTGCGGTGCTTTCGTCCACATGGCACGTTGCAAAACTGGTATGGTATGGCATGATTGCATGGCGAAAAAAGCGACAGACCCTTACATGAAAAGCATGACATGTGTGTCATGTAACAACATGACTACATGCCATGTGCCTGCTGCGCTCGGGGCCGTTTTGCTAGCGTCACATGTACCAAACTTGGTATTACGTGACGCCAGTGGATGACGAAGGTATGTGACTGGTGCAAACATGATAATCATGAGATGCACATATCACCGTCAAGGCACCAATACATTCTCACGTAACGTGGTGCGCGTGCTCACCGGCGTTCATTTCGTCGCGTCATGCCGGCGTTGCCACGCCAGGCGCTGGTCCTGACATATACTCGCAGGCGCGCGCTGCGCTGTGTTGCTTCGACGCATGCCGTTTCATCGCGTCCGGCATCCCTACGGCACGAAAAGAGGGAGACGCAGTGTTGTCTGAGTAACGCATCGGCGCGAAATGCAGCATGTCGCATTTCGCACTGGTTGCCGTCGAGCTGCGCCGATGGACGCTTATCACGCCGGTCACACCTGGCGTCAGACTACAGAGTGCTCGCATTTCGCTGACGTAGCGTCGCTGTACACAGCGTGCGCGTGCGTCAATGCTACAATGGAGTATGTTGGGCCCTTCATGATGAACTGGTGCAATCATGATAATTCTTAGGCGCATGATATGTAAGAACATCACAATATACCACGCTCATGGCATGCTCGCAGTCGTTTCGCTAGCTCCACATATACTAAATTTGGTATCACGTGACGTCAATAGACTACGAAGGTAACGGCATCATTTGCGTGCACCTCTTAACGTTGTGCTGATTTTAAAATGACATATCAACCTTTCTCATTCGTGCTTCGCATATAATCGATTCCCACATTGCGTGGGATCTACCAGTCTTTTTCTGTTTGTCTTTAGGCAGACTGGAACAAACCACACATTGATAGAGTTCATTCACAATTTTCTGCGGGTAAGTCGGACATTACCGGAGCAATGTCGACTTAGTGACGACGTCTCAAACTTTTCTCCGCTTGTATTGTCTCTTGTACAATATGTCTTTTTTCTTCTAAAGCACAGGTGTACCTAATGTAAATCCTTGATTAACATCGCTGTCTTTCTTTTGCCTTCCCCTTTCTACGTTTATCAGCGCCTTCTTCCTCAAATATCCATAGATTATCTTTAATTTTTCATTTCCTGCAAGTCCGCACATGAAACTTCAGTTAAAAATATTCATCTTGTATATTGTGACGTACGCACGATGGCCGTTTCCTCCACTCGTCGTTGGGCTCAACATCTTGTTTTTCCTCCCTTCTTGAGCTAAATCCTCAACATTTGCGCACTGCACGCCTTTGTTTGATCCCGTGTTTCGTTTCAATGGGCTTAACGTTCCTGAAATGTACACTTTGAGTCCATAACACGATACTGTACGCAACGTTACTAACAGTTGTTTCGTGGAACGTTTTCGAGAGTTGCAACGTTGTTCGGAGAAAACTTGTGGCCGACAGTAGCGCTCTGAGTTTAAAATGAATTGGTTTATTTGTTTAGAATGGTGCACCACTCACTGTATCGAAACAATAGCATGGAGGCATGTCCTTCAAACGCGAAAAAACAGCGGTTCGCAGCACATCCGTTCGTCCTTGCAGCACATCCGTTCGTCCACCCGTTCGTCCTTGCTTTAGTCAGTCTATGTGTTCGTCTGTGCGACGTCTATGCGTCCGTCCATGCATCCGTTTGTGTGTCCATCCGTTCATCCTTACGTGCGTTCGTCGGTCTGTGCGCCCGTCACTTTGTCCATGTGTCCACCCGTCCGTCCATCTAGTGAACACTCCAGATACTGCCACCTCGCTTCTTTTCATAATATATTCATCATATAGAAGTACCGCCATCCAGTGGACATTCCAAGGACTAAACGAGAGGTGAAATGGCCGGACTAGAGGGTCGGCACGCGCGCACTTTCTTGATTGATTGATTGGTATGTGGGGTTTAACGTGCCAAAACCACTATATGATTATGAGAGACGCCGTAGTGGAGGGCTCCAAAAATTTAGACCACCTGGGGTTCTTTAACGTGCACCCAAATCTGAGCACACGGGCCTACAACATTTCCGCCTCCATCGGAAATGCAGCCGCCGCAGCCGGGATTCGAACCCGCGTCCTGCGGGTCAGCAGCCGAGTACCTTAGCCACTAGACCACCGCGGCGGGGCGCGCGCACTTTCTTAAGGCGTGCGCTTCCTGTATAGTTCCTACCTTTTAACGCCACTAGTTCATCGCAATGCGGCCAAACCTCGCTTAACCTTGCTAAAACTAAGGAGGTTACGCCCAGCGAGTTTGACGTGGCAACCTTTTTTGCTCGGATAGTGCACAAAATTCGTCCTTCTGTTACTAGTTTTTTTATAGTAAGCATCAAATCAAGGCAAATTTTATGGGAGAATAAATCACCTATACTCCTCTCTGTAGGTTAGTTCATCGGAAAGAACTATCTTTTTATTTATGATTAACGTGCACGGGTTTCCTCCTCAACTCAAAAGAGTGCGCGCGTGCTGCTCCTCCAGTTCGCTGTGGAGATGGCTACCTTCTCCTTCTCGTCTTCCTCCTCCTCCTCCTCCTCCTCCTCCTCCTCCTACTACTACTACTACTACTACTACTACTACTACTACTACTACTACTACTACTACTACTACTACTACTACTACTACTACTACTACTACACCGTGGAGGCCCGACCCACGGCTTAAGGAGATTCGCCCCTAAAAAGAGATGACATATATAAGCGCCTGCCAAGGGCTATGTAATGAACAAAATATGTAAACCTCATGGTTACCATGCAGTTTCGTTGAAGTACGGGATTTCTCGCCATCAGCTGAAAGTACTTCCAGCTTTGAGCATGCTGCATGCTTTTAGGAGGACAGATAATACGTCGCACGCCTTTGTGCCTACCTTATCTCAAAAACAAGCACCCTAATGTGATGGAGCTGAAACTCGTGAACCGCTCTTTTTTCTTGCCTTGTATTACTCTGGTGCTTCCTGCGTACATTCTTCGGCGAAATTAAGCAGGACCTGCTCTGAGATATAGCGATCTTTACAAGGATGGGCCTGAACAAGCGCCAGAGGTAGGGAGTTTGCTTTGAAAGAAGGCAATGCTGGTCACCAAATGCTTTATTACTGTCCTGGTACTTGTGGACTTTTTTGTCACCTTGCGAGACGCCACAACGATGGATGAGCACTCAACCCTCTGTTTCACACTTCTCTTCACATGACCATGAAAAGATGTTCTCCACTGGTACAGAAATGCTTTGAAGAATTCCCCACTAACGCGTGCCCGAAGAAAGTCATTTTTCTCTTCCGCCCTTAGCGTCATTGCCTTGCTGAGAAAGTATGCCACCTCTTTTTGCTTTTTCCCAATTAGCCATTCAGGACTGTTCTTTTTTTTCTTGTTTGTGGTTCAGAGAGAGAAAAAAAATAGAGAGGAAAGGCAGGAAGATTCACCAAGCTTAGCTCAGCTGGCTACCCTACACTTGGTGTGAGGGAAAGGAGAATAGTAGAACGGAAAGAGATAGAGAGAAAAGAAGAAGTGTAAGAAAGAGATGGACAACTAGTCAGCTCGAGACTACACAGTACGGTCTCACGATGTTCTTTCCCAAGCACCCGTGAAGTCCGGTGGTCCTTGAAAAGCAAAAGAGAGCTTCCTTGGCTTTTGTTAAGAAATTTTAAAATCCTAAGCAAACACATGAACTTACACAGGCTACACGTACTCTACGCCACAGCATACAGAAATAAATGTCCATGGTGCGAGACCACACCAACTCTGCTTCGCATTACGTGGGAGTGCCCAATTCACAACGAAGAACGCCCCAACATGAACAACAGAGAGGAACAATGGGAGGCACTGCTGTCCAGCTTGGTCTTTGACGATCAGCTTTGGCTGGCTCAATGGGCAGATATGATGGCGAGGTCCTACAGAGCCCTGGAATAGTGACCCAATCATTTCTAATGCTCCTAGTTAAGTCTAAACAAAGCTCTTTCTCTTTTTCTCTGAGCTCGCAGCAATATTTGCCGGCACATTATACACACATATCCAGTGACGCAGTTCAAATTGTTGTTGCGTGTTGCTAACATTTTAGAGAAAAGACAGGTGACGCTCTATAAAGGATGCAGAAGGCCAATAGGATGAAGCGAAGGCGACGAAAAAAGAACTGCAGTGAATAACTTCAGAGGGATCGTTCGAGCCTGATGAGACATTAAGAAAGATATTTTCATCCAACGATAGATTTAAATATTTTGGTCAGGTTACTTTCGTACCGAATGAATAAGAGTGACAAAAAACTGACAGTAATAGTATTGAGCATGTTGCGTCCCAAAACCTTGATGACTATGAAAGACGCCGTAGTGAAGGGTCCCTGAAGTTTTGACGATCTTGTGTGCCATAACGTGCGCATTACACAATCCTTTACGATTTCGCGTCCATCTTACTGTGACTGAAGCAGCCAGAATCGCGCCCGCAAACTTCGGTTCAACAGCTGAGCAGCGTAAATGCTACACCACCACGTCGAATGAGTAAGCAACAGCTATGACAGCGCGTCTAAAAACAGTGTGATCGTGTGGGAATAAATTCATAAACTTAAATAATTAAGCGATAATGCTTTCAATATGAAATAATCCCTCAATGCCCTCCATTAGCTTGTTTACGTTTTTATTTATAGGTCCGCTTTTCCGTTCACTGGTACACAAAAGCGCGCAATGGCTCTTAGTAATCGGTGATATGTGCACAATCATACACTAAATTGGAAAAGCAGTGAAACATAAATCTGTGAGCTGGCATTCACGCTAAAACATGCACGATGTTTGCCATGCTAAGTCATAAGAAACGTATACTATAAGTTTTAACGTTAATCAACAATACCTCAACTATGCTATGCATTCTACGTGATGATTATAATAGCATCACACTCTGTATATACATTATACTTTCAATAAAGGGTGGATGTATTTCCAAAAAGGCAGTTACGATCCACGCATTCCCCGAAAAGAACATCGCCAGCGACATCAGCTAGCGAACACACAGGCCAAATAGCGTCAACAATACGAGAGAACTCCGTGAAAAACAGCAACTGAATGCTGAAAACGAGTTTTTAAAGTCGCCTTCTGAATAGCTTGGCGTTTTCTAGATAAGAGTGCATTTACGACCCGCGTCCCGCCTTTCTACGTTCGTACTCATGGCACGTTTCGCGTGAAGTGGTCCGGCCGTAATAAAAGGCAGCATAAATCGCTGCGGGACGGTCTTATCTTGCCTCCTAGTTATATCTCACCCCGGCTGGATCATTCCCATAAGGTCGGGTTGCCTTCTTGCAGGACTCGCGCCTTTTCTCAGTCTTTCATACCTCGCACCTCCGAGGACTGGAACCGGCTTCCCGCATCAGTGGCAACGATTGTAAATCACCTTCATTTCAAAAGTGTCTTAGCTAATTATGTGTAATTACAGCCAACAAAGTATTGTATTACCCGATGCTGTGTTGTTCCTGTACAGTAGTTATTTTCTTGTCGTTTTTTCTGTCTCGATGTAATTCTCATCATTCCCGCGTTTTTGTTTGCTATAAAGCCTGTTAGCTAACCTGTATAATTAAGGTCTTCTGCTTGATGTAAGATTCGCCGCTGCATTTGTAAAAATGTTTGTCTTTTCTTTCGCAACCACTCCCCTCTGTAATGCCGTTTGGCCCTGAGGGTATTGCAAATAAAAAAATAAAAACCACAAAAAAACGATGGTTTTTCATCTTTTCCTTCCTTCCCTATAGCAGGGCGAAATATTCGCTATAAAGTCAGGACACGTTGGTATGGTTCCGGCGTAGAAGAACGTACCTAGATTATCTGCCTCAACAAGGATGCGATGCTCTCAGGTGTAGCTCAATTATTCGTTTCACGGCTGATTTGCCTTACCAAATCAGATTATCCGGCCATTCATGCAAAAGGTTATTGAACCATCCACTTACACACTAAACAGAAATAACCTGAAATAATCTTGAAACCGCGGTAAACCACTTGTCCTCTAGTGAACTACCTTTTCTGGGGTTTTTCTTTTTTTTTCCACCTACCAGTCGAAGTAAAAATTTACTCTCGTGCTCACTGAGTTTTTGAATGTAGGAAGGGTAGTAATTATTTACTTCACTGAGGCTTTGAGCCAGTATAGAGAGAGTAAATGTTTACCGCCTTCACGTGTGTTTTGAGGTGATTTCTGGGAGTTTTTCAGGTGGTAAAGAATCATAAAGTTGACAGGTGCATTCGCCCAGAAAGTCGACAAATTCATTCATTATCAAATTACGGCAGAATTGATGACACACAGATTATCAAACAGACAACCACGCACATACAACCAATGCAGAATAAAACAGCACTTCAACAGACTGCACTTGTTACTCTACTCTACGTAGACAATCCGGTATTCATAAGCATGTTTCTTGGACCTGCCCTGTAGTGCCGGCAGGAGAGCTGTTTTTTGCATCAATTAATAATAATGGTTTAACATGCAAGCATAAACTTCAGGTGGGATGCGGGTCGCTAGATGTCATACCGATCTTTTATTTCAAACCCACTCGACCTCACCTTATTGAATATCCAATAATTAGCTCGCGCACCGGTTTGTTGGCCCCACCCGTGTTAACACTGCTGATCCACAACTATATAAAATATAAAGATGCACACAACATTGAGCGGCGGTGCACAAACACAGTACGTATTGATGAGAGCGGGTGTAGAAGAGCGGTGCACGCCTGTATACAAGCTTCTTGCCGACGGCGTACTAGGCCTTTTCGAGGAGCATGGCTATGCAATCAACGACAGCTGGCGATCACAGAATACATCTCCTGTGGCAATTTCATCGACATTTCGGGCTGCGAAATTCGGGCTGCACTTTACTCCAGCAGACATCGTCTTCTGTGAAACAAAACATATGCGATGCTTCTTTTACCTGCCCCGTCGACGCACTCATAATGGCCGGCATCGTGTTGACGACGTAGCGAAACCTTTCTCTCATCACTTCGGTAACTGGTAACTCTTCAAGACGCAACTACGGACGATGAAACCAGCTTGATTTTGTTGCCGCTGGCAGCTCTTCGCGAATCAGCACGAAATTGAGGTATCCACGACGTACAGAGGTTCGCACTCGGAAGTGCACGGTTGCTCGATGATGTAAGGAAAACATGAGATCCATCAGCTCACCCAGACACACATATCCCGAGCTTCTTCCAACGTCTGTCTTCGGGGCCGCCGCACAGCAAAAGCCAACGATTTGCGAAAATATGCAGAAAAGCTTTCCAGCTGGTTTATTCTTTTCTTGGAGCAGGTTTATTCTTTTCTGTTCACTAATTCGCGAGCTAGGGTGCTCTCGCCCGTTCTCTTCCCAGGACTGACGAGTATCTCGGAACCATCTTAACAAAGAACAAAATATAACGAAAAAGTCACAGCTTTCCCGCAAAGCAAAGTAATGCACGTGAATGCAACGAATTGGATGGTATCGCACAGAATGGAACGCAGATCGAAACGTGCCCCGCGTTTCTCCCACACAAATGACGCACGAAACGTACTCGCAGGTACAGATCACGCGAATAAGCGTCTAAGCTGTTACTTCGCTGTGTCTGAAGAGCGTGCTATTTTCGCAAAGAGAGACTGCAATGATTGTGGTGACTTTGTGCGGGCGGTAACTACAGCAGAATCGTTTCCGATAAAGCCCGAAGTCAGCCAAGTCGTACGATCCTCCCCTCCTCCCGAACGCGAGATAAGGGCGCGCGTGGGAGCATCGCTCCCCTCCTCTGAGAGAGGCAAAGTACGCGTGGGAAATTACAGCGCGTGCCGCCGCGCGATGTGGCGACGCGCGCTCATTACGCCAACTTGCTGGTTATGCTGAAAATACAATAGTCCCCCCCCCGAGATTCCCGTGAGCAGCTGTAAGTAGTAGATATAAATTTAGTGCCGTTTGATCAGTTAGTGGTTAACACCTCGAACTCACGATTGACAGGACCCAAGTTCGATTTCACGCGCTGAAGTGTCTTTTTTACACACAAGCATATATATATATATATATATATATATATATATATATATATATATATATATATATATATATATATATATATATATATATATATACGGTGAGTGAAACCGCCACCACCAGAAAAATTGAGCCTAGAGTATTCATATAATTGCTATCGCAATAAAAGAAGGGGATGACCTTACTCTACGTCTGGCGGTCGCATTTCGCCAATTTTCCATTGGAAGGATGCCCTCCTTAGCAACTAGAACTTCATTCTGCTGAGCACCATGCCGAAAGCGCGATTCTACCTATCTAACCAGTAGGTGCCTGGCGGCAGTAATTTTCTGCCTCCCACAGCAGCGGCGGATGCTCAACTATTTTCACCAAGGCTGTGCTGGGCTAAGGTAAGCCCAGGGGCCTTCGGAGAACCATATGGGGCTACCTTTCAAGATGAGTACCCAGAAGCAACCGAGTCCGAGGTCGGTGTACTCCTCTACCCAATGGGAAACACCGGTGGGAAAAACCAGCTCAATTTCTCAGAAATCTGAACCTAATGTCTTTTATTATTGTTAGGTAATTCAAAAGCTCAATATTAGTACCCAAAATAACGGATAATAACGTATCCTTTCACGTATCAATTTTATAAAATCTCAAAGGTCATACACGGCAGGCCAAAGAAACAAAATCTTAATCTGACAATAATGCACAAGGTCTACGGTCATCGAACAGTTTTGTTGCTGCTAACATTTGGAACACTATCCCTACCCTAATTAAATGTCTGCCAAATATGATACAAATCTCAGGAAACTTTTTCTATCGGAGAGTTACCAGTTGCCATACAAATATTGCACAAAGTTCTGTACATGTGACATTTCTTATGTTTTTTATTATAGAACTATCTTTTTCAAGATTCTACTCGCTAATTAAACAACATGCCTTGTCTATAGAGGATCTCTAACTATCCATATCGGCTACGGATCTGGATGTTTCCGCAGAAATATGTTGTAAGTAAGTTTATTGAAAAATAAAGCATTCCTCTTTTTTTTACTAGTTATACTGCAATATATGCGTATTCATTGTAACTTCTAACTTGAACCAGGACCTTAAACTTCAATTTAAATATTTCAAACTTTTCAAGAATATTCCTAAAACCGGAAGTAAGTCAAAATTAACGTGTGTCTCGGTACTCGTGCTACAAAACAAAAAAAGGCGTAAGAGTGTGCGTGTCAAGGTTAGTATAGTGGAAATGCAAAATTTCTTGCTTTAAATTACCTCCCTCGACGTACTATGCGAAGCCTTTCATTCCATACTTCTTTTTTTTTTCGTATCCTTTGCCATCAGGTTTATCATAGCCTAAGCAAGACAGACAAAAAATGTAGATCGCCTTTTCAGCTCACTTCTTCAATTTCAATCTTTTCAGATGTCTGGAGTGGGCGCCTTAAAGAAAATATTGAAGTCGAGCTTCTACTAAAAGCTCTGAGTAGACTATTAAAGGTTCAAGGAATTGGTTTGAGGAAGGCTTCTTAAAACTCATCCAAATTTCGAGTGCCCAACAAAGTTTCGACTCCA
The DNA here is from genome assembly GCA_013436015.1 of Rhipicephalus annulatus. Lineage (NCBI taxonomy): Eukaryota > Metazoa > Arthropoda > Arachnida > Ixodida > Ixodidae > Rhipicephalus > Rhipicephalus annulatus. The sequence goes on along the minus strand of WOVY01010286.1, from coordinate 159,007 downwards.
TGCGAAGAAGAACCCGTTTAATCCGTTTTTATTTTGATGACAAGCGTTGAAGGCTAGGGCTTTTGCAATCTCAGAGTTCCAAGAAGGTCCTTAAAAAATGAAACCTTTTTTTTATTCACTCTTTACTGACAAGTCTACTTTCGCAACTTTTTTGTTGTCTTGTAAGTGTGAATATATGGATGGATGAACTTTATTAGGTCCTCCGGAGCGTGCTTTAGCACCCTGCTGGCCGCTCCCACGTCGCAACAGAAAGACGAAGCCTCCCTTCTGCGTGGCAGGCCCGATGAACTGCCTATAACTGCACTTCGAGTCTAGAGCTGGTGATAGCAACCGCCCAATCGGACGGCGTGATGACTTCACCACAGTGTAACTCGAGACACAGCCAGAGCATGTGTTTTAAGTTAGCTGTATTATTGCAGAAAGAACGTGTATTAGTTGGCTTTATTTCGGGATACATCTTGTTCAATAGCACGGGGTTGGGGTATGCCCTGACTTGAAGAAGCCTGAGTGTCAGAGCCTGAAGGTATGCACAGTCAGTGAAGATATTTGCTTATCTACAAAAGATTTCATAGCAAATGCAAGCCTAGAACTAGGAAATTAAAATATTGATGCCGTAGCGAGTACCCAGCAAGTTTGCTTGCGGCAGTTAGCAAATGAGTGCATAGAAAAGGCTCTAAAAGGTCACCTTTCTAGCTTTCGCGCTCACTCTGCTGCGCCTTCCGTGCAGGCCTGGCGTTTTTTTTTTTCTATTTCAACCGACAGTGGTCAACAACACTGGCAGTGGGCTACTAAAACGGCCCTTTTTGTGATCTCACAACAGCTTTCCCCGTAAAAGCCTGGATAACCTAGGGGCAAGACACTTGCCCTCATACCATTGGTAGGCGGTTTCAAATCCCACTTCGCGAGACATTTTTTTTTCGGCGCGACGTCCTCCAATTTTCTTTTGTTTTTCGTTGTCTTTGTCTCGCTCTTCTCCCTTTCGCGTACACCCTTGCTATACGAAGGATCAATCGGCGCACGTGTTACGTAGCGAAGCCCTAGAGGAAGAAGAGGGGAAAAAAGCGGGCCCTAGTTAATAACGACGATAGTTTTCGACCAAGACAGACATTTCACGCTGAGCTAGAGCAGCATCGCTGTTTCTAAAGATTGCAATCCACTTATATTTTGTGGCTGCTTTTCTCGTACGTGTTGCGCTGTTTCCCAGAAATAAATTATTGATACTGACAAAAATTTAATGCTTCCAAGAGATTCAAACACAGGCTCAAGCTTTCTTTTTTTGAGCAACACGTATGAGCGTCCTATGTAACTTCGTACTGAATAATAATGGGAGCGTGACATATTGCAATCACTGCTTTTCATAATTTTATAACTAAGAATGTGAATTCAAAATCCACACTGATGACGGTATTATCACGCTAGAAATAAGTTTGCAAACAAATGGGTTGCGCTAAATCAAAAAAGAAAGAGCAAAATCTTGACGTTTTGCTGTCAAGACGTCGCTCAAAAGGTGCAGCGACAGTGTTTGTTTATCACAAGACTGCAAGCAACTGCGCAGCACTTCAGGGCAAACACACCCGTTTGTCGAAAAAAAAAAAGACTTGCCTTTTTTTTATTGTGAGCTCAACTGTTTTTTTTTTCTTAGAAAACGTTCGGAAACCACGACTACCGACTCCACCTCCTCCCCTCTCGTTTGACAAGGTGTGTCTGCTTGCCGGGCGAATCGTTTTTCTGTTAACCTTCCTTCTCTTTTAATTTTTCTCCTTTCCTTCTCTCCTTTATCAAATTATTTCTTTCCATCGAGGGATTGTAGGTTTGATCAGAGCTGCAAGAAGAAAACGCACGGTGGCAGATTCTCAATAGCGAAATCGATGGAGGCATGTCTGTGTAGCGCGAAATGTAGGAAGTCGCACTGAGTCGCTGTCAGACGGGTGTTTTGCGAAATTCGACAAACAGAAACGACTGGATCGTATTATCAACTCTGGAAAAGGAAGTTGTCACTAAGACAGCAATGACAGTTAAATAAAAATAAAAAGCAACGTCTTCTGAAAGACGTCACCGATATTCTAGCGAAATCTCTGGTGCTTCCTATAACCTTCGTATCGGTCCACAACGAGGACTGCCAGAAAAAAATAAAAGAGGACACACATCTTTGCGACAACACGACTGCTTTCGAAGACACTCTGTGCGGTGGCCATCGTCATTCCGACCTGTCACGGAAACTTCTTTCTCTCCCACTCTAAGTTCCAGCTCCTTTTAAAATAGCAACACATTAAAGTATTTCTCTCTCCGGGTGGGCTTTGCTTTAGTTGTTCTTGTGTCGTTGCAATGGCATTTTGTTATAAGGAACAGCCTTCCGGGCTTCGTGGAGACGAGCGAATCTTCGCCGCAGCTGCAACAAAAGAGACAAGTTCTTTGGTGGTTTTTAGAAGGAATGAAATCCTGTCTACTTGCTTACATGACAAAAAAAAAAGAACTGTATCATGCCTAGAACCAAGGAAAAAAGACGAGGCTGCATGCTTGATAGAAACGCCAGACCAAAATTATTTTTCTCGAAGCCAGCGAATGCGAGTCTTTCATGACAGCACAAAAGAGGTTGTGCAATTTTTTTAACATTTTTGTACGTGTCATCTAACGTTTTTTTTCCCTTCTATCTTTATTTTTGTGCTGATGTGTCTAATGTTATTTATATACCTTCAGAATTCATTCGGTCAGAGACATACAAGATTATAACATTCCAGACACTTGGAAAAATGCGTTAGGTAGGGGCCTCTTGAAGCCTTGGCGCAGATAACACGATGCAGCAAAGAGCAAGAGTTGTAGCGGCACATCGGGTGTGGAAGTGTTAGAGGGAAATTAAATCGTGCAGTTAACTAGCAGCAGCTATAATAAATGAGTTGTACAACAACCAGAATTTCCGTGCCACATTTAATTGTAATAGAGTTGAAAATGATACAAAAACTCTATGTGTAATCTATGATAAGGTTAGACTAGCATTGTAATCTATGATTGATAGAAAATTCAATAAAAAGAATGGAATAACCACCTATTCAAACCATTGTGCAACGGATAACATAACTGAAAAACATTTTTTGGTCGGGAAGCATTAAGTTAACGTTACCTCATAAATTAAAACCACATGGCATTGTTCACCGGCGGCAAAGATTAATTGCAACAGATGATCGAGGAACTTAGCCCAGAAGGTGTAACATTAGCACTGAAGATTGCTTAGCAAAAGACAAAGGTGACATTAAAAAGCCTACGAGAAAATCAGCGGTTCATGACTGATAGCCCAACGTAGAGAACACAATGAGCAGTATATTTATTTCATATAATCAAAGGGAGTTCCAGTCACGAGATGGGCAGGTATTTTGGTGCGCTGCCAGCGTTCTGAAGAATTTTTATGCTTCTCCCACTACGCCAGTGGAGAGCGCCATGGTCCACCGATATTAACGGGATAAGCCTGCTGTGAGTGGTGTGTGACAAGGTTAGCATAGAAATAGGTGCCAAATGTTATAAATGCAAACTCATAGAGCCGGGAAAACTTCCAATGATTGCGATGCCCCGAAGCAGAATTTCTATTTTCTTAGAAGGACAGAAGGATTAGCAGGTTGGTGCCACCTAATAATAAATGTAGGCGAGCGGAAATCAATGCAACACATGGAATTTGTGTGGTCTTCGTGAGTTCTATTGTTTTTTACCTGCGAACCTACTTTTCATGTCAAAGTCGATGCCTAACATGCTACAGTTCCTCCTCTCCTTTATATTACGTCCTCTCAAGCGGGATCGCCATTTCCGTGTCATGATTTCAAGGTGTTTTACCGAACTGTCAAGTCAGCCAGCCGCTAGAGAAATATACGGTTCACTATGTATGGAGTGAATGCTCATTCCGCTGCACACAGAAAAGACAGGGCAGGTGCGAATGAAGTTTTGCTTACTCATGCCACTGGGCTGTGAAATAGATGCAGTCATACGTTTTATGAATCGTCTTCGAAGATAACCATAAAAGGCTTCTTCGGCTTCACGCACTTTCCACCAAGCTGGAAAAAGAGCGTGGTATTTTCAGCTAGTTGGCTTCGGTGTTCACGTCCACCCCGTAGAAGACCTCCTACGCAAGTTACGAAAAAGCAGCATGAATACGTGGTTCACTAAGAGGAATATATTTTATGGAATCGACGTTTTATACTTGTTTTCAGCGTGAAAACGTTTGGCGATCCTGGCTTATCTTGCCCAAACAGTGTGGTGGTAGCTGGTTGCAAGAACAAACAAAAAGCCTGCTGCTACTAGCACGTGCAGAGGCTACAAATTTTGTCCCCATTCAGCCACTTTTCTTCTTTTTTCTCCATTCTTTCCTCATTTTTTTTGTATCTCACACTCCTTTGAACAGGCGGGAATAAAGGACCACACTGTCTTAACCCTACTTATTTTGTTTTCTCATTTCTTTCTATCATCCACGTCATACGTTGCCGGACTCAGTGTTTTGATATTCCTCCAGGTCTGAAGCCAAGTTACAAATCAAAAGTAGCAGATAGTTTCTTTTGGCTTACTTCTTGTGAGGTACCAGCTATGTAGATAGCACGAAATTATGCTGAAGCACACATTTTCCTCCTTAGATATCACAGACTTATTTTCCCGACCCCTATGTAGCAGGATGCAGTGATAAAATGTACTACAAACGTGGAATATGGGTTTGAATAAGGGAGACTTTCCTTTCTCCTTTACACGCGCGTGCCACATGAACAACCAAATAAAAATTCACAAAATAGTAGATAACTTCTAAACTCTTACGCCGGTACTTCATGCAAGACCTTATATAAGCAGCGATTGTAATATATTGGCTCACTGAACTAAATATGAGGTAGTAGACATCTGCATACTTGCTCAGCAAGATTTAAATAAAATGGTTTGACAGCACGTAACTTTACTTGATTTATAGTTATATGCAAAATGAACGTATTTAAAAGCTTTCGTATATTTGATCTTAGTTCCCGAACAACCTTGACTAGGTAGCTCGTTTTCCAACCCTTCGGGACACCAACGAAAAGAAACCACTTTTGACCTATCAGATAACATTACTCGATTTTCCAGAGCGCAGTCCTGAGTACCCAGACACAGGTAAGGGTCTAAGCGAAGAAAGGAGCTAACCATCCACATGCCGCAGACTACTACCTTGTTTGCCCCATTGCATATTGTTTCTTGAACCCCAACTCAAGCAGGAAGTACCTGAACGGTGCGGTGACATCATACGCCGTTCACATATGGCGCGGGAATGTACCCCAAACCACCCTCCTCTACTTTCTCCCTACCCGCTGACGTGAAACATGGGAGGCCGCACTCCGCGACTGCTCCGGACAAGAAGCCCATCGCACACTAGTTCAGAGGACGAGCGTAGAAGCGGAGAGTATATAGCGGTATTCCTCACGAAGGGCGATCGACCATCAGGGGTCACCAACATCGGTACCCAATATATTTGTCTATTTGAAATCAAGTTTTTTCTTATCTTCACACTCGCTCCGTGCAGCGCATGTAAGCGGGTGCAACCCAGGTGAATACCCCCTGTTTTTCCTTCATATCTATCTATCTATCTATCTATCTATCTATCTATCTATCTATCTATCTATCTATCTATCTATCTATCTATCTCTCTATCTCTCTCTCTCTCTCTCTCCGTGCGTGCGAGTGCGTGTGTGCGTAAGTTCCCTGGAAACAAGAACTTATCAGCGAAGCTGCTGTAACTCGCCGTACGGTTTGCGGTGTTACCAGAACTCATCATCAGGACCATACACGTCTTTTTTTTTTGTTTGAAGATTGGCACACTTCTTCACCCCTGTGCCGTTCGCGCCATTCTAGCAGTGTCAAATGATATCACACATCGGAAAACCCGGAATCTCTTCGCAACAATGAACCAGATGGTAAGGTACTATAACTATTCAAACCTTTGCAATGCACAGAAAAGGTACGAATAAGTCATCTAAATTATATGCGTTTGAAGTACTGTGAAGGACTTCCATTTTACAGCACACTGGACCATATGCTGTGCCAATGCAGGAGACAGCTGCATTCAAGCAGAGTAACACCGCACTTTCTTTATCAGTGATAATGAACTTCACAATAGCGCCTCATCAGCATTAAAACCTTCCATTAGGGAAGTGTGAAGTACCGATAAAGCCGAGGAGGCTCTGTGATGTTCACCAACAAGGTGGTTTCTCTGAAGTCATCACTGTAATGTCGATGTGCCTTCGCACGCTCTATTGTTCTAACGGCGAACAATACAGGGAACTGTGGATGGTAGGTTTGAGCGAGGGGGTCCCATTTTCACCAGCTATAGCGAAACTCAATTGCAAGAAAGCTGGAGAAGGCATTGTTTACCTACGACAACGACAATGAGAAAGCGTGCTTGCGCTGAATGTTTGTAACCAAGGCTTCCGAATAACAATGTCTTCATCATGCTTGCCAGGAATCGTACTCGTAGTTAGTTGAATAGCCAAACTTGCAGTTTAATTAAGGTTGGAGATTTTCTCAACGTATAAATCGAACTAGAGAAACAGGTACGTCCGCTTGCACTCACTTATTCAGAAACGATGCGGATCTTTGTCACGTCTTGAATATGAGATGTTTCTCGGCGAAGACGTCGCTGAGATGTCGTTCCAGCGCTGTGAGATGTCTTCGCTGTAAAAAGACATTCTTTTACTTACGTGCTGCTGGGCGTGCATTTTAAGCATGCGAATGAGTTGTCACCACCTTCCTGAACTCCTGGTGTTTTCTTGAACCGCGACTACTGTCGTGACTTGTAGAATGTGTGTATCGCAATTTCTGTGCGTTCGCCAAGGCGTGGCCGGAATGGGTTGTTGCTTCAGTGTTGGCCAGTTTGGCCGTTTCACATTTCCTGTTAGGTGCTGGACAAGTTCGGGTCGGCGTTGACCACCTGGATTCATCAATAAGCCTGTGCCAAGATAGGCAGCAACAACGACTTCATATTTTGTCATGGTCAAAAAGCTGGCTACCAAACGTTTTTTTTGTAGTTCTTTCTTTTAGGGGCGAAGCTCCTTAGGGTGTGGGTCTGTCCTTCCTCCGTTGTTGTATGTAGCTACCTGTGGCACATACCCACTATAGAGCGGGTATGTGTTACAGGAGATGGGAGATGGTGTTACTTGAAGTTTTCACTAGATGAACGCATGGACGGACGGATAGACAGACTAGATGAAGAACGGACAGATGGACGCACGAATGGATGAATGGACGTATGAACCGACGGACACACGGATGGACGGTCTCACGGACGCACGCATGGACAGATGGACATGCGCAAGGATGAACGCATGGACGGACGCATGGAAGCACCGACGGGCTGACGGATGCTGCGCCCCACTCAATACCATTCACTACATGGATATGCTGCGGTTTTTATTTATATGGTAAAAGTTAATCTAGGAGTGCAAATATTGGGCATCAATTAACGTTTATATACGCTAGACGCGCACTAATAGAAGATCGAAACAGCACGAGCACGAGCTTAGCATTTTTTATTAGAAAAAGAATGACACTTATTTATCATCGTTGAAAGCACCTTTCACTGTGTTTTTTTTTCAGACTTTTCACCATCCATGTGTAGTGAAGAGCACTGATCATGATGAATAAGTGCGAACTTAATCAACCATCAGTTCTTCTGGTAGCCACTAAATGACTGTTGCATTAACTATCCGTATAACATACAGTATTTGTTTGTATCTATAGGGAAAAAAATTTTTGCTCGACTTCAGTTTCTCGCTCAGGAGTAATACATATCAATCGATGTAAACTATTTCCTGAAACAAGACAATCACCAGTAAATGTAGAAATTGTACAGGTGCACCGAGTGTTTTGTCTTGGGTCTTTCGCTTCTGTAGTTGTACAGTGGGGTTTATCTTCTGAAATCAAGGTAAAGATTGCCCGCAATAAGAAACACCAACACAGCCTCTTAGATAATCTCTAATGACTTTATATCACAGACTATCAAGTTTCAGAAAAAGTTTGGGTCCGTGGCAAACAAGAACGTGGTTTACAAAAGTGCGCAATAAAAGCATTGAAAGTTTTTTTTCTTGAAGATATTGGCATTCTTGGCTGATATCAGCGCATTTAAAACATTATGTGACTGCTCACTGTATGCGACGGTTGCTTTTTAATTTGTTAACATCACCGTGTGTGCACACATATGTGATGTGCACATAAATGTCACCACACATGCTCAATTTTAGACACCTCTAAGGGATAAAGTGTACCCGGGGCCTTATTTGCACGTCGACATTTCTTCACATCACACCAATAAAAAAAGAGGTGGTTACAACTGGTACAGACAATTTATTCTTGTTCTACGGCGAGAAAGTCAATAAAAAGCAGACAATAAATAAATAATAAATACATATATAAATAAATATTGCATTTGTCCATGCAGTGGGCAAGAATGTCTGACATTCTTTTTTAAATATCATAAGCTGCGAATAAGAAGGAATTAGTGGGAAGTGTCACAAGTCCAAAATGCGGCAATCAAATTTCACAGCGACTGGTAGCGTTCTTAGTCTGTCCTCTTTTCATTTTCTCATCATTAGAGCAGCCGAAAAGATTTCAGAATCAATAAACCTTGAGTGTTGCTCCATTCCTACATATATGTATTTTTGAAAGCATCACAGTAATTTCGATAGCAGGTGGTGATGAAGAAACGCTGTGAGTAGACAACACAAGATGTCGACAGTTTACAGCGAGCTTCTCGCCAAGTTCCTTCGAGGAACAGGAAGGGTGCTACTGATTCGGTCAGCACGAGGGGCCGTTGCAACAAACAGGATGAGCGCCAAGACACTGCCATTTTCTCGCGCGGAATCCGCGTTTACAAACTCCTGCGACAACTGCGCGAGCAAGCACTGCTTCGCTACCGATATACACCATGTACTTCAAACAAGCCAACCGAACAAGCCGAAAAAGTCAACCATATACACTCGCTGAAAATGACACGTTTTTTGCAGCCCTGTGGTGTGCTAACCCAGGTATTTCTAGTTTCGCGAATGGTCTTCAGCGTTCCCAAAGGCAATGGGTGAGCCCAAGAATTTCGACCCATTATTTGAGCAGGTATTTCTTTTTGCTTGAGTTGATATTATTAAACCCAGTTCTCTGCAAGCCTGACTGGACCGCAGGAAGCGCAGTGTCGCTTGACTAATGTGTGAAGACGGCAACCAAGCTCCTGTCGGGAAAGTGCGTTTTTTGCAACACTTGAATTCGAGTTGGCTCAGCTGTGTAATTTCAGTTTCTTCTACTTTTGGCGTGTAGTTTAAATGATGTCATGTAATCAGAGGCTGATTCACGCCCATTAAATTATTGTAGCCGCAGTTCCGAAATTTGTGAGTCTTTACTTCTAATAGTGCAACCTAAATACACGTAATGAACTAAACATTTTTAAAACTTATTACAAAGAACGTCATGGAGCCAACGTTTTCACAAGTTAAGTTTTCATTCGCTAAAGTAACGCTGTTACACTGACGTAGTCAAGTCAACTTGCTGAAGCACTGTTTCCAGCGACGTTCTCTCTCGAAAAAACTTCCGATCGCTTCAAGCCTATCCGTTCCTCTGAACTTCAGTCTTGTTTGGTACTCTAGTTCTGTAGGAAGACTATGGGAGCCTTCAAAAGACGCGGGATTGAGTCAAAGACGACGTGTTCTATTCACGATTCATGAATATTTTTGTGCTGATTCTGATATTCTTGGTTCAACGTTTGCTTATTATTTCCGTATGTCGGTTACAAATCAAAGCTGATTTTACAGATTTACACTTTAATGGTACGTGTGTCTACAAAATGTGCAATAAAAAAGTTCATCTTATTTTTGCCAATCGTGGTTTGTCCCACTGAGAAATCAGTCAGCTTAACCTTCACCCCTTCAGAAAATATGAGCAAAATTAAACATAAAGATTAACCTAATTTTATGGTGCCATTGCCTAAGCAGCCAGCGGACCTGAAAGAAGGCACGATCGCATTCCGCTTTGCATGCGTAGTGGAAAAAGAGGACTTCCACGGCAACCCTCCTCCTCTATAATTTTCGTCCTTTCCCCCTTTTTTGGGACGTCACCAATCCCATCACGAAACAAATTTTCTGTTCGCAATTTATTTCTAGCAGGATGCCCAGCAACCGCCAGTGATAAAAGTGGCATTACCGCTGTCGAGAGCGAATACATGGGATGTATAGGCAGTTTCCGCCCCCTCGGTATAGAGCTTAGAATATATTCTGGGTACTATGCCCTGGGGTAACGCCTTCTTGGGGTAACGTCGTCGGGGCAAAATGCAGCACGTCCCATTACGCGCTGGCTGCCTCCGGGCCGCGCCGACAGACGCTGGTCGCGTTGGTCACACCTGGCGTTGGCGTTTTGCTATCGTAGCGCCGCTGTGCGCAGCGTGCGCGCGCGTCGACGTTACGTCGGAGTGAATCGGGCTCTTAATTGAAGGCAGCGCATGCAGCAGCGTCTCAGTCATGCGTCAACAATGCTTGCCCGCATAGCTCAGCGAACGGTGATACGCTATCTCAAAACACGAAATCGTTTACAGAGCCAGCATGACCACCAACATAGGCACCACACCCTGCCCAGAAGGAGGTGCGTTTTCAAATGCGAAGCATTTCTTTAGCGAACTTCGGTGACTTTGACCATATCTATCTATCTATCTATCTATCTATCTATCTATCTATCTATCTATCTATCTATCTATCTATCTATCATCTATCTATCTATCTGCCTATGACTTTTACCTCTCCTGGCCGCCTCGATAACGGTATCAATACCAAAATTAGTATGGGAGACTATTCATAAGATAAAAATCATGACATGCATGTTATGAATGTCATGTTGTACATTTCATGGTCTTACTGCTCTTACGGTGGCTTTGTTCACATGACATGTTGCAAAACTGGTATGGTATGACATGACTGCATGGCGAACACAAGCGACAAGCCCTAACGTAAAAATTATGATATGCGTGTCCTGATGTTCATGTTATGACTAGTCATGACTACAAGCCACGCTCATGGTGCGCTAGAGGTCGTTTCACTAGCTTCACATATACCCCATTTGGCATTGTGGGACGTGAATGGATGACGAAGGTACACTGATGCAAACTTGATAATCATGAAATGCGTGTCAAGTAAGAACATCACTACATGCCACGCTCATGGTGCGCTCACGGCCATCTCGCAAGCTTCACATACACCAAATTTGGTGTTTTGTGACGTCAGTGGATGATGAAGGTATATGACTGGCGCAAACATGACACTGATGTGTCATGTAAAGACATACCATACCACGCTCATGATGTACTCGTTGCCCTTTAACTTGCTTCTCATATACCCAATTCGGTATTACGTGACGTGAATGGAAGGCGAAGGCAAATAACACGTCAAAACATGATAATCATGACATGCATGTCATGTAAAACATGACTACGTGCTACGCTCATAGCGCGCTTGCGGCTGTTTCGGTAGCTCCACATATACCAAATTTGGTATTGCATTACGTGAATACACGACGAAGATAAATGGCCCCGCCGCGGTGGTTTAGTGGCTAATGTACTCAGCTCCTGACCCGCAGGTCGCGGGATTGAATCCCGGCTGCGGCGGCTGCATTTCCTATGGAGGCGGAACTGTCGTAGGCCCGTGTGCTCAGATTTGGGTGCACGTTAAGGAACCCCAGGTGGTCAAAATTTTCGGAGCCCTCCACCACGGCGTCTCTCATAATCGTATGGTGGTTTGGGGACGTTAAACTCCACATATCTATCTGCAACAAAGGTAAATGACTCGTCCGAACATGACATTCAGTACATGCGTGTGATCTAAAACATGATTACATCCTACGCTGATAGCGTGCTCGCGGTCGCTTTGCTATCTCCACATATCACGTCAGGTGATACTAAATTTGGTGTCGCGTGACGTGAATAGACGACGAAAGTATACGACACATTCAAACAAGATAAGCATGCTATGACAGTCATTTACGGCATAATTTACGTCCGCCTCGTAACGTTGTCATGATTTTAAAGTGACATATTGCCACGTTCCATTTCTCAAGTTTTGTTATCGCCCCAAAACACTACACAATTCTCAGCACAAAACGCGCGTGCAGTTTTTGAGAAGCTTCCGGATTTTATCAGATCATTTCGATGATAAGATCACGCCCACTCTGCGAACTGTACAGATTATTCTGGAACCTACGCCACCGCCTGCGATAACGCTAGAACATTCGACGGCAAGAGTATAAATGCCGACGCGCTTCGCCGCTTGTCAGTAGTTGATCGACGGCCGACGCTTCGTTCGCCGCTATCAGTCCAAGACTGCTACTGTAATCGGACTTTCCGTTTACCGGGCACAGGTTCGCCCAAATAAACAGTTAAATTCCAACGCAAAGTCTCCTGTCTTCGGCCACGTCACGACCCCATGACAATATTAACCCTCCTCATTCGTGCTGCGCATTTGATCGATTCCTACAGTACGTGGGATCTGCCAATTTTTCATATTCACTGTTAGGGGCACGGAGAGGGGCATGCGCGTCCCCCATGTATCCTGGTTCCAATCTGCCAACAAATGCATGGTGCGAGACGGGCGTGTCGCGTTCCATTCTCACCGACGTCATCTCAAGATTCCTTTTTTTTTTATCCGCTAGGCTATGTATTCTGGCGCTGCAGTCAGACTTGAAAACTCGACTGAACGGTGCCTATTGTGAACACAAAGAATGCAAGACACCGTCCCCCGCATCTGTACAGAACCCGCGTAATCACGACAGAAAAGAAGGCTGTAGTGAGACTGGGAAATACAGAACTCTTTTTGGGGTGTACTTGCAGCCGGTAAATGAAAAGTCAACGTACAAGATATTCGCAGTGCACACTGATAGCGGCACGAATAGTTGGCGGCCGTCGTGTGACCTGATCAGCAGTAAAGCATATCGACCTTCCTATACATGTGGAATTTGAGGTTCCAGCGTTATCTTCGGTGCCGGGTTAGTTTCCGAATACAGGGTAATCTTAGCATGGAAGGCGAAAGAGTCGAAAATAGTAAGCAATCTTTGAAGACGTTTCGGCGTGGCTTACGCAAGGCAGTGGTCACACGCCTAATGAACCAGTTCTATTAAAAATAGCAAGAAAAGTGCACGTAGTAATAATGCCGTTTATTTTGTAACTAACTTTCTCTATATCCGAAACGTAATTCTATTAGGAATGACACACACATGGCAAAATAAGAAAGTGCGAGAGATTCAAGTGTAGAAACTTGTTATAGAGTATAACGTTAGAATGTTGCCGGAAATAAACATGTCCGGAAACGTGAAGATAAGCATGTCACAAATGATGGCGAGTGGCCGTGACACCATTAGGTTGTGAGCTTCACCGTTTGAGGTACGCATGCACAAGGTTATTCAAGAAGGAGTAAATCTGGTTTCACTGGTCCCCTCAAGCACAACTCTGTGAGCAAGCAATACCGCATTACGACATGACTGGAGCTATTCGCAAAGCGCGCACGGTCATCATTTTACCTGAAAACAAGCAGTACGTGCTCATTTCATTGCGATCTTGGATAATGCAATGAATGAGAAAGCACGCACATTGGTAACGTCTTTACGTCTTGCACAAAATCTGAATAACGCTCACGCATATATATTGAGTGCATTGACATTACCGTCTCTCCCATTACCTAAAAACGAGACATTCAGAACTCCCCGGTAACTGATATGGTCGTCGAATGGGTGTTTATACCTTAAGACATCCGACGCACTCAGTATGCTATTTGATTCATCATTCACTCTTCGGAATCCCATAAGCTGTTGTCTGTGCCAGACGCTATCCTCAAAGAATGGGCCCCCAACCGGCTCCTTCGTCGCTTTTCGGACGGTAGGAGCAGCGACATGCACATCTGCTGCTGACAGAAGAAATAGGGAGCCAGGCATTCGGCTTTCGGTATACCCGTGCAGCGTGAGCTACAGCACACCTAATTGAATAATAGAAAACGTAGGCAGGCAGCTAGCTAGCTGCACTTACCGCATCCTCCGCGGCGGGTCAATCAGCGCAAACGTTAGTGAAGCCCACACGGCGAAGCTATTTCGTGCCCGTAATGGCAGCAATTGCAGAATACCGTACTGGACTTCGCTCGTACTGTAATCAAGTCTTCGTATTCACTCGGCGATGCCGGAACTAGGACGCGAACTGTGCTTAGGCGACCTGGCTGGCTGTTGCTATGGGAGTTGCCAGATATAGTCTACGCGCAGTTTCCCGTGACATCACGAACGCGCCGATTCTCCTCGGATTAGTGCAGCGAAAACTGATTTACAGGACTGACTGAATTTCCCGGACGACCATGACGTGGGATAACAAACGCAGAGCCACGCATTAAGGCTGGTGACTAGGACGAATATTCCCGCTCGGTAATATGTCGCTTTATAAAATGAACCGTTCATGACCGACCGGTGCTGCCGATGGCACACTCATGGAGTGCAGCTCGTATCGCTGATAAAACGTGACAAAAAAGGAGGTTAGAATGAAGTCAATTCGTTCTGTATCATAAGTTCCACCATTGTAACCGTATACGTTGGAATCTGTTCAGAATCCACGAGTTTGTTTCGCAGAAATTGTGGTGTCATCGTCAGCATCGTTTGCTGTGAACTAGAAATCATCATATTGCCCGTAAGCGAAAAAAAAATCGAGAAAGATGCAAATAAAATAGAAATTAAAAATATTTGGTTCCAATGACAATCAAAGCGAGGCCATCTGCGTGGCGAGCAGTAGTTCACTTACACAGCTACGTTCTTGCTTGAAGCTGCTTCAGAAAAACAAAACAAAACAAAAAACACACTCAACATACAACTGCTATGTTGGGAGAGGGGCCTCCTTAAAATTTGTCAGCATTTTACGTTCCAAACAAATATGTGTTTACAAGAGACGCTGGACAAGAGGGCTCCATAAATTTTAACAAGTTAGAGTTCTTCAGCGTGAACCGAATTTTAATTACACTGGCCTCATTTTGGCATGCATCAAAAATGCTTGGTAGGTGGCAACCAACGCCTCAGAAACGGCGCTTGCTGAAGAGGCAATCAACGTTCAAGAACTGTGTTTAGACAGTGCAAAACTAAAAAAAACATTTCACGCACTAAGAACTATCCTGAAAGAATTCTGACGAGGCTTCATTTCCAAAGCTGTCATAGTGAGCCTCTCTATCCTACGCGTTATTCACATTCCCATAACCTCGTTTCCAAAACAGGTCTCGGGTTACTGTTTTATGCTTATCACTGTTTATCCTATATATCAGCCATGGCCAAGCATTCATTTTACAGCGCCAAAAAGTGGCTGTCAGAACCACGAGCACGATATGGTCTTCAATGTCACCAGTGGTGACAGCCAGGCCATTACTTGAATGAAAGTTTCCCAGACACGCCCATTCGCAAAGAGCTCACGCAGCAACCGACAAGACTTCGGCGCTGTCGCCTTGTCTTTTTAATGGACGTGGCCGCAAGAAGCTGTCTCGAATAGAGCAATCAGCGGCATCGCTAGATCAACGACGTCCTACTAGCACAACGCTATAAGGGAAAATGCCGTATGTCTCATCGTTGCAGCGAAAGAGTGCACGCATTACGCTTTAAGCAGGGCTCAGAGCGATGGTCGAGACCTAGGTCGTGTTCGTGGCTTTTTGCTGTCATCATCAGTAAACTTACCATTGAACCTTTGACAAACTCAATGCGCGTCTGAAAGTCATAAGCGAAGATGCACATGCACTTAGCCAGACTGAATTATCAAGCTAGGTGATAGACCGGGCTAACATCTCTGGGAATTATATTAAAGATTGTTGCCTCTCTCTCATTTCTAAACTTTCTATTGCCGTTTATGATTACACCACTTGGTCTTCAGCGGTTAGGCTCGCCAAGAGCAGCGCGAAAGATATGGCGTTTTCGCGTGGTCTCTCATCGTTCAGCAAAGAGGTGTCGGTTATTAGTTTTGTAGTTTTTCGAATGTTACAGATCTTGCATGTGACTGGTGAGGTACGTGTACGGCACTACGTAAACAGGCGCCAAGGGACGGCACTTGTGCTCTCCCATAGTAAAGTACGAAGTACTGCAAATCGTTAAGCAGTTTTTCTAAACACATTAATGAGACATATTGGGGTGTGGGGTAATGTTATGCGGATTCGGTTCATAGGCGCCTCACACGTGATCCTGATAATATTTCAATTCAAACTGAGAGAAGGAAACCGCATGGGGCAGTCACATGTAAATCTTGATAGGATACATCTGCTGGTCGTCTATAGAACGTCCTCCCACTTCCTCTCAATGGACGTGCGGAATGAATGTTGAGCTTGCTTGTCGAGTGCTGTCTAGTATCTCCTTCGTTTGCATTTCTGTAGGTCCTTGTGTATTCTGCGTGCCCATAACAGGTTAATTTTAGCGTGTACAGTCGCGACGGAAATTCTATAGACTACGCGAGCGCGTATCAAACTGCATCGCTGGGCCTCCGGGTTGCTTCGCGGCTAACTTCGAGATTCTGAATCGCGCATGCGCTTCCTTCTCTACCTTCCAGTCTTCTCGTTCACTTGCTTCAATCGCTTGTACACTCCAACATGTGGCGAAGCGCAACGTGTTACCAGTGTCTTTCCACCGTAGTGTGGCGGCGCCCAATTGATGATAGGCCACGTGGCCGGGATGTTGAAGAAAACAGTCGTTGGCGGGTTCAAGACGTAACTTCTTGTTGAGGGGAACATGGGCACGGGAAACGAAAAGTCAAGCTACAGGCAATGCACATTTTTAGACTGATATCGGCAAAGAACGCATCAGCTGTCGATAATCCAACCTGCGTTAACGTGTGTCGGCATTATTACACGAGATATCGAAGCTTTTGTAGTCGGTTACAACCTAAGAATAAATACACGCTCCACCCCCCGTACAGCAGCGTGAAACAGAGCAATGACTGGCGATTTACGTTCTAACCATCAGCGCGTTTTCGCCGGTAATGCAAATGCTACACATATTATAGGTTAAAGGTTCATGGTTTATTGTTAAAACGTTGGTTGGCAGAGCAGTGCAGTCGGAAGTTCTGATAAACCTTGTCGAGAAATAAAATGTTTCGAACGAAAACTGGTGAAAGGAACGTGAGCCTGTACGGGTAAGTGATACAAAATATCCACCTGACGTCACGTAAATAACACTGTATTTCCGTGGAACATTTATGCAAATTTTGACTGTTTAGGACGGTGATCGCTGTGTGCGGAGCTTTGAAATTGTCGTCGACTGTAGACTTATCGCTGGTGCTAGCGCAAGCTCTCAAATAAACTTGACTCTTCACGTCCTGCGCCTAATCTTAACGGAATGATTTCAGACAATCCCGAGTTTTTAAAAAACATTGCTACGTGGTCAGAGCTGAGCACGGGTCATATCTCAACACATAAGAGGAAATAAAAAAACGTGCAGGGCAATATCCTGAAAAAAAATTACCATGCTAGTGGAATTCAAGTGTCTTCGTCACTGTGCCACAGCTCGGTGTTTCCACATCGGCTGCACAATTGGCACTTGGTGCTCTCGCCCGCGTTCCGATACGTGCGTGGTTGAAAAGAGCTGATGAGTTGACTGGACGGTAGAAAAAGGACATGGGTTCACTGTGCACGCTTTCAGACTCCCCCATTATGCCATCAAAAAGCACACAGGTGCAATTTGGCACGCGCTCTTGCATCCTCCAGAATTTTTCTCGCCACTGTAGCCCATGTAAAATCAATATCTGGGGTTTTCTGTCCAACAGTCATGCTACGGTTTTGAGAGATGCCGCAGTGAAGGGCTCCGGAAAATTCCGACCATCTGGTATTCTTAAACACACGCTTACATCGCACAGGACAGAAGCCACTCGCATTCGCCCTTCATCGAAATGCAACTGCCTTGGCCGGAATTGAGCCCCTTACCATCGGGTCAGCAGCGTAACTGCTATACGGACTGCAGCGGACGACTGCAGCGGACTACTTTAGTGCATGTGTCCATGCGTGTGCATGTGTTGTATGTAGATGCGTGCCCGTGTGTATATGCGCACTTGAGTGTATTTTAGATGTTTTAGTTCTGATGCTTGGGTATACTTCCGGCTTAAAATGAAACTCGAACACTGGCAAGCATTAGAAACTGTATAGTGCGTGCCGTACCGGGCGCCATATTCTTGTTTCGGAAGCAACGCGCATGTGTACAGTGATCACTGGGTGGTGCATGCTATGCACCTTGTCAACAAAGGCTCTCTGGGCGCCGCCATAAGCCCCTCTGGGCTGTTGTTAACATGCGTGACCCCCACAACAAGGCGTGGCAGAAGTTGTGACGTCAGCTTTTGTACTCCCGTGCAACAGCCCAAAAGGAGGGGATCCTCCTCTCTGTTAAAAAGGTGCATACCATCGTGCGGTGAGGGTGTTATAAGACGGCGATAGTATATGTATGTTCGCATATATGTGTTTGTTGAGGGTGATAGGTAGCGGGCATATTATGAAGGAAATAGTCAGGCATTTATTAAGTACCTGACAAGAATTGCAGTGCCAACGCGTGTCAAATGTCATTCACTCCACTATCTTATGTTATGTCAGAGGCAAGCCGCCTATACATTTATCATCCGCGAATGAAAGGTCGTTCTGCGTTGGTTCTCAGCTAGGCTTGGTCACTCTGGTTTAGTTACTACAGTACCAAAATCATAATATGGTCACAAGAAGCCGTAGAAGGGAACACCGCATTAAGTTTGATCACCGGGATATCGTCGTGTAACAAGGTCGTTGCATAGAGTAACATAGTAAACATCACTATGTAACTCTATGGTAGATGTACAAAGACGGACGCAGAATATAACGAGACAAAGCGAAACGCGGGATCTCAACCGAAAGGGCGAGTAGCGTCGTAAAAGAAGGTGAGCAAAAAACTCAACTGTGCATGCGCCTATATGATGGCGCCATCCGTGAACAAGACACACGTTCTAGTGTAGGCGGGATATAACTACTTAGACGTTACTTCCTCACAATGCAAGTTAATCGAGGGCTGGCTCTCGCGTGCTCTTCTGGTATTAATATGGCAAACCATGACCATTAAGTACCTTTCTCGGTTCCCTTGTTTCTATCAAACTGCGTATTCTTCGAAGTAGGGCTTTCATTCACAATCGCGATAGAGCAAAAAAAGATCAGATGGCAATGCTCTTCTAAACAATCTTATAAACCATATCAATCTATGATTAACACACCGGCTCGCAGACCCCACATAGAACAATAATAACTGTTGGGGTTCAACATTCGAAAATGACATGATTATGAGAGACGCCATATATAGTGAAGAACTAGGAAAATTGCGACCACTTGGGTTGCTTTAACGTGCTATTCTAGCTCTAAAGCGTTTTTTTTTTTCCTCCAGCGAAAGTGCAGTCGCTGCGCCGGGATTTCATACCAAGACCACCGGTTTAACCATCAAGCACCTTATCCACAACACCACCGTGGTGGGCACCCTACTTAGAAGCGGCAGCAGGTAAAAGAAATTTCATAAGCCTCACCAGTATGACAGGCTGCTAATGTGTCGGTGTTCGTTTTGAGTTTATAATATCGAATCTGCTCAGGCTTTCTCGTCTTAAATATTAGTCTTGGGTGCTTATGCTAAGCGCATGCGTTCATAAATTGCACCAATGGTTTAAGAAGTACGGAGCCTCCTACTGTCAAAGTTCCGTTTTCCAGGAGCATAAACTGAAACTAACCGGACATTTATCTGGAGATGAACGCATAATCCCAGAAAAGTTTCCTAGCATGCCAGAACCCTTCTAGCTAGCTAAAATTTACAAACAACGTCCGCACGTGCGCGACGAACAGACAAAAAAAGGGCAAGAAGTAGACTGCATGCCATATATGCAGGGTCGCTCCTCACTGAAGGATCGCCTAAGCGGATCAGAGCTTTTCGGGGTACCGCACTGACGGCGCTCCCGAGTCGATGCTCTGTTAGGTTTACCAAGAGTTGTGCTTGCAACCGATAAGACGCCAGGAGAAGTACTTTCCTTCGGTTATAGGCGAAAAGCAGCCATACATAATCGCATTACGGGTCTTGAAGGGCATGGACCTTCGACGCTGTCTGCACGTGCGTATCTTCGTGAAAGATCAGATGGAGCCAGCTCCGTCAGAAGATATATGCTAGAGATCGACCGCTTTATGCAAACTGCGTTCTTTGGCATATCAGCCCCTACTACCTTCGTGCGTCTTGCTGAGGGCATCTAGATTTTTTGTGTTGTTTTTC
The DNA here is from genome assembly GCA_013436015.1 of Rhipicephalus annulatus. NCBI lineage: Eukaryota > Metazoa > Arthropoda > Arachnida > Ixodida > Ixodidae > Rhipicephalus > Rhipicephalus annulatus. The sequence goes on along the minus strand of WOVY01010286.1, from coordinate 138,754 downwards.
GCTGTTTGTGAAATACATGACGATTATGTGACGTTGGTGGCATAATGTGCTTGAATTAGTAACCGAAATAGTGATCGAAAAACTTCTGGTGAAAAAAAAAACTTCCCTTTGTACTATCAGCCGTTGATTACCAAGACCACTAGGCTATCGCTACGGGTAAGCCATACTCTAATAAAGTGATAACGATGGGGCTTCCAGATCCCACTAGTCACATTGATGTGTGAAGGTACTTACGATAACTCTTGCTTTGAAAGATCTAGTCTTCAGAGCGTAATAAATGCGTGTTAACTGCTACGTCACGTAATTTTTTTTTGTTTCAGCTCTCCTAGTTTTGTTTATGGCCAGCATCCATCTACCTATTCGAAGCCGCCCACGAAAAGATTCGTGCGTCCGTACCACGGTTCTTGATACCGCATCAGGTTGCGGGGAAACCTAACACTCAGTATGGTTCCTGCATGCGCTGTTATATACTGAGGACATTTACTATCGCAAAATTAACTTTTCAGGTTTGTTGTCACCTACGAAGTTAAAAAAAATAGTCCAACTGCCTGATGATTTGTTGCAGTGTTATGTAGCTCCTAAGGCTGAATAATGCACTCGGGTAAATTGCACGCCAAAGACGTGTAAAACGTGGAGCAGCGCTTGTAATTTTTTTTTTGTTTTTCGTGTCTGTCTTGTCGTTTTTTTTTCTTGTGCTACAACATGACTGTCCTCCGACACCAACTAGCCAATCAACAAGTCCTTCTGTTGGGCATTAAGGTCAGCGCTATTGTTCACTGACTCTTCTGAACCAACAACATGGTTATACACTACGCCGGGTTTGCCGCACCTATCCCAGCATTGGCTTTTATCGCGGTCACTTCGTGCTCGTGAGAGTTCGAGAGGTTTCGTACAGTTTACGATGTCTCGTAACACTACGCAGCACGTATTCACTGAAGCCAATAGAGGTAATATATAGAACCGGGAGAGCAATTAGGCTCTATTGGGAATTGCATCTGGGCACTGTCCAAAGCTGAAGAAAGGTTAACCAGAGCCCACCTCCAGTGAACTGTAGCAACACACCTATTTGGCCTAGTTGGCATCTCTGTTCTAACTGTTGTGCTGTGGAGAGGTTGAGGTCCATATTGCCTCGGCTACTCCATATCAATATGTTCTGCAGCGAAAAAAAAAGAATACTGAACGGTACCCAAAAATGAAAAATCCGAAAAAAACATAAGAGCACACTGAAACCAGTTCCAATATCATGCCAATGCACAGTTTGCTTGCAGCAGTTCACTCTGTAAAACTGTTTACACGCACACCTCCCTTTTTTACTGTCAGTATATGAACAAACACATTTCATATATATCAATCCCTTGCTGTCTATCCCAGGCGCTTATCCAGTCTGGTCTCCACTACGAAGACTGTTAGGAAGATGTTTGCCTTTTTCTGAAGATGCATCTCAGGCCATGGTCTAAGCAATTTTTTAATGTGAGGGGCCGTCTGTCCAAACTTGCTAATTTGTTCCTCAATTTTTCTCTTTCATTCGCGTATTTAACGCACTCGAAAAGAATATGGCGAACATTTTCTTCTGCATGACCACAATGGCGTTCCGGGGAGTTGGATCGATGTATTTTATGCAGGAAGCTGTTTCTGTATGCTACTTCCAAGTGAAGTCTGTGAAATAATGTCTCTAAGTGTCGTGGGAGATCTGTCGCTATCAAACATTTTCTGTGTGGATGAACCTCATAGAGTACTGATTCCTTTGATTTAGGGCTATGGAACCAATCCTCCAACGAACATTGGTTAGTTCCTTGCGTTATAAAATGTCGAATATCCGTCCCAGACATAGGGATTGCGCAATCCCGTTCTTCGTTCAATGCTTTTTTGGCGAGGCTGTCAGCCTCTTCATTTTCCTTTATTCTAATGTGACTGGGTATCCATTGTAATACTATGTTGGCATCTTTTGTGTATTCCTCATTCGTCCAACGGGTCTTTTCGCGCTTATGAGCCATAATCTCCAGTGAGTTGACCTGTGTCCTTCCAAACGCCATAGAGTGGGCGATTGGTTTTTTTTTTTTTCGAGTCTCGAGTTTTTTGCAGAGGTGCATGTGCAGGCATAATAACACTGTTTCCAGCTTGAAGTCTGGATTCTATTTTTATTTAACTCTACCATAAGTTAGTAAAATGATGTTGGAGTAATGTGGGATGTTCATAGGCTACGCATTAGCTATTACAATACGACACCGAAAGCCTTTCTTCAACTAATATAACCAAAAGCTTTTCTTGATGCAAGAAAAAAACAAAACTCATAACAGGCGATAGGATCAAACAAAATGAATTTCAGGGGCCAAGGTTGTTAAAGATTCGCCCACTGCACATATAGCAAAGTGTTTTTTAACTCGGACAAAATTGAGCATTCGGCCGCCGATAACAGCCGATAATCAAAACCTCGATCTTGAGATTAGCAGAGGAATGTCAGGTCTACTAAAACTTCCGTGGAATATGAGTAAGGTGTAAGTTTCTTGAACAAGGGTTGCCTATGACAAAGCGCCATTTTGTACCGTTTCATATATATTACTTTTTGCGAACGGAATAAAAAAACATAAATATATTTTCCGACTGCGTACCGTGGTTAGTACTGTAGAGAGTCAGCGCTTCGGAGCACACAACAACAGCTATATGTTTTGCTAAGAACGACACTGTGAAGACACGACTCTGAAAGTTCGCATGGGGTCAGAGTGGCTTGGTGTCCAAGGTCAGCGGCGATGAGCGGCCTTTAACTGAAACATGCATGGCTTCCCACGCCCTGATGGGAATTAGCCGTACGACTCGTTTTTGCTCTTACATAGCGCTGAATGACCTTCTCACTTATATCAAATATAGATCACCACAAATAAGGTTTCGATCGAGACGGAGCCTCCTATTACTCCCATATCATAGCGTGCTTGGTTATCTTCTTTCACAAGGTTGTGCTCGCACTATTTCCCAAGCATCGAAGACAAAGATCAATAAGCGACCCCTTGGCTCTCGTTCTCCTACATCGAGCCACTACAGTAATAGCCTTCGACAGCATGATAAACCAGGACTCAGTTTGGACGTGCTTTGTAATAAGGTAAGAAAGCAAAGACATTCTACGTCGTTAAGACTTTAAATTACCGTGCATCCGACCCACGGCGTTTATTTGCTTCATCCGGGGGTGGCGCACACAGCTTATCACATCCAGAGTTTCGTTATTCCCAGTGAGTTCTTCATAATCGTACGGAAGCAACGCGAAATATCAGGACAATAGAGGTACACACACAACACACGAAGCAGTGACGTTGACACAGAAGTACAGGAAGTCAAAGGACACCGATCCAAGGACAAGATTTCACGCACGAAGGTCAACTTGTTAAACCAACTTGCCGACGAATTGACACTTCATTGTTTTATTTCTGATTGAAAAGACTCGGTGACAGAGCTTGTCTTCGGTGTTTTTTTATTAAACACCCTTTTTAAGGATCTCCCATGTTGGGAGTCAATAGACAGATACTTCTTGTGCTAGTTTTAATAAAGGACCGTACGCGAAAAACGATACAAAAGAAAAAAAAGAATGAATTGATTGAGCCGTCTGACACCTCGAAATACTTCAGATATTTAGCGAAAGTAACGCAAAAGGAAGTAAGGAAAGCTTAACCAGTTCCTGGTCAAGTTAACTAGAATTGAGTTCCAGCGTGTTTCTGTCGTCGCCATTTTGTATACGCGTCCATATATAAGCTCTTTTTTTGTGTGCTTCAAGTTGTCTCTCTTTTCTTTTTAGGAGCTATGACTAGAGTATGTGGGCTTTAGTTACACTCCCTTGAAAAAAAAAGGAAAACATTGAATATAAATAATAAAACATTTGTATAAAGTCCACTTGACATAATAAATGATGTATGTAATTCAAACGCTTAACGCCTTCAGTGCTCTTTGATAATTTTACAAATTTCATTATGACAAGGACGCTACTCTAAAACAAGCTCGAAAATTCGTACGGAGAAACAAACTCGGTGGCTGCAGGTGAAATGTCCACGAATTTTCGTATTTCTGTTACACTCTCTTGATTTCACGTTTCTTTCGCAATATATAGGACGGGATATATAATAATATTATTATTATATCCATGACAAAAATAAAGACCTAAAATAAAAACAGCTGTAACGTTGAAGACGTGCAAGTGCACTAGCACTGATAAACCGAATATCCAGGACGGTTTATTTTCTCGCATTTTTTAGGGCTTCACATTTGTACCTAGGGCTTCTTTTATAAAACGAGTGTCACACGAAAGAGAGAAAAAATGGGCTACAACAAGGATGGGACTTCGCCGCCTGAGAATGAATGGTTCACTGGGTGTTCAAGAAACACGAAATTTATTTTCCACTGGGGCATCTTTACCAGAAAACAACAACAAAAAAATGAGTCCCTTGCCTTTGTCGAAGTTCGTATTCGCGAGCAGGAATAAGTTCACCGAAACTAGCAGAAAGCATGAAATAAGGAATTAAATAGAAGAATCAAGCAAGAATTACGGTGGTCGTATTAGTGCGCAGCACGTGTTTTGAAATGTTTAATTTAAGAAACAAGAAATAAGGTTGCTTCATGTAAAAAAAAAACACCAAGAAGAGAATGTCGCATAGGTTTCGCAAAAAACTCACGTACGTAGTACAAGTTCCGAACGAGATGAAAAAAGGTGTGTTTGAAAACAGAAGTTCACGTATACTCTATACTGGGATATTTTAATCGGAGAATTCTTTGCTGTTTAGAAGCAATTTAAACAACATGCGCGCGTATTGGGTTATTTGACGGCAATACTTTGTTATGCTTTTTGAAGTGAGGAGCCATGCTGGCGGAATTACGCAAATTCGAAGGCAACACTATCTTTTACAAGCACAGTTGGTTTCCTGTGTGCGTGTGTGCAGTTAATTCAAAGACTCAAGATTCTATCGGTCCAGTTTGTGCCCAGAAAATAAATGGCCCGTGTGTTATACAACAAAAACTATGAACGGTACCATGGGTCATATAAATCTGATTTATACTGGTGAAACACGTCGGCTGTTAATATGAGCCGCAATGTTGAGTACGAAGTAATTGCTCGGTCACCCGTGTGGTTGTATTGTATAAGCGACCGGCATTCGCGTTAGTATACGCTTTCCGATAACGTGATGACATTTGTTAAGAGGCGAGAATTAGTCACTGGATACAATTACACCATCAAGTACACGTGCTAATTACAGATAGAAACTGTATGATCCAACGTATGTTTGCCGTGTTTTCATGTCGTAAGAAGCGCACTAGAATGCCGGGTCGGCTTCCATAAGGTGGCTGTTATAAATGTGCTACACATGGAAAACACTAAGCGTAGATTTGACCTGCGAATAGCTGTTCCTTCATAATAATATAACTGTGGTATACGCATGAAGATGTTCAAAGGAAATAAAATAAACTCAACAGTTATATGCAAGAATGGCTCCTTTGGAGGCATGTTTCTACCTTTGCAATGAAATGAAATTACATTTTACTTTTTGACTACTCCTGTTTTATTTCTTGCATCGCATGATGAGACTGTCATTGTTATTGTCGCAATAACTCGCTACATAAGACGATTGGCATCTAAGGATGATTGCACACATCAACTTGCAGAAAACAAAGCGCAGAGACCAAACCAGGTGCATTTTATGGCAGTAATAGCAAAGTATAAGCTATTTATTCTATACTGCAGTGAAAAGGATATCCTTCCTAGCATTGTTCACTTACAAACGCACCCCACTGCTCAGCGAGTATTCACGAGAAATGCATGCTTGTTCATCGTTGTGCTGAAATATTCCCATTATGTAGGAAACCAGCATTCTCTTCCGACAATTACAGCTTTTTCAGCTAATAACGAAGATTCACATGTCCGAGAAAGCAATGTTACAATTTTTTACCTTAGAATGCACTGTTGGCGCGAAATACTTGCGTGGGATCGTTTGAGGCCAGTCTTTTTTTATGTGCGTCGGGCAGAAAAAAGCATGACTCTCAGACACTTGGCGTGACGTAGCACGTGGCAGAAAGAGGATCTGAAGAGGCCTGAAGAATTTTCAGAGAGTGCTGCTAATAGAGGGGGGGGGGGGTAGCTTCGGTAAAGTATAACTGCCCACACTGCAGACAGTCCTTCCTAATCTTGAATACGAAATAGATTGGTTATAACAGACAGTACATTATTCACACCAATACAACCGGAAAGGTAGCTTGATTATCTTTCGTATGTTAGTAGTCGCCACACACAAGGAATATCAGGTGGACCCCACTCTCTCTACTTTCGACAGGTTAGAACATACAGAAAATGTTTCATCGGGTGATTGCTCCATAGTGCCAAAGCGACAACTTGTAAGGTTATGTGCGCTCAGAATGTGTCATAAATAAATAAATAAATAAATAAATAAATAGGCACTTTTATTTCAGAATCAAAGACACTTCATGACGCTTGTGAGGTACAAACAATGAAGAAACAGATCAAGCTTGAAAGGGTCCCCACCCTCTGATTTGGCAAATATTAGATTCTCATACCAAATAACTAGTTGCTTACAAATGATTCCACAATTATAATTTTTGTGAGTTGCGATACACCATAAAGCGTATGTATATCAAGCCCGGCTCCACAACAGTGACCACGCAGAAACACAAAGGAACACTCGAAAAGTTCATTACTTTGAGTTCCTGCAGAGTCGTGTTTTCGATGCCACCATTAATGTTTATACCAAGCATGTGCCGACAATCTCCACAGCGAGTAATACTAGTACTGGTAATACTAAACCAATGTTTCGCCATCTAAGAACTGTCGGGTGGAAGGAGAGACGTTGTTCAAAATAATTTGATTGTCGGTATTTTTTCTGCCATAGTTTAGACTGCAAAGTAAATAAAAACAAAACGCTGCACGTCTTCAAAACAATACAGTTATGTCAAAGACTTTGAGGGAATAGTCTCCTTGCTTTTTTTTATCTACACCAGGGCCTAGTCGTTATAGTTTGCGTAGTCCCTGACCTTGCTGAACACATCAAAGCGATAGATGTTTGCCGTAGAGGGATCAACCGTAACCGCCTGCGCCTTCGCACTATAGAAGAGAGGAGCACACACGCACGCACGCACACACGCACACACGCACACACGTACACACACAAATACACACACACACACACACATACACGCGTGTATACACATGAACACATACACAAATACAGAAAAAACTACCTCTACAGTGACTATTCTTGCCGAACACTACCTTGTGCTAATATTGTTCTGCGGTGACTAAATATTACATGGAAGTGGCAAGGTACTCTCGTATATACATACTGGTATGAGATGCATCGGTGGACCGGGATGTGTCCTGAGACGGCTAACTTCTCCGTTATCTTGGGCGCGTACATTTTTTTGAACCAAGCTAAACAGCGAACACACAGAGCTCTCAATCGTGTGAACACAATCTAAACACAAACAAACGAATACAACGCATGATGGCTACGTGATATCTCTATTCTACCATGCTCGACTGGAGTAAACATCCAGCTCCGTCAGTCAAAGTAACGAATGTTCGTCGCCTATGCACGCGTCCACTCAAGGGAAGTATATAGAGTATGTATGTGTATGGAGTATGAGATAAGCATTTAGCCGAGTCAACAATCGTGAGACGACTGTTCTTATACGGCTGCCCGAAAAAACAACCACAGCCACAGAAACAGCACAGCGTACATTCTTCCTCACTCTCTAGGCTCGAGTCAAACAGGAAGACAGTAACCACTGTACACGAAAAGTTAACTTTGCCAGAGTTATGAGCAGAACAGAGAAACAACACAAGGAGAAAGGCAGGAAGGTTAACCAGGGCTGAGCCCCGGTAGGCTACCCTGCACTGCAAAAGGGGAGAGGGGGAAGGACAGTTATAGAGGAGGAGAAAAAAGGACACTGACTGGGCCGACGCGTAACTGTTTGACATCACAAACGATGAAACAGGCCGGTGTCTTTGAGAAAACGCAACAGTGCTTACGTTGCCTTTCGGAAATTGGATGGGCAGTGCCATGGTTCCGATACTATCTCGACAGTGAAATCACTTCTGTCTAGTTGATTTAAAACACTGCGCAGGTGAAGCCCCTCGTTTGTGTATGCCGGGCAGTAGCATTGGATGTGTTCAATAGTCTCATCGACGGCACAGTTGTTGCACTCCACGCTGTCGGCCATCCCTATCCTAAATGGGTAGGCATTGGTGAAGGCTACGCCCAGACGCAGACGGCACAACACTGTACCTTGCTCCCTGGAAAGACCAGAGGGTAGCCGCAGTCGTAGAGATGGGTCGAGAGAATATAGTCCACGATGTGCGAACTGTGATGACTGCCGCTTCTGGAGTGTCATGTTCTGCGCCAGCTTACTTAGGTATCTAGCCGAGTCAATCTTAGATAAAGGTACAGAAAGAGGATTTGTTTGTATTCGGGTGCATTTCCGGCTGCTTCATCGGCGAGGTCGTTGCCAGATATACCGCAATGACTTGGTATCTACTGGAACACAACGTTGTGTCCTTGTTCGGTTGTATAGTGCGGCATTTCTCTGATCTCCCATACCAGTTGTTCGTACGACCCGCGCCGAAGTGCCGACGAAAGACATTGTAGAGCCGCCTTGGAGTCGCAGAATACTGCCCATCGATTAGCCGGTTGTTGCTTGATATAATCGATGGCACCTCGCAGGGCAACGATTTCCGAACCAGTCGATGTGCTCACGTGACCTAGTTTGTAAGTGATGTTGATGTGTCGTGATGGAACGACGGTGGCGCCGGTTGAGCTAGTCTGTGTTGTAGATACATCTGTGTATACGTGGATCCTGTCAGCGTAGAAGGTGTGTAAACAGTCCAGAGTTCTTTGCTTCAAGGCTAAGGTAGAAAGTCATCATTTTCACTAGTAGAGCGCACCACGACAAGGACACACACAAAGGAGAGCTGTGTGTGTGTGCATCTCTCCTTTGTGTATGTCCTTGTCGTGGTGCGCTATACTAGTGAAAATGATGAATCTCAACCAACTAGCCCGGCAACGTGCCTTAGTAAGGTAGAAAGGACTTTTCGATTTCTTATTCCTGGGACGGAAAGTCACACGCCGGGTTGTCGTAGTTTCCACAAAGCGGACGGGGAACTCGCCAAGGATATAAAACCGGATGGTAGCAAATCGCGGTGGGATCTGACGACCTTAAAGAACGACGTCTGCGGTCGTTGTTCTGGCAGAAATGCCAACTGGCCCGATACCATCCGTGAAATGTGCCGAATATGTGCTCTCAGCACGTCGGTTGTGACGTAGGCTGTAACCGGATGATCCCGAGCCAATATAACTGTTCCAGCGGTTGAGGTAGTTCGTGGTAGGCCGAGACAAACACGTAGTGCCTGATGCTTGAACATGCAATACGTGTTTTCTTTTTTTTCTTTTTTTCTTTTTATCCTTCAACCCGACTGCGCTTGTTCTGGGAGACAGAAGTGGAGGCGACTTCGAAGCGCGGTTCACGAGTCAACGGTGTCTTCGATGTCTTCGGAGCGCCGTCGATGACGCGATCGTCGTCGTCTAATAGATGCGGCCGCTTCCCGGTGAGACGAGTGATCTCGAACCAGTTTCTTCAACACTGCCATTTCCCTTCGAATAATCGGACAGTCCTTCGAAGATGAATCATGAGGCCCGTCACAATTCGAACATTTCATAGTATTGGATTGACATGTGTTAGTGGCGTGAGGTTCAGTGCATCTGGCACAAACAGGTGGTGTTCATGCACACGCTGCTCACGTGACCCAACTTCGTATATTTTCTGCACTGAAGTGGCCTCCGTACTGAAGTGACGAATAGCGTGCCGAAAGTGTCCCACCTTCATATTTGCAAGGTTGTTTCAGCGCGCGCACCAAAGGAAAAAAGGACAGGGTAGACAGAAAGAGCGCGATGTTCGCGCGATGAAACAATATTGCGAATATGACTACGCACCAACTAGCCCAAGCTTCCACTCTTGCGTCCCACCTTCACATGTGACGGGAGGGTTTCACCCTCGAATATGATCTTCGCGCAGAAGAGTTCCGGCAAACACCAAAGACGAACTACCACAAGGATTAATTTTCCATCGTCGTGTGCTTTTTCAATGCTGGTACGTCTGCACGCACGAAATTGTGAAGTCCGGTAAACCACTGGACCAGCCTATACATGCAAGGTAAAGACAAATTGTGTGTAAGAGAACCCCCGACACGTGTCCCGTCAAGCAAACACTGTCTCATCAATCGCATCTAATTGTCCCAGTGTAGTGATGAAGCAAGCGGGGATAACCAAAGTTGCTGTGTGCTCTAATTTTGTAACAATACACAATCGACAAACTATCAGCGTCAAATGTAAGTCAAACAATGGCAAGCCTTGGTGATAGTATAGTGTGTACCGTCCAGTTATCACGATTCACCAGCGCGCGCATCCTGTTCGGTTGCTCTGCGTATATATCCGTGCGTATCCATGGTGATAAGTGGCCGGCGCGCACTATAATAGGGCAAAGGCTTGCAACTATTCACGCTTCATTTAACGCATATATCTGCGTCAGAATAAACACGAACACTTAATATAATAACGCTATCCAAAACGTTTTATTCTCTTACCTATTAGCCTGCGTATAGTAGGATGATTCAGGTGATGGGTACTACATAATTTTTCAGCCACTCCGGCCAGGAGTAACCCAGCCTGTTGCAACACCACCACCATCACGCAGCATTTTTAGCATAATTTCGCATCTCTTTTTTTTGCAGAGCCAGTTCCTTCTTTCATTTTTCATAGATGTTTGTATTTCAAATAACACTAAGAGTTATTTCAGCGTAAGGCGGGCCGTTGTCATTTTTTTCGAAGTCTTATAGCTTTAGTGGTGAATATTTGAGTGGTACGATGAATCTTCAATTCATTTATAGCTTGTGCTGGAATTGCACGTTCAACGCAGGAAGGCCAAATGAAGAACTATGCGTAAAAAAAGGCGCCATATACAGCCAGACATCATATAAAGCAGGCCTACGCCCCTACGAATAGTTCATCAATTATTAATGGGGGCTTTTTCCGTACGAGGTGACGCTGAGACACACGTCCACTCAACCACGTAATGGAATAGCTTCGGGCGGCGAAGCTCAGCGTGAACTAAATGTAAAAAAATAAAAAAAATATATTAACAAAAAAAGAAAAAAGGGGTTCCGCTATTCAGCCAAGGACAAACTATTTCAGCTAAGTGCGTGCTGAAGCACAGGGTTGATTGAGCGCATTGTCGTACAATCTGCATACCTATTAGGGCAGGGAGCCCAACACGAGTAAGAGCTTCCTCGTAACTAAAGTTTCGGTAGCTATTGCTATTCGCGAATAAGAAAACAACAATTGTCAATCGACAGTTCATAAAAGGTTTTTCTGCTGGCATACTGTTCGAGCACATCGGACGTGTTATTTGAAGGTCACTGGTTCACTCCCTGCTGGCTGCAAGTTATTTTAGGGGCGAAGCTCCTTATATCGGCACCCGTTCGTCCCTCGTAGCCATTGTAGTAGAGTGTAACAAGTATAACAATTTGACCTCCAAGGTGGTGCCGGTGAGAGATTTCTTCTGTGCGTTGTTGAACAATAAAAGAAAGTACTCAATGTACATGCCAATGGCTGCTAACGGGGAATGAGAGACAGGAGAACTCGGCTTTTAGTTAACGTGCATGCTGCGAATTTTTCATTGTTCAACAACGCACAGAAGAACAAAAAAAATGGCAGCATATTTACGGAGTGAATGATGGAGAGTGGGGCGAAGAATTCGTCCGTCCATTCGTTCTTGCTTCCGTCCGTCCATGCGTCCGTCAGTGTGACCGTTCATGCGTCCATCAGCCCGTCCGTGCGTGCGTCTGTTCGTGCGTCCGTCCCTGCGTTCGTCCATGCAGCCGCCCCTACGTCCGTTCATGCGTCCATCCATGCATCTGTCTATGTGTCCGTTCGTCCATCTATTCAACACTCCAAGTACCACCATCTCGCATCTTTTCATCATATATTCCCCATATAGAAGCACCGCCATCCAGCGGACATTCCAAGGACTAAACGAGAGGTGGCACACGCACACTTTCTTACGGCTTGCGCTTCGGGTCCACTTCCCACCTTTACCCACCTCGAGTTCATGGTATATACTAGTTCACGGTATTCATGACACTGCGGCCGAACGCTCGCTAAACCTTTCGAAAACCAAAAGGGTTACGCCCAGCGAGTATGACGTAGCAAACTTTTTCAGTCAGATAGTGCTCAATGTACATGCCAATGGCTGCTAATGAGAAATGAGAGGCGGAGAATTCGGCTTTTTCTTTCTCACGGCTTGCGCTTCGTATCTACTTCCCATTTTTAACCACCTCGAGTTCATTCATGGTATATACAAGTTCATTGTATTGATGGCAATGCGGCTCAACGCTCGCCAAATCTTTCTAAGGCTAAGGAGGTTACACCCAGCGAGCATAACGTAGCAACCCTTTCTTGCCTGATAGTGCTCAATGTACATGCCAATGGCTGCTAATGGTGATCGCAGCCTGCGCGTTAACTAAAAGCCGAATGCTCCTGTCTCTCATTCCCCATTAGCAGCCATTGACATGTACATTGAGCACTATTTTTTATTGTTTAACAACGCACAGAAGAAGTCTCTCACCGGCACCACCTTGGACGTCAAAATGTTATACTTGTTACATACCACGGGGGACGAACGGGTGCCGCTATAAGGAGCTTCGCCACTAAAAGGGTTGCTACGTTATACTATCTGGGTGTAACCACCTAGGTTTTAGAAAGGTTTAGCGAGCGTTGGGCCGCAGTGCCATGAATACAATGAACAAGTATATACTATTAACTCGAGGTGGTTAAAGGGGGGAAGTAGACACGAAGCGCAAGTCGTGAGAAAGGGTGCGTGTCCTTTTTCTCGTTCAGTCCTTGGAATGTCCACTGGATGGCGGTGCTTCTATATGCAGAATATACGATGAAAAGATGCCAGATGGTGGTACTTGGAGTGTTGAATAGGTAGGTGGACGAACGTACACACAGACAGATGCATGAACGGACGCACGGATGGCTGCACGGACGGATGGACGCATGGACGGACGCAGGAGCGAATGCATGAAAAAAAGCAGGGAGGGACGCACTGATGAACGTGCGGACGCACGAACAGACGCACGCACGGACGGGCGGATGGACGCACGGGCAGCCACACAGACGCACGCATGGATGGATGGAAGCAAGAACGAATGGGCGGACGGGTGCTTCGCCCCACTATCCATCATTCACTTCATGGATATGCAGCCATTTCTTTTTTTTTCATCCACATTTCTTTCTTCGGATTCGTGCTATTAAAATTTCTTCGAACGACATCTCTTATATTGTCATTGGCATCAGTTTCAGCGCGTTCGCCTTATGAATGCGCATGCTTAAGTGTTGTTTAGGAATAACAAACCTTGAATGAAAAGGACCACGAAAGCTTTGCTGAGCCTCATAGAATTTTCTAGCTAATATAACCCATGACAGGCTGAATAATGTATCTTGTGCATGTGTGCTTACGCTGTCTACGTATGGGAGTTGTTTATGAGAAAAATAAACAGAACGTGTACAGCCCCTTTGTTTTTGACCGCTATATGGTCTTGAATGAAATATCTAATCAATCTCCTTGTCTTATTTTTATATCTGTCTTTTTCTTTATCATTGCAACATCCCTTTATTACCTTCCCTACTTTTCTTTTCTGTTTATTCTTGCTCACGACCCTCACCAATCTAGCCTCCTCGGTAGAAGCTCTGACTCTTGCATCGATCAGTACTGCGTAATCCACGCACAGCAGGTGTGCCACGAAGCTAGCGAGCACTTTGGTTCGCATGCTTTCTGTAAACGAGAGCCGGTGCCAGAAGTAAGTCTGTTTTTCTTCTGCTAAGCCAGCCACCATATTGGTTGCCATCATTCCTCATCGCACGTTTCGTGGCAAAACGTGTAGTTGGCGTCTTTTTCTTTGCTCAATTATTTCATTAAACCATTAAAACTTGCAGAGCTTTTGATGAGCTTTTTTGCGTCACTAGTGACAAACAGCTTCACTTCATTACGTCACGCGGCCGCAATGCCACGAATTTTTCAGCACTTACATGCGTGATGCATAGTGCACGTTCTATCGTGTTCTCAGGTGCACTGAACCCGTAGCTTCATAGCACTGGAGCCTGGTAAATGAAAATAAAAAAGACACATAGCGATCGATGAAAGTGCCTGTGAAAGGAAGCGCTTTCACTGTTGTTCTTTACGGCATGGAGGTGAAATATTGCAGCAATATTGTCACGGGCTAAGTAGATGCCTGAGGATGACGACGACGAAGTGCTGAACGGGAACGTGCTCGGAGTGCAGCAGCGTCGTACGCATTAGCTCGCCAATATATTCGCCAGTACACATTTGTTCGCCAGTGTATACTTTATTCCCCGTAACATCATTGGTGGAGATGCTGGGTACCACTCGCTATACAGCCCAACGAGCTGGATCTTCGCAGCGGACGGCGCATTGAAGCTACCACGATGACTGACCAGGCTACTCAATGTCAACAAGATTCGTCAGCCCCGCAGCCGATCGTTGTGGTCCAACCTCGTGAACCAGGTCCATTCAACGGCACAAGTGGCATAGACGTCGATGACTGGCTGGTTCAATATGAGCGCGTCAGCAGCAGCAACCATTGGGGTCCGACGCTCATGTTGGCGAACATCATCTTCTACTTGCATGGCACGGCGAAACTCTGGTACGAGACACATCAAGAAGAGTTGACTAGCTGGGACGTCTGTAAGCAGAAATTGCGCTATTTATTTGGGAAACCCATCGGACGTCAAGTGGCCGCAAAGAAAGAGCTTGCCACTCGTGCCCAGACATCCACAGAGCCGTACATCGCGTACATCCAGGACGTGTTGGCTTTGTGCCGCAAGGTCGACAAGGACATGCTCGACGAGGACAAAGTCGGACACATCCTGAAAGGAATTGCGGATGACGCCTTCAATTTTCTCCTGTGCAAGGACTGCTCGACGGTGGAGTCGGTCATCGAAGCATGTCGTCGCTTCGAACAGGCAAAAAGTAGGCGCATAGTTCACCGATTTGACCGCCTTCCCAACACGGCGGCTACGTCCTCTTGCGAAGAGTTGCCCACACTACATCAACCACCAGCGCCAGAAAACGTCACCAGAATAGTCCGTCGGGAACTCGAGGCTATGGCTCCCGCTATGTCTAGCGTCAGCGCGCCAGGACACAACCTCGGTGCTGTTTCAATGATTCAGGCCGTGGTTCGCCAAGAGATCGCGAATATGGGCATTTCGCCACCTCATCAAAATGCCCCTGCTACTTCCAGCTCGGCTCCAGTCGTTGCGGCTGCCACTCCGAACCGCACGTTCGGGCCACGACGAAACCCAGCTGAATGGCGCACTCATGATGATCGGCCCATATGTTTCACGTGCCATCGGATAGGACACATCGCTCGCCATTGCCGCAGCCGGTGGACCGCATCACCTCGACCGAGCTTCTATGATTGGCGGCCTCGCTCTGAACGTGCACCTTATGCCCCGTCCTACCGTGCTGAGACAGGTGCAGAGCATAATCCAGAACGTCGGACCAGCCGCTCGCCATCGCCCGTGCGTCGTCAGTCCCGCTCGCCCCAACCCCGCCGTTCTCGGTCTCCTTACGACCGTCGCTCGGAAAACTAGCCGGTGCAGCCCCCAGAGGTGACGCTGCATACACGACTTGGACTGCAAATCCTCTGATTACTCCCGACCAGCGGTGCAACCTCCTTACAATTCTCGTTGATGGTTTACCTATAACTGCTCTTATTGATACCGGTGCACAAATATCTGTGATGAGCTCAGACCTCCGCCGCCGCCTCCAAAAAGTTCTGACGCCTGCGATTGCACCTACCGTTCGTACAGCGGATGGGAGTACTCCTGCTGTGCTTGGAATGTGCACTGCGCGATTAACAATTTCTGAGCATCAAACTTCAGTTCTGTTCGCTGTACTGGAAAATTGCCCTCATGACCTCATTCTTGGACTCGACTTTCTGACTTCACACGCTGCGCTCATTGACTGTTCCAAAGGTCTTCTTCGGCTCGAACTACCATCCTTTTCGGAGACCGTCTCTACCAGCCCACCTCGTCTACGCTCTGTCGATTTCCTTAGACTTCCGCCGCAAGCCGCAGTCCAAGTCCAACTCTCGCCATATCCTGCAGTACCCGATGGTGATTATGTTGCTGCCCCAATTTCTGACGTCGCCATGGCACGCAATGTTGCACTCCCCAACACGGTGGTTACCGTTAAGGACAACCGAACTTCGTTTCCCGTCCTCAATTTCGGCCTCTCAGCGCAAGTTATTCCCCGCGGCATGTCACTTGCGCATCTTACACCACTGGCCGACCACACAGTTTCCGCTCTAACCACCGATTCGCCACCCGATTTTTCATCAACGTCGTTCTCGTCACGTTCCTGTTCTGACCTTTTCAAGCCAATGCTATCTGACAAGCTCACCTCTGAACAAGTCTCTGCTTTCTGCCGTGTGCTTGCTTCTTATCAGGACATCTTTGACTTCGGCGACCGTAATTTGGGCCAGACATCTGTGGTAACCCATCGCATCGACACCGGTGACGCTCGACCCATTCGCCGACGACCCTACCGTGTGTCAGCCCCGGAGCGTGCTATTATACAGCGAGAAGTCGATAAAATGCTTGATAAGGGCATAATCGAACCCTCATCTAGTCCCTGGTCCTCACCCGTTGTACTTGTTAAAAAGAAGGACAATAGCTGGAGATTCTGTGTTGATTACCGCCATCTCAACCATATTACCAAGAAAGATGTCTATCCCCTACCGCGCATAGATGATGCACTCGATTGCTTGCACGGTGCCAAATATTTCTCTTCAATAGACCTTCGCTCAGGCTACTGGCAGATCGCTGTGGACGACAAAGACAGAGAGAAGACGGCCTTCGTGACTCCTGATGGACTTTATCAGTTCAAGATGATGCCTTTTGGATTATGCAATGCCCCCGCGACATTTGAGCGCATGATGGACTGTCTCCTTCGAGGCATGAAGTGGACCATCTGCCTCTGCTATCTTGACGACGTTATTGTTTTTTCGACTACTTTCGACGACCATCTTACCCGTCTGTCCGCAGTCCTTGATGTTTTTCGACGTGCCAACTTGCAACTTAACTCGTCCAAATGCCGCTTTGGGCAACGCCAAATCTGCGTACTCGGCAATCTTGTTAACGCTGCGGGCGTTCAACCAGACCCTGCGAAAGTCCGAGCAGTTCGTGACTTCCCCACACCCCGCTCAGCCAAGGACGTCCGAAGTTTTCTGGGACTGTGCTCCTATTTCCGTCGTTTTGTCGAGAAGTTTGCTGAAGTAGCCCGTCCTCTAACCTGCCTCCTCAAAAAGGATGTCGCATTCACCTGGGGCCAAGAGCAAGCAAACGCCTTCTCGTCGCTGGTTGACATTCTCACCAATCCACCAGTCCTAGCACACTTCGACCCATCTGCCGCCACGGAGCTTCGTACTGACGCCAGTGGCCACGGCATAGGCGCAGTGCTCGCGCAGCGGCAACAAGGCATGCACCGCGTCGTCGCGTATGCAAGCCGACTGTTGTCGCGCTCGGAACAAAATTATTCCATCACAGAACGCGAGTGCTTAGCTCTCGTCTGGGCCATTGCGAAATTCCGACCGTACCTGTATGGCCGACCATTCTCAGTTATTACGGACCACCATGCGCTTTGCTGGCTCTCCTCACTCAAGGACCCTACGGGACGCCTTGGTCGCTGGGCGCTGCGCTTACAAGAGTACACTTTTTCCGTATCCTATAAATCCGGACAACTTCACAAGGATGCCGACTGCTTGTCCCGTTACCCAGTCGATCCCCCTGACACGAGGGAAGATGAGCAAGAGGCCCTCGTTCTTTCAGTTACCGACTTCACCGACATAGCTGCTGAACAACACCGCGACCCCTCTTTGCGTGCTATTATCAATGGTCTGCACTCTCCCCACCCTGACCACTCCTTACAACTGTTCGTTCTTCACAACGACATCTTGCACCGCTACAACACCCGCCCTGATGGTGCTGAGCTTTTACTCGTTGTTCCTGCGCATCTTCGCCCAGACGTATTGGCCCAGCTCCATGATGCCCCCTCCGCTGGACACCTAGGGGTGTCACGCACGTATGACCGCGTTCGCCGCCGATTCTTTTGGCCTGGCCTCTACCGTTCTGTGCGACAGTACGTTGCGGCATGCGACCTCTGCCAGCGCCGCAAGACACCTGCTCTGAGACCTGGTGGTACCCTCCAGCCCATTGAAGTACCAGATGAACCATTTTTCCGAGTCGGCCTCGATCTTCTAGGACCCTTTCCCGTGTCGGCCACCGGTAATAAGTGGATTGCTATTGCTACCGACTACGCAACGCGGTATGCCGTTACACGCGCCCTCCCCACCAGCTGCGCTACTGATGTAGCCGATTTCCTTCTTCATGACATCATTCTGCGTCATGGTGCTCCTCGTCAGTTGATCACCGACCGCGGCAGCTGTTTTCTATCTAAAGTAGTCGACGAGCTCCTGCGATCCTGCTCTACCCACCACAACTTCACTACAGCGTACCATCCGCAAACCAACGGCCTCACGGAACGCCTCAACCGTACCTTGACGAATATGTTAGCGATGTACGTCTCCAAGGATCACAGAAATTGGGACATCCACTTACCTTTCGTTACCTTCGCATACAACAGTTCACGTCATGATACAGCTGGATTTTCCCCTTTTTACCTACTGTTCGGTTATGACCCGCCTTTGCCCATGGACACCATGCTCCAATCTGACGCCCCCTCATCGACTGCTTATGCTCGTGATGCCCTGGCCCGAGCTGACATCGCCCGCCAAGTCGCCCGGGATCGTTTATGTGCCTCGCAGCTTAACCAAAAGAGTGCTTACGATCGCCGGCACCGCGTCGTAGAGTACTCTCCGGGGTCACTCGTCTTGCTGTGGTTACCATCACGTCGTGTTGGTCTCAGCGAAAAACTAATGTCCCGTTACGTTGGCCCCTACCGCGTCATACGCAAGGTCACCAGCGTGACCTATGAGATAGCTCCACTCCATACCACGTCAGTACCAGCTTCAGTCCCCACCGATATAGTGCACGTGTCACGGCTTAAGCCATACTTCTCACGCCTCGAGAATTGATCGCACCGGGACGGTGCTTCTGCCGCCGGCGGGTAATGTCACGGGCTAAGTAGATGCCTGAGGATGACGACGACGAAGTGCTGAACGGGAACGTGCTCGGAGTGCAGCAGCGTCGTACGCATTAGCTCGCCAATATATTCGCCAGTACACATTTGTTCGCCAGTGTATACTTTATTCCCCGTAACAATATTATGTGAGGTTGTTAGTCGTTTCTTGTGTGACCGACAGCATAATGCATGTTCCATCCTGCTGCGTGCACTTCAAGAAGTCCTCGAATGTCATGTGAACTAACATGTCAACTTCATGCCAACTAACATGAGTGTGTGTTTGGTGCTTTTATGCATCACGGCAGCGTTTTCAAAAAGGGGTGTCAAATTTGAGGATAGAGCACGAGTTATGAGGATGATAGTTACGAAAAGGTGGCAGAAAGTATAAATAATGAAAAAAGAGTGATAAGCAACTAATGAAGAACAAACAAAAAAGTGTCAAAGTCAGAGCAGACGACAGCATTTTCGTAAGTCTCTTGTTCGTTTGATTATAAATTACGTGGTTTTCCAAGGGGGAGCAATGCCTCCAGTTGATGCCTAGATTTTTGCGATAACATCATTAAACTCAGTTGATAGTTACAGACAGATACGTGTGTGGTTTATCTCTCTGATAGTGTAAGTTCAATGGAGATCATTAAAAAACAGAATGCACGCATTCATGGCCACCAGCGCATATTCGCACTGCTTATTTTATAAGGCACTCGTCCCGTAGCGATTGCACACTGCTTCCACACAAACTGCGTGCACACGCACCCCGCAGAAAGATCTGGTCATTAGGCAAGTGGTTCATTTGGTCCGCCAGCAGCTTTAGTCAGCTGCATTTAATGTACAGGAGGGGGGGGGGGAAGGAAAATGCACCGACGCGAGCATTTCAGCCATTCCATTGCATGTGGCCAAAGCGCGAGTATGCAAACCACGCTGTCTGCAAAGGCTGCTTCTCTGCAGTAGTAAACTTTAGGCCGCAAAGCCAACTAACGAGTATCGTGTTTCTGTTATAGGTTCATATCCATTGCAGAGGGGAAAGAAGCCAATCGGGCGCCATCGACTTCAACGCAGGGTAGTCTGGCAAAGCAGTGCAAGGCAAAGGCAGAACAAATACCTCTCTCGGTGTTTCGTGAATCGGGTTCGTGAACTGGCTGTTAAGCTTACTATACTGAGCCACATTTCACTCGGTTTTCTATCTCCCAACCAATTTTCCCAACTAGATCCGAAGCCATGACATAGATATGTATTGTGCTATGTTTTCTTGGTCTGTTCAATCTATTATCAGTAATCTAGCTTTAGTTTTATTCTTAGTTTAACCGACGCACGCACGGAATATTGCAAGTGAACGCTGGTACAATTATGCGTTAGCGTGCGACACGTATAGCTGAACGAAAATGAAACCAGAAATAGATCGTTTAACCGACAGACTTTTGGTCGTACACTTTTAATTTATTGTCTGCATGGAGACACTTGTATTTGTGTTCTTGTAGTCAGTTTAAAATTTACTGATTAGTTAGACCCCACAAAGTGTTTGTTCAGTCCGATCAACGCGGCTCCACGTTATAATTGCCATTCGTAGTGCACCTCCGCTGGCATTTTACTTTAATTTCAAAGCGCCATTGAGGCCCAAGGTTACACAGAACATAACTCTTCTTTTAACTATTATAAGATATGGCTAGTTTAATGAGAGCTATAAGTGCCTGTAATAAAATCACTGGTGGAATATTAGCAACAGCGAGGCGGTCTCAAAATTGTGTTTTGGAAGACGTAAGAACGCTGGCACCTAAGAGACTAACTTAAATTTCGTTTTTATTTAAGGAATAATTCAATAGTGTGGACTTGGGAGCCAATAACAGGTTCCTCTTCTAGAGCCGAATGAAGCAACTACGAGCTGGAAAATTTAATTACTATCTGTTCGTTTGTGGTGCGCAGGAAAACATCATGAAGGAGGCTCTGGTCTGAGAGAAATAAAAACAATACAATAAAACGACACACAGGTTTACAGAAGAGAGCGCGTTTTTCGCTTGGTTAGTCTTATGAAGCAGCAGTGAAGCAAGCACCGTATTAGGTGCTAATCATGACCCACTCGATGCTAGCGAAGTAATTTAAAGCCACGCGCGTCGTACTCGTCTACATTCGCGCTTGTAGTTATTTTTCATTGTTTTTTCGACGAAGTTTCTGGTTATTGTAATTAGACTCACGCCCGGCTGCACTGAAAATCAAGACGACGCGTACACACCGCGAGCAAAGTGCTTGAAGATATCGAAACAGAGGTACCGGGGAAAATCAGCGGAGCAACTGTCGCTATATCGGCACCGCAGGAACTGACTGCGATCTATTATCTCGATCATCATCATCATCAGCCCGTCTACGTCCACTGCAGGACAAAGGCCTCTCCCATGTTCCGCCAGTTAACCCGGTCCTGTGCTTGCTGTTGCCAATTTATACCCGCAAACTTCTTAATCTCATCTGCCCACCTAACCTTCTGTCTCCCCCTACCCCGCTTCCCTTCTCTGGGAATCCAGTTGGTGACCCTTAATGACCAGCGATTATCCTGTCTACGTGCTACATGCCCGGCCCATGTCCATTTCCTCTTCTTTATTGCAGCTATGATATCCTTAACTCCCGTTTGTCCCCTAATCCACTCTGTTCTCTTCTTGTCTCTTAAGGTTACTCCTACCATTTTTCTTTCCATTGCTCGCTGCGTCGTCCTCAATTTAAGTTGAACCCTCTTTGTGAGTCTCCAGGTTTCTGCTCCGTAGCTAAGTACCGGCAAAATACAGCTGTTATATACCTTCCTCTTGAGGGACAGTGGCAATCTACTTGTCATAATTTGAGAGTGCCTGCCGAATGTGCTCCACCCCATTCTTATTCTTCTGGTTACTTCAATCTCGTGGTTAGGCTCTGCGGTTATTACCTGCCCTAAGTAGACATAGTCTTTTACAACTTCAAGTGAACTATTACCTATCGCAAAGCGCTGCTCCTTTCCGAGATTGTTGTACATTACTTTCGTTTTCTGCAGATTAATTTTAAGACCAACCTTTCTGCTCTCCTTGTCTAACTCCGTAATCATGAGTTGCAATTCGTCCCCTGAGTTACTCAGCAATGCAATGTCATCGGCGAAGCGCAGGTTACTGAGGTACTCTCCATTGACTCTTATCCCTAACTGTTCCCATTCTAGGTTTCTGAAAACGTCCTGTAAGCACGCAGTGAATAGAATTGGGGAGATTGTGTCCCCCTGCCTTACACCCTTATTTATTGGTATTCTGTTGCTTTTTTTGTGAAGCACTATGGTAGCAGTTGATCCCCTGTAGATTTCTTCCAGAATGTTTATATATATTTCATCTACGCCCTGATTCCGCAGTGTCTGCATGACGGCTGATATTTCTACTGAATCAAACGCCTTCTCGTAATCTATGAAGGCTATGTATAGTGGTTGGTTATACTCTGAGCATTTCTCTATTACCTGATTGAGAGTATGAATGTGGTCAATTGTTGAGTAGCCTGTTCTAAATCCTGCTTGTTCCTTTGGTTGATTGAATTCTAATGTTTTCTTTACTCTGTTAGCAATTACCTTTGTAAATAGCTTGTATACTACAGAGAGCAGGCTGATCGGCCTGTAATTCTTCAAGTCCTTGTCATCTCCTTTCTTATGTATTAAGATGATGTTAGCGTTCTTCCAAGACTCTGGTACTTTTCCCATCAGGAGACACCTCGTAAAAAGAGTGGCTAGTTTTTCTAACACAATCTGTCCTCCATCTTTCAGCAGATCTGATGTTACTTGATCCTCACCAGCAGCTTTGCCTCTGTGCATGCTCTCCAAAGCTTTTCTGACTTCTTCTATCATTACCGGTGGGGTGTCGTCTGGGTTACTGCTAGTTCTTATAGTATTAAGGTCGTGGTTGTCTCGGCTACTGTACAGATCTCTGTAAAACTCCTCCGCTATTTTAACTATCCTATCCATATTGGTAGTTAATTTGCCTTCTTTGTCCCTTAAGGCATACATCCGCCTTTTGCCTATCCCAAGTTTCCTCTTCACTGCTTTGACGCTTCCTCCGTTTTTCAGAGCGTGCTCAATTCTCTCCATGTTATACCTTCTTACATCGCATACTTTACGTCTATTAATCAGCTTCGAAAGCTCTGCCAGTTCTATTTTGTCTGTTGTACTTGACACTTTCAGGATTTGACGCTTCTTAATTAGGTTCTTCGTTTCCTGGGAAAGCTTGCCGGTGTCCTGTCTAGCTACCCTGCCTCCAACTTCCACTGCACACTCCGTGATGATACTCGTCAGATTATCATTCATTGTATCTACGCTAAGGTTGGTTTCCTCGCTAAGAGCAGAGTACCTGTTCTGCAGTGACACTCTGAATTCCTGTACTTTCCCTCTCAGTGCTAGCTCATTGATTTGCTTCTTGCGTATCAGTTTCTGTCGTTCCTTCTTCAAGTCTAGGCGGATTCGAGCCCGTACCATTCTATGGTCACTGCATCTTACCTTGCCAACCACTTCCACATCCTGCACGACTCCTGGGTGTGCAGTCATTATAAAGTCTATTTCGTTCTTATTTACGCCATTAGGGCTCCTCCATGTCCACTTGCGGTTTTCTCGTTTTCGGTAGAAGGTATTCAAAATACGCAGATTATTGCGTTCTGCGAATTCTACTAGTAGCTCTCCTCTGGCGTTTCTAGTGCCGATGCCATAATCTCCTACTGCCTGGTCTCCAGCCTGCTTCTTCCCTACCTTTGCATTAAAGTCGCCCATTACTATAGTATACTGTGTTTTCACCTTACTCATTGCCGATTCCACGTCTTCATAGAAGCTTTCAACTGAAGCGTCATCATGGCTGGATGTAGGCGCGTAAGCCTGTACTACCTTCATTTTGTATCTTTTATTCAGTTTAATTACAATGCCTACCACCCTTTCATTAATGCTATAGTAATCCTCTATGTTGCCAGCTATGTTTCTGTGAATTAGGAACCCTACTCCCAGTTCTCTTCTGTCTGCCAAGCCCCGATAGCACATGACGTGCCCATTCTGTAGCACAGTATAGGCCTCATCTGTCCTCCTAACCTCACTCAGCCCTATTATATCCCATTTAATGCCTTCTAGCTCCTCGAATAATACAGCTAGACTTCCCTCACTAGATAACGTTCTAACGTTAAACGTTGCTAAGTTCAAGTTCCAATGGTGGCCTGTCCGTATCCAGAGATTCCTAGCACCCTCTGCTGCTTTGCAGATCTGACCGCCGCTGTGGTCAGTTGCTCCGCAGCTGGTGGGGACTGAGGGCCGTGAGTTAACTGACGAATGCCTACGGGAGGGGGTGGCCGAATACTGCACCAGGGTGGCCAATTCTTCTCTGGTGAGATCATCGGTGCGTACCGGCTTTAAGCCGGTACGATCATACAGTAGTGGGAGTGCTCCATGCATGTCTTCCTTATTGTTGTTCAGCAGCGTTGGCGGCCACCCACCACGGAGCCCAACGAGGGGACGCTACAAGGTTACAAATGCTGAAACCTGCAGACGCCAGCCGTACAACGCCACTATAACCCAATGCGCCTAGACCAAGGTAGGCTATTCGCACAGGGTTAACCCTAGCCGCCAGGAAGTTTGGAAGTAAACGGAAGAGAGTAGAAGACAGGACAGATAAATAGTAAGAGATAAAGACGAAGATGTAGGGAGAGAGAGATAGGAAAAGGCGACTGCCGATTCCCCTGGGTGGGTCAGCTCAGGGGTGCCGTCTACGTGAAGCCGGGGCCAAAGGGGTGTGTTGCCTCTGCCGGGGGGCCTTAACGGTCCAATCACCCAGCGTCGGCTCAACCCCCAGGATCCCCTTTTCCTCGGACACGGCAAAGCCACGCACGGCTAGGCGTGGGAGGGAGTCGAAACTCCCCCGTTAGCTCGGGTTCGTGGTGTCGCTACACACCAAACGCCTACTTGCGCAGGCGCCCCTGCGGTCATTATCTCGATACCCGAGGCGAAACAGAAGTGCATCGAAAGCATGGCCTCCGAGAGAAGAGCACGGCACTTTCGCAATGGGACCGGTCCAGTGGTAACCTCGAACTCCGAACGAGACGGCTTAACGAATACTCATAGGGTACACTGACGTGATGTTGTCGGTCTATTTGTAAGAAAATAATGCGTCCGTTGTCTAGAGTTGTTGTAAACCACGCCGGGATGCGTAGCCTTATCTGTAGTTGTATGTATGTATGTATGTATGTATGTATGTATGTATGTATGCATGTATGTATGTATGTATGTATGTATGTATGCATGCATGTATGTATGTATGTATGTATGAATGTATGCAAGTATGTATGTATGTATGTGTGTGTGTATGTATGTATGTATGTATGTATGTATGTATGTATGTATGTATGTATGTATGTACCTGCATACATGCACCGGTTATGGTGCTCAGTTGTTGAACCAAAGACCAAATGTCACGGGTGCGATCCCGGCCACGGATGTTGCATTTCCATTTAGTCGAAACGGTAAATGCTCATGTACTGTGCTATGTCAGTGAACGTCAAAGAACACCAGGTGGTCGAAATTTCCGGAGCCATTGTCTACAGCGTCTCTCATAATAATATTTTGGTTTTGGGACGCTAAACCCCCGATAACATTATTACATATGTGTTAATGTTTGCATGTATGTACGTATACGTACGTAGGTACGTATACATGTAGGTTCTTTATGACTGAAATGTTCATGTGCTTTTTTTCGTAAAGTAGCGTCGATTGGCATTCCGGTCCGGCGGTAGAGCTTTTACGAACATCATAACGATATGCAGGTCACAGTGTCCTTCTATAGGTTCTTCAATGATAAAATGCATAGAGAACGACATGGAAGAGAAAAATGATACCAAGTCATGCGAATTCATAACAAAGTCTCGGCGACGTCAGTAGCAAAGGTCAATTGCGTATTTCGTTTGTTTGTGTGTTTTGGAGTATATTTAGATTCTAAATGTCTCATACGTGTATATTCGGCAGATATGCGCTGGTTTTCACTAAGGCAGTGACGCATTACAGCTGAATGCAAAATTATATTCAAATATTGGGCGCACGTTTAACCTCCTCCCCTCACACACACATGATTCTAAGTTTTCGTTAGATTATCAATTCAATTGCGTCAGAATAGATTGTAGAACGCAACGCGAATAAAAAAGCGTTCAAGTCCGACGGGTGTCGAAACAAAGTGAAACAATTCCGTGAGCTAACTAAAAAAATTTTACGCTCTGTTTGCCAAAGGTGCTATGCGTATTGAGTTTCGATTAAAAGTGTCGCCCATGCGATCACGCCAGTGTGCCTCAGAAACTCAAACACTTTTCACTTGCGCTTGCCTGGTTTCCAATGCAAGAAGACGGGCGTGAAATCGATTTTCCCGAAGCACCGATGCTATTTTGAAGCGTACCTTGCTTTCCATTTCGTCAGTAAGGAAGTTCTGGAGGAGGAGGAAGAGGACAACGTTGAGAGCAAGAAAAACGGCGATGCGACATTGAATCAGTGCAAAAGTGTTCAGCGCACAGTTACGAAACAGTAAGGTAATTTCAGCTCTGTCCCCCCACTTTTTTTTTTGCGTTGTGACTGCATTCAACCAGATCGGGGTGTGTGAGGATTGAATAAATCTAAGAATTACGACCGTTTCAGAATGAAACACGGTGATTAAAGATTAGAATCTACGCTTCGCAAGGTACTCGTTTTCTTGCCACATCGTTGCACCAAAGATAAATTGCTGGGAACAAATTTTCTTATGAGAGCTTTCATGGCATTTATTTCGCAAGAAAATGTGGCATGTCGTCGATAGCAAAGAAAACAACCGCACATCATTACGCAGTGACCAAACTTTTTTTAGGCGGCATTTTCTTTGGGATCAGTTTAAACACATTCTATTTCGTTGCGTAATGTTATAAGAACAAAGGCAAGCGAAGCCTGCTTTAGAAAGCAAAAAAATGTGGCTTAGTAGAACGTGTTCTTGGGCTAGTTGGTTCATGCTGAAGAAATGGTAAAGACGCAACCGACATAGTCGAGAGTATAGACCGTCACTTGCAACTGAATTTGTTTGAAAAAAAGGGGAGGCTTTTTTTACATACTTGCGGACGTGTGTTCCGTTACATTTGCGCAGGGTGATGGCGAACGATTCCGTTCGGGTTACGTGCTTAACCCGTTTTGTAAAATAAGAAATATTTCTTGCATTTCGCTTTCTTATGACCGAGTTAGCGCTAATGACCTAAATGCAGGCTCAGGATGAAGTTTGCGAAAAATATACCGAAAACTTTGAAAGTGCCAGGAAATTCAACATAGTTCAAAACAGTTCTTCAGGAGGCGTGTCGATATTTCTTAATCTGTCGAAACGTCTTAATTTTCAACGAGGCACCCTCGAAATGAAAAATGAGAAATGGGAGTGTGAAGCTACGTGTTGCAGAATAGTCATGGTATAATTTAAAGTCACACTATGTTTTTCGCACCAGCTGAATTAAGTTTTCTATTATTAAACACAGAAAGAAGGCAAACAAACGTCTATTCTCCGGAAGATACAAAATACAACTCAAGCGAATAAAGAAAAAAATAATATTTTTTATAAAGCAGATAACTTTAATTTCGAGTCCGCATTGGCCTTGTTGTATGCAGGCTTTGTTTGGCAGCGCTGTTCCACGTTTTGAAAAGTCGAGTCCATACCACAACCAGCAGCGCAGCAGCAGCTGAAAACTTGTTCTGATTTCTCGTGCTAGCTCGGCATATTCTCCTTACTTTTGCGTTCTTTTTTTTTCCTCAAAGTGGTCCTCCCCTCTGCGGCGGTAATTCGGCGCTACGCGTAAAAAGGGAACATAAAAGACAGCCGTATTTTCGCCGAACGTTCACGACAAAGCTAGTGAAGAAATGCGTAGTTCAAGTTACTTTGTTATCGTGGATTATAGTTCATGCAAGGATGAACGGACGAACTTCATGTTCACAGAGAGACTCATGCAGTCTCGTGTCCTACATTCGACGTTGCCTGTGTACACAATTAATCTTCCTTTCCCTCTGGTATCCATCTGTCACTTTTTTCTCCTGTTCTCTCTTCAACATGTTCTGCCTCGGTAATAAACGTAAGGGTGCTATGGTAAGAGAGATAGAATCAACTTGAGTGAGCTCTCGAAGATTCAATGGTGCGTGCTGGCACCAGACGGTGTTGTTCCCTATAATCAGGACCCCTATTTCTCCAGCAACTCCTGACCCCTGTAGAGTCGGCTTGGCGGGTGGTGTTGGACCACAAGGTCTCCAATCGATCAAGGGTTGGGAGATGTAATTATGGATCGTCCTCGCGAAACGCCTGCCATTGACTGTCGAGCCGACGCACGAATTCTACCCCTGTTATGGGAAAGGAATCAACACCGCAGGTTATTAGTCGACCAATTATCCCACAATCTCTGGAAGTGGCACACACTTTGTGTTGACGGACTACGGCGATGACAATAAGAAAAACTAAGGTGTACGAGTTTTTTTTTTAAACTTTATATTTGTGGAATCTGATAAAGTCTGTAGAGGATACTAAGCTTCTCCGAACAATGACGAAGGCTAGCACAGTGTATGCAGGCCTACTACACAGAAATTATGATAATGTATGGCATAGTAGGCTCCCAGCAAGCGTGCTTGTAGCAGCTACCCATACCGTGTTCACAAAAGGCTCTGAAAAGCAGCTCTTTCAACTTTCCCTGTGACCATGCTGCGCGTTCCGCGCAGGCCTGGTGTTTTTTTTTTATGGAAGGCCATCTTCGTGGCTATCAGCACCTCTGTCGTAACGATCTCTGCTGAATGTGGACGCGCGTCTGATGAAACTCCATCCGCTTTACTTCTCTACTTTACTCGATTACAACAGCTTACAATTAGTTTTGTAGCCCGAAGCTTCGAGTACCGCCAGGCTACGCAGATAGCAACATATTATTCGTTTTCTACTATTGAATATTTATTCGCGACGAACATCAGAACAGTTTTCCTTATTCCAATCTTCGATAACCATGAAAGTGTGCAAATGGCGTCGTACAATTGGCATTATGGGCTGTGTTACAATTATTAGACAGCACGTAGACAGTCTACGCAGACTGCTTAGAAGACAGCATCGAGCCCATTCTGTCCGAAAATTGGAACCCGTCTGGACGGCTTTTACGCGACGCTGCGCCACCTTGTGTCGAAAAGAGAAACTCAAAATAAACAAACGTAACAGCTGTATTTTCTGGCTTAATTTGTGTTGAAATCTGAAAAAAATTAAACTTTACTCACAATAAGCTTCTGGAGAAGCGTCTGCTTGAGTGCAGGCGACCATTGCGGCGAGATTCGGTCTACCTGAGCAATTCGCTGTGTCTCCACCTTGTTTACAAAGCAAAGTAGCCTGCATCATATTTGTCTGCGATGCGGTCCTCTCGGAACTGTCTATTTTGCCGGCTACGTGAGAATCGGAATGGGACTTAAGATGGCCGCCGTCCATTTATTGTCTATTTAGCCATCTACGCTGAGAATTGGAACACACCCGTACTGGAGAAACATGGGCAGTCCGAGCACTAGCTCTGCCGATTGTTCTGGCCTTGCCCCGCTTGAACAAACTGTGCAGTTTCTTCATTGCCCACTTAACGTTCAGTTAATTCTACAAAGCAATGTTGACAAGTGATATTACAATGGTATATTTACATCATTTCTTTGCACTTAAATAAGTTGTAGCAATTAAAGATATCACCTCTCAGCTCGCTCACTCAATTCAACTCATTACACACGCAGCTCTGCTGAGCGTCTCCCCGTTCAACGTTCCTGAAACTTTTAAGAGAAAGTCTGTTCAGCGCCACAATGCTAGTCTTTTTCACGAATTTATCATTGCCAATTAAGCCATTTATTGACCGCGATGACTTGTTCGGGTAAGTAACCGGAAACTCCAGCTAGTTTAAGCCGCCCATAACCTGGCCGTCTTCGCATTGTCGCATTGGGGGAGGTGATTTTAGTGTCACTTTTTGTACCAGCGCTGCCCAAACAGGTGGGTGGTGAACGTGCCTGGTATTTTTAATAAAACAAAATTATCCGATGAAAATATTCAGCAGCAGCAACACTTCAGTGCGAAGTTTCGTCATTGTTGTAGTGGGTTCCATTAAACTTACGTCATAAAGCTAAAGGGTAATTTCACTGAGAGAGGACAAGCACTCAAAAGCACGCTGATTGTGCTCTTTTCAAAGCCGGCGTTTCTTTAATGGTCAAGCAGGTACAGGAGCATTGTCATTAACTGGCAGAGCGAGAGTGCTATTGCTGCACCGAGAGCAGCCAGGAACAGTTTGCACTGCTCTCGCCTTAAAAACAGAGTAGGCGCAGTACGACGAGTCACATGGAGTTTAACGTCACAGCGTCCGATTTTTTTTTTCTTCAGGGGGCAAGTGTAGCGGCCATGATAGAAACCATGTGTAGTTTGAAACCACCATTTTGCTGTTTTGTACGTGTGGCTACGTCACAAGTCGCGTGATCGAATCCTGGCTGCGGCAGCTACATTTTCGATGGAGGCGAAAACACCGTAGCGCCATTTGCTCAGATTCGGGTGAACGTCAAAAAAAAAAACCCAGGTAGTCAAAACTTCCGGATTCCTCCACTACGGCGTCTCCCATCATCCATTTGTGGTTTTGGGACGTTAAACACCACATATCAATCAATCGTGTGGCTACGTTGACAGCTGAACGTCTATTGAACGCGTCTTTGCACAAACATACTCCGTATCAGGATTCAGGAAAATGGGGAACAAGTGGCTGACCGATTTCATGCCTATTTTGCTCCTGCCCCACAGCGAATATGCCGGGGCTTGGAATGTTTTGATCTCATGGTCTCCCCTCTCGTCACCTTCTCTCCAGGAGCGTGCCACGTTCAAGTGGTAGATCGAGTGGCCCTACAATCAGGGCTCTACCTCCTACTCCTCAATGCCTCACCACTGTGTTCCTGTTCTCTCAATGAAATTCGCTTTATTACACATACATATGCCTGGAAGTGCGTATGCTTAGATTGTCGGTTCGCTGTTATACGCAACATAAAAAGTACCATTGTTTCACGCAGAAAAGCAAAAAAAAAGTGAAGAGAGTGAGTTCAGCGGTAGCCGTGAACTTTTTTACATGTGGGAATTGATTATATATCAGCACATTTCCGCTGACGAGTTTCCTGTTTTGTGTAATTTTCGGCAACATTTGAAAATTTTCCCGAAGGCGCAACAAGAAAGATCGTCCCTGTGTTTGCACACGAATATACCATGATGAAGGAGGGAACACGTTTTCGTACGCAAACAATAAAGGTAACATTGCGCACTGTTACGTGTAGCGCAAAGACGTAAAGGTCAATGCAGCCTGCTGCATTTGCACCCGAGCTCGCGCTTGCCCATCGGAAAACAAATCACGGCATAGACACAATTTTATTCGCATGCAGTGTGTGCCCATACATCATGAAACGAGGTGCCACGGTTCGTGATTTACTTTTCCTACATGCACATGAGAATCTCGACTGCGCATTTGAGCGATCTAGCAATCCGAAGGCTGCTACTCGTAAAGAGAAGTTTAGGAGACAAGTACAAAAAAAGTTTTCTGGCAGTAGCAACAAGCGAAAGGAGCTTTTCGTTTGACTTTATTTCACCGAATCTTTATCTCACAGGAACAGCCGTCCCCTTGGGTTCCACAAGGCTGGCATCACGGGCTAATATAGAGAAAACCAAACAAGAGATTAAGTATAAGGAACTTGATTATGTTTTTGCTCACGTGTGCGACAGAAAAGTAAAGAAAGTAAAGAAAATACTTTTTTATTAACATAGACGTCGCTGTGGGCTGTAGTCCGTGCTGAAGTAGATCTCTACACCGGAAAAGGAAGGGCAGTGAAAAAGTGATGATGATGGCAGGTAATAAGACAAGAATGTGCATATGTGACGAAGAAGCCGATCCCGCAGTCGCAAGCATAAAGCCACTCTATAGCCTAGTGGCTTCAAGGAAGGCTATAGCCATTGCACTAATGACAGCTGCGCTGTTGGCGTCAGATTATGGCCCTAACAGGAACTGACATGCAATATGTGTGATTCCAGAAATCACCCCATTTCACTCTCAGTTGTTCGCTAGATGCTCACAAGTCCGCATTCCAGTTAAAATACCTTGAACGTTTATATATTAAAAAACAGCTGTACAGGAATGTGGCGTGAATATAGGTGCACAGACACATCCACACACCTTAAAAAAATAAGCCGAAAAAATGTTTACAGTATGAAGTAAACGAGGCCAACAGAATTGCAAGCCCTGCATTATACGGCTGCAAACGAGTCCCACTAGAGTGACAGCCCACAAGCTATTTCATATAATAATTTAAAACCTAGAAAAATGCATGCTAGAAAACAAGCGGTTCGTCTGAGGTATGAGATAAATTTCACTGCTATGGAGGTAGTTTCTGTTACAAATGAAAAGAACTGCATGACGAAATAAAAGCGCATTTCGTAGCCATACAAGATCCATAATGACCATGTTCTCTATTTTTAACACGAAAGTGTCTAACGCCAGGGTCTACCAAGATTTCACTCACCTGTTTCTGTCAAGAATATGACGCTGTAAAAAAGGTACACGAACACAATACAAAAAAGAAGCCTGTTACGTGACTTTGGAAGCCGCGAGAATCGAACCCGCAACTTCTCAGTCAACAGCGATAGGAAGTGGGTGCTTAACTGACTTAGTCTTCGGTGCATTTGTGTAGAGTTATTTTTTTTGGAGGCGCCTAATCCATCTCACACTCTTTTGCTATGTACCCGCATCCTTTGTTGGTCTGGGTGGTGCCACCGCCTAAGAGTGGAGAACTACTGCTTTTGGTAAATTAATGCGTTCCGCCGCGGTGGTCTAGTGGCTAAGGTACTCGGCTGCTGACCCGCAAATCGCGGGTTCAAATCCCGGCTGCGGCGGCTGCATTTCCGGTTGAGGCGGAAGTGTTTTAGGCCCATGTGCTCCGATTTGGGTGCACGTAAAGAACCCCAGGTGGTCAATATTTCCAGAGCCCTCCACTACGGCGTCTCTCATAATCATATGGTGGTTTTGGGACGTTAATCCCCACAAATCAATCAATCAATCTGGTAAATTAATGCGGCAGGGACATTTTATACCAATTAACTGTATTTGATAGCTCATTCGACTCGCCTTGCCTAAAATACACGTTGCCTATGTACTAAAATTCAGATGTTCGTTCAAGAACCACAGGTAGTTAAAATTTCCGGAGCCTTCCTTTACGGTGTGCCTTATAATTGTATGTCATTCATGGCAGGCAAAACCGCAGCACTCATCAGAAGACACCAACGTGACACCAAAGTTTCAATGCAACAGGACGGGGAATGTCCTATTGTACTTTGTCTTACATCGAGGAGATTAGTTTTCCGCACCTCGTCTTACGACATACGAGATGCGTTTTCGCTAAACCCTAGACGATGTACTTTGAGAATAACATTACGAAAGTCTCAAAGCAATAAAGTTTCGCACTCATGCACCCACCCATCACCAAGGGAGGCTAGCGCACGCGTCTTTCGAAGCCTTGAGCTGCTGCTCCGTTCTTCCTCCTTTGTCACGTGGCTCCATACCGAGCTACGCATCATCTCTTAGCACACGTAGATCTGTAGGTCAGCGTGTGCAACCTGGCAGTTGTGCGCAACACAACACTACGTGCATGCTATACCGGTGGGTGGCCCACTTTATCATAAGTGCCACGTAACGCACCAAAAAGAAACCGACTGCGATTGCCGCGCGATCAGCAGGACTATTTCTCGGAAAGCAATCAAGAAGACAGGCGAATCGGGTGAGTCCCTTCCCTCCCCGTAAGGTTCCACGGTGAAAATATAAAAGAGCGCCTAGTTGAAAAACAAGACGAAGGAAATATAAGACACACACGGCACTGAACTTACAGACCAGTGCCGTGTGTGTCTCCTATTTCCTTGGTCTCGTGTTTCAAATGAGAGCTGTTTTATATTTCTGCCGTGAAATTCACAGGGGAGGGGGGAAAGCCGTGCTACCTCTTTTCTTTTCATTTCGTGGGTAGTCGGAAATCTTTTCTCTCACTTTTTTTTTTCCATATCCCCTTCGGTGTTGCCGTGGTGGCACTCGCAGTAGGCAACGACTTAACGACCCCAGACGGCGAGGTGACCACTATCCACGTTCCAACGGACGCGCAGTACACCAGCCGGGAGAATGCAAAAATGCGATCTTAGGTCAAACATACGAAAAGAGATGTGCGGCATCTATACGAAAACACGGCAGGGAAGAGTACCGACTAGGACGCAACGAATACAAAACAGAATCTTAACACGTTGCTGATAAAGAGACGCGCTCGCACGCTGAACCCAGTCATATAATTACGAATAAAGCAAGAATGTGCTTTGTTTCGTGGTCGTCAAACACGCCATTAGGCAATAATACAATCATATTTAAACCAACAAAAGGTGGTTCCAATAAATTTACCAGAAGAGAATGTAAATACGTCCACAGAAAAAAAAGAGTGTATTCACAGCCTCCACAGATCAGCACTTGCCGTGCTTTCACTGAAGTTAGTCCCACTAGTATCTGTAAGCAATATATACCATAATCTGTTGAAAACATGGTGACTGCATTAGAAAATGGCGGAGCTTGAACTGAAACAGCGAAAATGGACGATTCTGAAGGCTAAGCTGGTTTCTTCTAGGTTGTTTGTAGGTCAGCTATAGTTGACGAGGGTTGTTTCTAAGAGTTGCTTCTATGTCACTTCTAATCCTAAACTAGGCAATGCTCGCTTGTTTTTGCATTTATTCGTAGCACAGAGAAGTTCGAGTATAACGAAAGACAAACACAGACACGGCACGGACGTGCAAACTCTGGAGACAGAAGGTCACGTAGAAACCAAGCTCTCGCCCCTCTCAATGATCTACGGGCACATCGTCATTGTTTTAAGCTCACCATCGCTTTCCAAATCCACTGTTGCCTTTCTCCTACCGTTGTATTCTCCCATTATATGCACTCAGAGTCTTCGGCTGGCCACCATTGCATTGCAGCTATTGTTTTCGCTAAATGCTATAGTCTCTTTATAAGTAGTTGGATCTGTAAAACTTCTGTGGCACACATCCTTTAATGATGAGGACAGTTTTTTGCCTAGGTCGCCTGGAGCATATCCGTAGGCCAGACAAGTTACGGCTAGCCTTCACAGCTTCGCTGTTAAAGTCATCAGACCTACATCGTCACTTTCAGTGATAAATCAAATAAAAGTTAACTTCACACCTTATATGCTCGTGATGTCAGAAAGTGTTTTGCTAACATAAGGCGCCACCCTGAGGATGGCGCCTTATATTTGGGTAAAATTGGCTCGGGCTTCAAAGGCTTGGCTGTTCTCACGTTAACAATGGCATACGTGTCTGGTCATTAGAAAGTTACGCGTGATGGCAGTGCGAAAAATACAACAGACGTAAACAATCAATACGAGCGTTGAACTTCTTCGGCTGATGCTTTATGAGTAAATGTTTAGCGCTTGCCATGTCTCTATGTTTTATATACATGATAATGCCATTGAGAATTAATGTTTTCGTTTCACGGTTACAATACAACGGCTTCTAAAAGTTTTTATACGTTTACGAAGCATTGCAGTGTGTTAACGTGACAAGAAGAGTATTGTGAGCGTTATCAAGTAGTTATAGATACATGAAAGACACGTTTAATGACAAAGTAGAGGGTTGCGGACAGCTAACCATTCTTCGAGCACTGAACATTCGAGACAGCTGAAGTGAATTGACACTCCGAGAATTACCAGATAATGTTTCAGCACAACAGTTCAGAATTTACAAACACTACAAAAAAAGTGGCCGCTTGCGCAAAAGAAAAATGACAGCCACATTCGCACCGGTCCCCTTTCGAATTTCTCAGAATTTTCGCAAGTACTCTCATTTGGGGCTGTTGGATAGATTTTCCACAGGACAGCGTACTGCCACCACCGACGCCGCAAGTGTGAAGCACAGGCAAGTGCGTTCATACTTGTCATTGTTGATTCGTTTCCGGGTAAAAAAATTTGAATAGAACACGTTGATTGCACACTGTTATGACATGTCGGAAGCGCACCGACTGCCAAACTTCATTAGGGCTCTAGATGTTGCGGGAGTTCTACAGCCAAGTAAAAATCTGAGAATTCGATCACTTCGGCAAAATATATTATGCTGAATATTAGCTTAACCTTGTACGTAGGAAGCGGAGGAGAAGGAGAAACAATCACTGAGAAGAAGGGAATGTAACCATTGTCCTACGATGATTGAAGCTGGCAGAAAAATTATTATCAGATAGAAGAAGACATTATGAAAAAGAGAGTGAGAGAGAGAACAAAGCATCTGTAGATGACGTCAATGGCGCATTCAGGCTCTACACATTGTCCGTATATGTTTATACAGCATGGTTTATACTTTTTTGTATTTTACGTGTGTAGATGAGGCAAGCATCGTGTGTGGTGTTAGCTACTCCTTCTTCCTTGGACCAACACTTCTCGTACTTCTCTAAACAAACAAACGAAATTGGCTTACTAACTAACAAACAAGAAAATGAGAGAGAAGTACACATTATGAACATTCGAAATAATCGCAGGCTCTGGCAAACACACTCTCACGAACAGGAGCAAACAAACAATTTGAAAAAGGCTGAAATAGTTCACAGAAAGTTCACACTTGCTTACATTCTTGCGAACCGGCAAATTCAAGCTTACAAGAAAGAGGGGGACGGGGTAGGAAGAGCAGAAGGAGGAATAAGAGGAAAGGAAAAACAGGAAGGTTAGCCACTTCTCACACTGGTTGGTTAGCCTGTGCTGGGGAAGGGATGAGACGGGTAAACGATGACAGAAAACAGATTTAAGGAAAGAAACGAGAAAATAGAACGTGCGTCCTCCGCAAGGACGCACTAACGAACCGACGGACGAACGGAAGCACGGACGAACTGATGGATGCATGGACGGACGCATGAATGGACGAAAGCAAGAGCAAAAGGGTGTACGGTCGCACGCTTCATCCATGTCATCGTCATCTACTTCGTCGATATGCAGTGTATTTTTGTTTCTCTTTCTCTTTTGTTTCAACAGACCTGTTATTCCCGCATTTTCCGGGTGCACTAAGTAATAGAAATGATTATAGTAATATATATATATATAACGCTAATATTAGAACATACACAAAAATAATAATAACATCTGTGGTTTTAGTTCCCAAAACAACCACGCAAATAGAATAAAGGCCTTCGTGAAGGGCTCCGGAAATTTCGACCATCTGGTGTTCTTTAACTTGCAAAGACACCGCCCAGTCCACGGGCCTCCTCCACTTCGCCTCCACTGAAATGCGGCCAACAGGGCCGGGATCGGCCGTGCGACCTTTGGTTTAGAACAATTCGGGGGAACAGTGTGCGTATTTCAGAAACAATGCATCACGGTTTATAACACTTTGTGCGATACCACGGGGGAACTCTATTCAGCTGTCGCTGACGATAAAATCGTTAATTCGTGTCCCGTCTGTTTAGCAAAAATCAGACACTTCGGAATGCGTTATTCCCTAGTGTATATGAGAGCTCCTTTCATGTAGACAAAACGAGTGCGTGTCGATTGCGACATTATCTATATCAGCTTTTATTATTCGGGCGTCTAAACTTCGTTCCGAATACGTCAAACAGATAGACCAGTCCGTGGTTGAAAGCTGTGCACGTCACCCAGCGCATCAAAATCTGGACCAGCGGTGTTGTTCTGACCACATGAACGTTCGCCATCGTGCAGCGTGCAGCCTGTTGGATGGCAGACGCCGCTGCACTTTCAACAACTGTTAATGGATGCTGTGCAGTGTTCGC
Source organism: Rhipicephalus annulatus (assembly GCA_013436015.1). Classification (NCBI taxonomy): domain Eukaryota; kingdom Metazoa; phylum Arthropoda; class Arachnida; order Ixodida; family Ixodidae; genus Rhipicephalus; species Rhipicephalus annulatus. Next base: position 100,681 of record WOVY01010286.1, on the reverse strand, counting down.
GGAAGTTGACCACCCTGACCGCGCTGTGCACAAGGATGTCGGCTCGAGCACAATGTCTAATCATGACGGACACAGTCCCGAAGCATCTGCACGGCTAACCGTTGTGCTCCTGCTGAAGGTCCTCCAAATGATTTTTCATCGGCTGAGATCTGCTGCGCATCACCATCACCTTCCTCAGCGCCAACCACATCCTGTGGTGCATTGTCACGGGCCCCTTCGTGTGGCTCGCCAGTACCGCTCTGTGGTCCTTTGCCTCAACGTTGATTCCCGTAGAGGCTCCACGGCGCCAAGAGCTCCAAGATTTGAAAGTACTCTGGCCCCGTGACGATGCCATAATCTTCAACAGAAGGCGCGAACTGTTTGTAGTGAAGCAAACCTGGATGGTATACGGCTGCATTCGAAGGTAGCATGTAGAAGAGTGGTTGAGCCACGATAGACCGCATCAATAGTCCCGTCACGAATCCCGGGGGATATTCGTCGTACGTTCCACGCTGGCTGGCCTCGTTCTCTTGGCCGTTTGCTGGTTGGCCTTTGTGGTCGGCGCGATTATGGGTCAACTGTTGGAGCTGTTGACGACGTCGATCATGGCCATTGGTGTTGACCTGGCGCTGTCGGGTGGACATCGTGGAAGCGGTCCGCAATCGACGAGGGATGGCTGAACTCTGAAAGGGGTATAATTGATGACCAGTAGCCTCTGAGAACTGAAAGCGGGTGGTAAAATCGGCACGAGAATCGCGGAACTCGCACCAACAGCTCGTGCTTGGCTCTTCTTCTTCTTGAAGGCATGAATTGATTGAGTAGTGGTAAATTTTAGACTTTTTTTCTTGGGTGATAATTATAAAGACTACAGTTAACTAGAATAATGAATTGAAGTACGGGATACTGGTGATGGCATATTTAAAGTAGGATAATTTAGCTAGATACTCTTACACAGGAAAGTAGTGTCCCTCTGTTTGTTTGGCGCCTGATACAATGGCACATACCCCCTCGGAGAGATTGGGGAAGAAGACATGTAATAAGTTATGGAAGGTAACCGCATTATTTTTTGCCAAGAAAGGCTCTCTAACACTTTTTAATATGGTCAGCAAACGCTGCTGATTGGGAGTCGAGGCTCACGAGAACTCGCGAGCGTGACAATAAAGCGCAGCAAGAGGCCTGCAACTCACAGTAAATTCTCAAAATCCGCTAAAATTTGCTTCATCTTCTCACTACATATGCTAAAAATGATAGTGTTGAATAGGTGCAAGTATCATGCTATTAGCATATTTGAAGATGGCGTGCTCGGGAGCCAATGAGGCTGCAACGGCAAGCAATCACATGCTATGCGTGCCCACCTGGTCGCACTGAAAAGTCGCATGTTCAATGAAAGAGAGTGAGTGAGAGAGAGGAAAGTACTCAAAGTCATGAGGCACGCTTGGCGTACTTTTTTGCCCCATTCACACCCTCTCTGCTTGGCTTCCAGCACTTTCGTCGGGACGAAACAACAGTGGAGGGAATTGATCGCGCGAGATATCTCTGTTATATCCCTTTCACACGTTGCAAGTGTACTCTGAGCAAGTGTACTTATGCTCACCAAGTTTCATTTTGATGGTTCACTGCTACACGAGGAAGCGAAGTGTACTTTGTAAACGATGGCAGTGGCGATTGATGGATTAGTAGCACAACTTATTTTTTTCGCCTGCGTCTCATCTTCGGACCACGCTGTCTTCGTGGAAGTAGCGCCTGTGGCACACGTCATCTTAAATGACTACAGAACAACTCATATACACATGTTTAAGTGTGCCTGGATGTAACAACGCGATATCCGCAGCCATTGTTGTGCATTTGCTGCCGCGTCCCCCTAGCGGACGTGGCCTCAAACAGCCCGACGGTGAAAGTAGCGAGCTTATTGCTGTATTTTATGACTTCTTTTAAACAAAGCAATATCCATCATAACAAAAACATTAGTTCAAATATATTGAGCACCGCCTTAGGCAACAGCGTCTTTCCGTACAATACGCTGGTACCAAGGCTACACACTTCAATGCAGCCGTCTCAGTGAAGTGAGGTTAGGGAACGCACCTGCCGGCAAGTGTAGTTTGCAGCGAGTGACACTAAACTTGCTCGTGTGACAGTGCGCAAATGACACTCGCGGCTTAGTGTACTCGCTCAAAGTGCACTTAAGTTGCTACGTGTGACAGAGGTATAACACCACTCGTACTTGAAGACTTTTATATTTTTCCAGTAGTCAATTCGAAAGAAAATTACCTCTTTTATTGAAGCCCTTACATGAGTACTTGAAAAAAAGTCACAGCTTTGCCGCTAAGGCGAAGCAATGAACGAGATAGCAACCAATTGAAAGTTCACGCGCAGAATGGTAAGCACATTGAAACGTGCCCCGCGTTTCTAACGCACAAAGGACGCACGAAACACGAATAAATGTCTCAGTGATTACTTCGCTGTGTCTGAAAAGCGCGCCCTTTCGGTAAACGGAGGCTGTGTAACGATTTCAGTGACCTTTGTGCGGCCGGTAACTATAACAGAATCGCTCCGACGAAACTCAAAGGCTAGCCAAGATGTACGATTCTCCCCACTGCAAGATGAGGGCGCGCGATCTAGCGTACACCCCCTTATTCTATACACCTTTTCACAGGAAGGAAAAAAACACCGCCATGATGGGCTGTGCGCGGGAGTACAAAGGCTAAGGGCGCAGCATTCTCACTGCATTTTCGAGGGGACGCGCCAATTTGCACAGCCCAAGGAGGGCTATGGCGGCGCCCAGGGAGGCGTTTATGAAAACGTGATTACGCGGGCCAAATACACGTGAGAGATGACAGCCGCCACGCGCTCACTACGCCACCTTGCCGGCAATGCTTAAAACATTATAGTTACAAACACGATGCCCGCCAAGCAGTCAGAGGTAGATATGAATAGCTTGTCGTTTGTACATTGGAGGAGGTACCTCTCAGTGGCTCAGTGAAAAAATCATTTACCTCTTACTACACATGGAATACATTTTTTTTTGCCTTGTCATAGTTCTGTGCAACATTTGGACGTTAATTTTTAACTTTATTTTTATTCAGTTTGACGTAGCATGCTATCGTACAGACACTGTAATGTAAGAGTTCTGTCTGTTCATGAGTGTTTCATTGAAGCTGTTATCAAAGCGCAAGATGTGTATAAGACTACCGACTGCGTTGAAGATGTAATATTTTTGTTTGATGCGTTAACACGCATGAAAGACGTGTGATGTGTGATTGTCAGATTAACTTTACCTGCAATGAAGAAGGCAAGAAAGAAAGAAAAACCTCTCAGTGGCTCAGTGGTTAATGCCTCGCAATCACGATGCGGAAGTCCAATGTTCGATTCTGTGCGCCGGAGTCTTTTTTTTTCGGGGATTTTTTTTTTCTTTATTGCGTTCATATTTATATCTGCATACATATACGTGCATGACGCTGATGTCGACGCTGACGCCAGTGGCGAAATCCACCCGAGAGTGTCCATATAATGCTAAAGCAATAATAATAAGTGTATCAGGGCCTCTTTAAAACGGAGAGGTTCTGGCCTCTCGAGGATCACGTTGTTTACCAAGCGGCTATTCCCGACGCCTGCTCCATTCGTGAACACAACAGTGCTTCAAGACACAAGAAGGCTAGAATCTGATCGGCCGTGACGCAGGGTGACAATTTTAGGAAGCAGTGGTGCAGGTATAGGTCACAGAATAGCATAGTGTACCATTGATCAGCGCTAGATTGTGAGATTCAGGTCGTACTACCCGATCGTTCAAGTGCCCTTAGGACAGCCGAATTCTCAGGGATATGAAGGGGCGCTGAGTCATTATAAGCATCGATACGCAAGACACCTGATATGGTATAAAACAATACAATCTTCCGGGCATATCAGTAGGCATCTAGACTCATTCTGTCTCAACGTTAGCCAATTCAAAACGGGCCTCGAAAGACCGGAAGGCCAAAGTCACATGTCTCTTGCTCGCCGGATAATACTCAACAGTCCAACTGTGTTAATATGAATAAAGTGTGATCTTTATAAAAACACAAACACACAAACACGCACGTATATATGGACAACCTTTTAAAACAAGTCTTCGAACTTTTAGTGGTCTAGTGGTATATGGTGCTCCACTGCTGAACCAAAGGTCATGGGGATGAATACCATCCGTGGCGGCCACGTTTTCAATGGAGGCGAAAATGCTTGAGCCCCGTGTTCCTAGATTCATGAGCACAGAAAGCACCGCGAAGTGGTCGAAAATTTCGGAGCTTGCCACTACAGTGTCCCTCTCAATATGTTGTGGTTTTGGGACCTCCAACCTCAGCAATTAATATTGAAACAAGCTTTTCGTTTGTAAGTGCTGTAGTGCCGGAGTCAAAGCGCCGTGTTTGCTTGTCAGATAAACTGCGTTTTAGGCCGAACTTCGTCGCCAGCGCAATCTTGCAAGGCTCTTTTCTGCAGCACTAGGTTTCACAGTTGATAGCCCCGTCCCATATTTTTTGTTACGGCTGCCATTTCTACAACCATACGGCTTGCATACGACGTCTGTTTCAATCTATCCTGTCTCGCCAAAAACCGCAAGTGCGAAATAGCGTCAGGACAAAACTCGAGGAAAGAAATGAGAAAAAAGGCGGCAACAAAAAAAAATCAGGCAATAAGTGCCTGTGTACCAAAGAGTGCATGCAGTGCAAGAAGTACAGCGCAGAAGGGGAAGAGGCTCAACAACTTAGTGAACGGGAGTAAACCAAGGTCGGTATTTCATGACAATAAACAAAGGGAGAGAAACAAAGAAAGAACAATATGTGGGCAATGAATACAAGAAGAAAAAAATACCACAGAAGAACCTCCGTGTACTACGAGAAGAAAAAAGACACGTAAATCATGGTCAACAACACTGACCCCCAGGTGATTGTCACTACTTCCTCTAAAGTAATCATAAAATATACCCCCGTTCCATCAGCATGTGTGATGTTGTATGCAGCTTCACTGGATATTCACGTTTACAGGGATAATGGCGGGCAATTCATTTTAACAATACTGATTGTAGGCCTAGTTGGTACTTGCTTACTGACATGATTTGGCCGCAAATAATACACACACAAAAAGCACAAGCTTGACGTTGAGTGTTTATTTAGTCTGTGCTTGTGCTTGTCGTTGAGTGTTTATTTACTCTGTGTGTGTATTATTTGCGGCCAAATCTTTTCAGTAACACATTTTGAAGATGAAAGTCTTTTATGGGATAATTCAACGTAAAACTTTTGCTTTGTCTGTCTATTTTTCTGTCTGTAAGTTAGCGTCTGTCCAACGATCCAGCCATCTGGCGAAAGTTTGACTGTTGCGCTCCACCCACCTATCTTGCTCTGGTGGCTGCGTTCATATTTGTGATAAGCATCAATAAAAACTATTACGCATATTTGAGGCGCAACATCAATATATAAGGATGAGGCAGCGTGACTTTTCATTTAAAAATTGCATAGCTAAGTATTTCTAAACCAAAATTTTTGATACGCTGCGCTGAGGATGCGACGCTATGAACACAAAAGTGGGTGTTTCCTACGCTTCACTAAAAAACTCGGGAGCTTTACGGAAAATGACCCGGCGCTTTCGCCTACCAGTGGCTATACGTTCTAAAGAACTTCCGTTTCCTCACTTATTGCCAGATAGCATCATGTCTGACAGAGCACCTCCCGACATAAAACTATAGCCTTTCGACGTCCTTCGCAACAAGACACGTAGATACGTGGCCATTTCTTTTTTCTAAAAGAGCCAAGGTCGCCCGAATCATTTCAGAAGGATGTCAATGCAAGCCTCAAAAGTTGTTATAAGGATTGAAATAAATGGAAGTGCTTGCTCCCTGAAACAGAAAGTCTAATAGCAAAATAAGTTATGTTACTTCGACCGCACTATCAATATCACCGCGTTAATAATTAACCTTTCGCTACGACTGCGTTCAGTCAGCGAAAATCGTCAAGCAGACAACACAAAGTACTCATGAACTAATGACTACTAGTATCACTCAGAAGACAGCTATACTTAAGTTTGTTAGTGCAAGAGCTCCTCAGCGACGCATACAGAAACACCTTAACAAGTCGCAGTTTCTTAAAGGAAGGGAAAATATGATGTATGAATCAGTAAATAAGAAACAATATACCAGGAAGGCACGCAGTTAGCAAATGTAAAAATGCCGGGTCGAGTTTCCCTCTAAGCGTTAATTAGGAATACCATCAGAGTGCTCTTGAGACGGCAATGCAAGCGGTTAAAGTGAATTTCTTATGCGTCAAAGTGTGAATGAAAACAGAACGCAAACAGCTAAGGCGAGGGAAAAAGATGTTAGTGAATACGAGATCATCACCAGTGACAAATGCGTATTCTTTCGCTTTCATTAAATTCCAAGTGGCAGGCACACTTCGGGTACCGCAGCTTCATTACTCTGCTAGACGCGAGAAGTGGATTACTCTGGGATACCGCTCTCGAACGCATGCTCATGCGTTGGTGCGTCTTGTGGTTTGATACTCACGCCGCATCTCGCTGCCGAGTCGCCACTAATTGCACCGCCATCGAGGGATAAGATACAAGAACGAAGTGCGTGGCAGGATGCAGTTTTGTTTTTGTTTTTTTTTTTGGGGGGGGGCGAAGCTTCTTATGTTGTGGGTCGTTCCCTCGTCAGTGTTTGTTCTCGGGGCTAAGAACTAAGCGTTATGAGCGACCGACCACGTGACAAAGGGCAGCGCAGAGTTCTCAGAAACGCCCCTAATGAAAGACAAAAAAAAAGGCAGCCAGAGACCAATAAAGGCATACATATGCCTGAAATATATATCCGAAAGCAATGCGTTTTTTTACAGCGAAAGCGTATATATGGCTAGGAGAAATGTAAAAACGTTCGATATCGATGTCAAAAGCGGCCTGCATCTCCTTCGTTATCAGTAACGTCATTCTAAGCGTCGTTCTAAAGTACGCACGCCATTGGCTGCGTTGTGAGCGACGTCGTTCATTCTGACGCAACTATTTCGCCCAGCACGCGCGCATCAGTTTCCACCACGGTTCAAGAATACATTAGGTGAGTGAACACCGGGGCTATCCAGGGTCCGATAATGTTTTGCATCGCAAGAAGTCCGAGAGATGGCGCTACAAACTTTGCCTCGGCTCCCCTCCTCTTTCTCGGTGTAGGAAAGCCCCGTACGTAGCAAAGCAGCGGCCAACGTTGGTAGCAGCGCTCAATTATCGTCACCACTATAGTCGCCGCACTACCCTCGCCGCACTGTCAACTTCCACCCTTATCAGCCTCTCTTTTGCAGCACCACTCTAAACGTGTCGCGTGGTTGATATCGCGCGATAACCCCGTTTTCTCAGATTTGGAAACCGCCGCTCACGTGCTGGATGTGCTTTGCGGAATTGGCCAGCAACCTGCCATGGTCCTCAGTCTGGCGAGTCCGGCATGCCGCAAACGAGAACATAATCGGTCTCTCCCCACCAAACGCTCGCTTTGCGCCGTTCACTCACCTAAAGTATTCTTGCACCGTGCTTTCTTCTGAGAATTCCCACATCGGTAAGCCGCAGACACCGCAGACCGTGGAAATGTGAGAGAGCTCACATTCTCTGGGCCAGTGCTGCTGTCCAGGCTCAAGAACAGGCTTGGGAGGCCCAGTGCCGGCAACAAGTGCGTACCTATGATCCGGCAGTTTTCCAAGCAGTATCGCGAACGGGAATGCATGCACCGCTGGCGGACTGAGCCCGCAAACCACGCCACCGATTTGGCTCGGGACGTCAAACGCTCGCAACAACGTAGTGGTGTCGCGGGCACAACCTCAACCTGACGATTGCGGGAACACTTTCGCCGGGGCGAACACCCACTTTCAGCGAGAGTTTTTTCAACGACACTTCGACTGCGGCTGCGATGTTTGTGACCGCGTGTGGCTCGAGGACAACCACTGTGATTAACGTATGGCGAAACGAATTTAACCACTCATTACACTCCTCCATGACCATCATCATGCGAGGCACAATGTGCAGCATGTCAAATAAACCTTGTGGTAAACCCAAACAAAACGTGTTTCTTGGCTGAATAAAAAAGCGCGAACATGTAACCAATAATTGTGATAGACTTCATTGCAGAGGTGTGTTGAACCCACTGCTAAACACCGGGGTCACACGCCTCAGCTTTCGCTGGTTAACCATTTGTACCAAGTGCTTAGGCGCTGATTTTTTTATCATGTTTTGTTTACGACCAGTGACGTAGATGGCTGAAGACGTACGAGCAGTTGGCATAACTATACAACACCAAGTGGCGGTAAATGTAGGAAACACCGTACATAAAACGCCAGTTTGTTTAAATACTTGAGTCAGCAGTTGCGTGACGCCATGCGATGACCTGAATGAGTGATCAAAAGGAATAAAATTCGAATACTTACACGTAAATAGCATATATTATAGTCTCTTCAATGCAATAACTTTAAGGGGACGTTCGCCCAAGAGGGGGTGGTTTTTAAGACGCGAGCGATGCTGTATATATATAGCCCTCGGTTATACCTTCGGAAACCCGGTAGTAAATAAAGCCTGCAATGTAATCGCTGAATACCAACTGTCTTTCTTCTTTCTCTTGAAATTGTTTGTTTTTGTTCTGGCCGCAATGCACCTGGAGCATCTTTAGGCCTCATGCTTGGCGGGAAGACTACCTAACTAGGGATCCACAGCGGTAACGTAAGTCTCAGGTGCCTCATTATAAGATGTCCTCGGCAGGCGGAGGCGCTCAGAAAGCGTAGTAAAGAATGTGCGAAAAGGTAACATTGTTTGCGTAGCGAAGCGTTCAAATTGACATCTGCGACCTCTGGCTCTGACAGGGTGTGACTAAAAAAAAAAAACATCCCATACACGACGACCAGCGCCACTTCTGTCACCAGGCCGAGCGAAGAGCTACAGCATGGATGTAAGCGTCTGTTCATACCTTGATTGTCTGGCACTGCTGTTGACCAACAGTTTATTGCGTCTGAGAGCCCGGTTACTTGTAATGCGAACTCGAGCATTGGTTGCCTCGAACAAATTCACAAGTGTTTCATCAATACGGTCCCTAGAAATCACTACATTGTATAGTGGGAAGCATTATGCAGCCATTTCGGTATGGGCTTGCAGAAGACTGAACGGCGCGGAAAAAATAACGGTGTGTAGGCTTCCGCAAACTGGAGGTAAGCTTACTTAATTTAGTACAAAATTTTCAGGTGGAGCGTCATTCAACCGAGTTCGCGAATCATATGCCCTGTGTTAGAAATGTATGGAGAGATGGATAGATTCAAAACCTTATTGAAAAATCCTCTTGTGCAGGACTCAGCACACAGTTGGAAGGCAATTTTTTTCATACATAAAGTGTTATAATTAGCTAACTTTTTATAATTATGATGACCTAAGCATGAGGGTGGAAAGTAACAGATGATTTCTAAGCATGTTTCTTTATGAAATAAGAATACAAAAGTAGTTATTTTGGCTAGGATGTTGTTACGGAGGCGTGCTGTGAAGCCTGCTGCGGGAATTCCTCTTGGCTATGCCACGGCTGCATGTGGTTTCTGCGCCATAGTGGAGAGCGCTCCGAGGGCCAGTTGTGTACACACTTTTGCCAGCGTCACCGAAAAAAAATGCCACGTTATTATGTTACAATAAATTACGCTAACAAGTTGATTGAAATCAGCCTGTGTGCATATTATAAGTGTTAGAAAAGAAAGCGAAGCAGGCTGTCGGCAAACTGCAACGAAGTTACCTTCAGAACAGACCCTCTTCCTACAGGGTCGTTAGCTTTGAAAATTAATTATGATACGGCTTGTTTCCCCAAGTCCGTTAATCTTCAACTGCTATTTAGAATACGAGAACAATCAGCGATCGTTTTCGTCTTTTGTGATGAAAGAACGGGAGAGCTCTAAAGAGACGCTGTGAACTCATCCTGTTCGCGCACTGGTGAAGGTCGCACTTCGTTAGTATACAGGCTCCAGCAACGATGATTCATGTACCCGACATGAAACCACCGCGTTCGTAAAACACAATTTATCACCTTCTCGTCTGTTTATGTGCAGACTAATGGGTGATTTTCATTTCTGCACCCAAATAGTGATCGCGCCCATTGCATTAATTTGCCAAGCCAAATGATTATGCACGCACTGGTTATTATTATTTTCTACCTTCTCACTCTTATGGTCGACATCCTAGGTTGTTTCGTGGCTTTTCGCTGAGATCGAATGGCAAGCTCAAAAATTTCGATACTTGTGCCTTGATGGATGGCTCCTGCAATTTTCCGGAATAACGCATTATGCCCGACAACGCCTGGTCCGGATCGATAGGTGTTGCCTGGCGGGCCCGCACACCTTTTGTGTGCAGCTTCTATACACCGCCCTCAAAGCCTTTAAATGCAATGGTTTGGAAATGCGATGCTTTAATGAAACTTCCATCTGGGCAGTTTATAAGTCACTCAATAAAAATGTCACGTACCCAGCCCTCAATAATCGTATGCTGTTTGTGCTTTACCTCATTTTTGTAAACACTCACTGAACGATAACTAAAACATTCGTCTAGTAATACGAAGTATACTTCTCTTTCTCGCAGTTATAGGCAAATTAAACCTGCGATGCGTGTAAGTACGCGTAGATGCAGAATATTCAGGTTTAGAGCCGACACATCATTTCTCAACGCGAATACAGGATAATTGAATTTCATTATTTGCCAAAAAAGTGACTATTTAATAATTGCTTTTTAGGCCTTGTGAATACCTTTGAAAGGAGCGACTGAATTAATACAAAAGCATTACTCAAGTACTTACGCATTATGCGCTATATAACTACCGCGTTAATCAAACAGATCATAAAACTTGCATGGACGTGCTAGTAAAGCACGTGGTTGCATCAACGAAATGAAGCAATAACTAAGAAGACAAGGATAAAAGAAGGCACACTTCACATGTCGAGTTGTCAACCACCTCAACTCCAGTCCTCCTCAGTATTTTGCCCATGCCCTCTCCCTATTCCCCCTTTCTCACTGTAGGTGACATCCTACCACAGTTCGGAAGCAGAAAACGAAAGAATCTGGTCCATAAATCTGCTACTCTTACTCAACATAGTAGTCCACTCTGTTGCTATCACTACACGCCTGTTGAAAGAGTCTCTGACACCTTCTTGGAGCCTTGATTAACCGAAACATCGTCTGACAGAGCGAGGAATTCGAGCTGGCATCTCCAGATTTAAAGCAGCTGTCCCTGCTGATGCTGCACGACGAATACAAAGACCACGTCAAACTTCCCACCAATGGTTATACAACTACTAAGTAATCTACAAGAGCTGTTAACTTGTTAGCAAATATCTATTCGTAATATATCAGAACGTCTCATAGGACTACATTACCTGCTGTGGAGTTTGCGCCACTTCGCAGTGCACTTTGATGGATTCCAGAGTCACCGCTGATATGGGCCATGTCCACAAGCTCCAAGTCAGGCCTGCAGTGTCCGTCGACAGCTTATCGTCGTGGTGCAGAAGACTACCTACAATTAGAAATAAAATAAACTTATCAGCAACTGAAACACAAAGGGCATAACATCATTTTACAATGGTTTCCAGGCCACTGTGGCATCCATCGAGGGCAATCACCATGCCAATAGTTTTGTCTGGAATAATCTTAAAATGCCATGCAAGAAAGTTTTCATCATCAAGTACCAATGCAGCATCAAAGAATCACTCATTCGTACATGATATAACACCTTCATGATCTCAATATGTCATGATCTCAATACGTCACTTCAACTTCAAGTTCCCTCCGTACTATCCCAATTCGATACAACACTGTTCTGCCACTGCCTTGGCTTGTCATTCAAGAGCAGCTTTGCTTACCGGATAGGAATGGCAGACAGTGCTATGTTTGATCACTGCGGCAGTGCATGAAAAATTGCACTCTCTTTTTGTGATTGTCCACATCAGAGCCCCCAAAGACAACAGCTTTTGGCAACGTTAGCAGGGCTCGATGCCTGGCCGCTTTCAGAGCAGCCAATTTGCGAGTACGATAAGGTTCCAACTTCCCACTAGAAATTGAAAAGTTTCTGCGGTCAAACGCAACAGCTAAAACACTATGACACAACTGTGCTTGAGTGCCTGAGTGCTGTTTTTGTTCATTCTTCTTTTATTTTTCCATCCGTACATTTTCAACTCCCTTACGCTTTCGCCAGCACAGCGTAGCATACCGGAAATTTTCGTCTGGTTGACTTCCCTGTATTTCACCTAATTTTATCTGTCTCTCTCATTTAACCATACACTATGAACAGCAGAAATTTATGGGAATGACACACTTAAAAGTTCATGTTGTGTCAGGGAAGTTACTTACGTGCAGTTCATCATTACTTATCAATTGCTATAAACGTATAGAGGGAGCTGTTCACACTTCGTGCAAGTTGGGCTACTCATCTCTTGCTGAGTGCAACAAAAAAATGTGACTGATAGTTTCTATGTGTATTTCGCAACTGATGACACTAAAGTCGCCACTACACAATCTCAAACCACAAACTAGTAACGAAGTTCATTTATTAAGTTCAATAGATAAATAAAAGAACATACTCATTGTCATTATACTATGGCTTGCACTCGTATTGGTGACCTAGATCAAATGAGAAGAAACGTGTGTCTAAGTCGCCACACACTTAGTTCGCAGAAAAACAAGGCCCAGTGAACGTGCCAACATTTAGGAGTAATCCAGCAGTAAAGTTTCATACACTGCTATATCATGCTGACAAAAGGGCGAGAAATGACTCGCTGTTTTCATTGTTCGACAAAACTAGAATATGAACTAATACTGTCTACAACCACTGTTAGTACGAACAGCATGACGCTGAGTGGAATACATTGAATTCTCTAGTTTCACAAGAAAAAACCACGGAATTGTTGGGACCCAACGTACATTGTGGGGAAGAAACCAAAGCTATTCTGACCATGTGGAATGACTTAATATTGAATTAAGTCTAAGCACACGCATGTTCAATAATCTGCCGCCCTTCCTCATCTCTCCCCACAAAAAGCAACTGTCGGCCCCAGGAATGGAACCTACGCCATCGAACATTGCGCATAAGAGTAACTTTGGTCTCTTAAAGCTGACATTCGCAACGCTCTGCCGAAGCGCAACAGGAAGTGTGTTCGCCATTGACGGCACTGCAGGCTTCTGCGTGCCAGGATTCGCCTGCTGTGGGGTTGATTGAGTTACATTGTGTGCGACGTAGATTGCGCTACCGCCACACGCCGAAAAAAAGAAATAAAGGGGCAACCTGGAATGGCGGAGAGTTGTGACTTAACTCGGAGTGTAAACGCGGCCGCCGCGACCCGAACACGAGAACTCAAATGTGGTCGCTGATCAAACAGGAAGGGCCAGCACCCTAACGAAGTACACAGCAGCGTTGAAATATAGATGGAGGAGAAGTGCCGAAGAGAAAATCTACTGTGCTGTACGCTGCACACGTGTAGTGAATTAGCTTGTGCTATTTCTGCGAGTGTTCTTTCTGTCGTTACTTTAACATAGAAGTGATTTCAGGCCTGCACGGAACATGGTTTCTCCAGCACGAGTGCTTACCAGACTCGTAATTCGGGAAAGCTTGGGTCACTCCAGGGTCACCTGGCTCACTGCCATGCCATGTTTGCGAAAGAAGCACGCTGCTCGAACATGAAGTACGGATGATGACAGTTGTTCGCGCTTGTTCCGTGTATGCTTGTGCGTTTGTTTTGGGCGTCTTGCTTTCTGTTTCAACAGTGCATTTTATGTGTCGAGCTGTGACATATGTCAGTTCGCGCAAGCCCCGTGTATGCTCATTTCGTGCGTGCTTTCTGCTTGAGGTGCGCGCTGCAAGTTTCGAGCTGCTGGCCGTTCTTCGCGTGACTTTGCAATTTGTTGGTATAGCATTCAATCCTTCACCCTTGTGGCGAAGCATTGTACAATAAAGACTGAACTATGTTTGTGAAGGCGCGTCTAACTTTCGTGCTATACCAATTTGTGGAAATAGGGATAAGCCACATTTTTTGTGTACATATTCAATCACAACTCTTCAATGGAGAATCTTTAGTTTGTATGCGCGATTAACGGGAATTTATGAACAAACGATTAACCTGATTATCGCCAGTGTTCTGCGAGAAACATTATCTTATCTCTAATGTTTGTAATTTGATTGCGATATGATTGGCAGGCTTCAATCAAATGAATCGTCTTGGTGATGGAACCAAATCCTACGATGAAGAAATTAAGAATTATGTCGTGTGTGTAAGAACAGACAGACAGACAGACAGACAGACAGACAGACAGACAGACAGACAGACAGAGACAGACAGACAGACAGACAGACAGAGACAGACAGACAGACAGAGACAGACAGACAGACAGACAGACAGACAGACAGACAGACAGACAGACAGACAGAGACAGACAGACAGACAGACAGACAGACAGACAGACAGACAGACAGACAGACAGACAGACAGACAGACAGACAGACAGACAGATAGATAGGTAGACAGACAGACAGACAGACAGACAGACAGACAGACAGACAGACAGACAGACAGACAGACAGACTAGATAGATAGATAGATAGATAGATAGATAGATAGATAGATAGATAGATAGATAGATAGATAGATAGATAGATAGATAGATAGATAGATAGATAGATAGATAGATAGATAGATAGATAGATAGATAGATAGATAGATAGATAGATAGATAGATAGATAGATAGATAGATAGATAGATAGATAGATAGATAGATAGATAGATAGATAGATAGATAGATAGATAGATAAGATAGAAGATAGATAGATAGATAGATAGATAGATAGATAGATAGATACCACGAAGATAAGAGAAGGAGAAGCCTCGTGCATAGCAACCAATTTCCTACCTGAAATACTGCCTTTGTTCTCGCTAGTAGAAGCTCACGACGGCACAATAATAACGTGAACTGAGGCTACGATCACATTTCGACTACCGCAATATCACACTCGGTGAATATTTTATTTCGTGATTATCACGGAACAGCTTAATGACGGCATGTGCAAGCTGCAGATTTCTTTAAATGGTTCTACAGAAGTGTAAAGCACCATTTCATTGCGTATGCGAAAAAGTTTTTTTGCCTATGCAAAAATGAAAAAAGGCTTATTTAGGAAACACTAAGAATTGCCGTAGATAAAGTCAAAGCTAGAAAATGTTCCAAAGAAGTACTGCACCGCATTTCGAGGTTTCAACAAAAACTACGGACGTTTTAGCTTGAACGCTTCTTTTAGTGAGTGAACTAAGATGAGCAAGCGTGAAAAGTAAATATTTACATTTATTTAAAAAAACACTGTAAATCCCACATGCCCTGTTCAAATATACATACGAACAGCGAAAGGCGTTCACTTCTTTGTTTTTTAGTCACTGTTCTGGCGCCCGACGTGATACGTTCGTTTTTTTTTTCTTTTTCTGGGGACTGTTCACTTTCTTCTTGTAACAAATGAACGACAATGATAAATGTGACTGCAATAATTTATTATGGTAGTTTTTCAAGAGTATTTTAACAATGAAGTCGGAAGCCTAATGCAGCAGGAGTCGGGAAGTAGAAATAGAAAACACAAACCACAAATTCAAACCGGAAGTCACTTTGTCTCAGAATCACTGCCCACAGTACATTAAGGTGTTCACAAAGGACCCTTCTCAATAAAAATTAAGGTAAATAAAGCAACTTTGCTTTCCTGTAAAACGGAAAATCTTTATTTAGGGCTTCTTCCAAGGGTCCTTTGTTAGAAATTGAAGGGGTCTGAAGATAAAATTTGAACGCATAGGTGGAATCTGAGATAACAAACAATTAAACTATAGTAAATAAGTAAGCTCTAGGCTGGAAGGAAGCAGAACGGGAGAACACAGCCAAATTAAAGGCGGCTAGCTACCTAAAGAAGCATGTTCAAGCGCAGTTTGTTTAAACAAACACGGGTATTGAACCAAGCCCCAGCGCGTGCAACGCGTACTCTATTCTTAGCATGAAGCTTGACTTCAATTGAAACATGACAGTTTTCGCCGTTACTTGGCTGAATATGCAGCACAGGAAAGAGCACTTGCTAATTATGTAAAAGGACCTTCATTGTTAAGCTTCGCCACATGCATACTGTTTACACAGTAGTGCATCCTTTACAGGTAAAAGTTGTCAAGCCTTGCCGGTTTTTCATACCAGCGGCGCTTTACAAGATCACCATATTTGTTCGAAACTTAAATTATAATCGTCATCAACCAGCACACACTATCTACACTCTTTTCATGTTTATCTTGGGTCTCTCTTTATGAATACGTGAGGCGTCACCTATAATAGCACTGATGGGAGAGAGAACTAGTACCGATACGATGATGCTGTATGGACATGTGCACCTTAACTTAGAATACATGTATTGCTTTCAAGTGAGTGCAATTTAAAGCGCAAGAATGCTTTGTTTAGTACATATGTTGTCCTTATAAATGTAACCACATCACCTGGAAATCCAATCTCACAATTTAATATTGGTCGGAAGCTGAACGCCATAACTGTGAAGCGAGCATGTCCGGCATTTCGATGAAAAGATTGTCTCTGGCTTACTAAGGTGCGAAAAATAGTTACATCATAAATAAATTTGTATTGATTAATATGTGGGGTTTAACGTCCCAAAACCACCATATGATTATGAGAGACGCCGTAGTGGAGGGCTCCGGAAATTCCGACCACCTGGGGTTTTTTAACGTGCGCCCAAATCTGAGCACACGGGCCTACATTTCCGGCTCCATCGGAAACGCAGCCGCCGCAGCCGGGATTCGATCCCGCGACCTGCGGGTCAGCAGCCAAGTACCTTAGCCACTAGACCACCGCGGCGGGGCATAAATAAATAATTTTGTAGAACGACGAAAAAGTGGATATTCAATGCGTTTCTTTGAACGAGAGTGCATGGAGAATTGAGCTACTTGGGAAGTAAGTAGTAATGAACGTGATAAGACAAACAAGGCGTAGGTGGTACGCTGAGTCTTAAGTTTAAAAAAACGCAGCAGAAAGCGCTTCGCTGTTCGCCTGAAGCTAAGTTACCACAAACTTGGAGATGAAACTGCAGCAAGTTTATTAAATTGAAACATTTTTTTTGCGTACTGGCAGCACTTTTGGCGTTGATCTCCGTATCTATCAATCTATCTATCTAACCACCTTCTTCTGGGTTCCCTCATGCACACCCCCTTATCTTTGGGTATACCAAAATTACTACGGGAGGGTAAGGAAGTTTACAAAGACGACGGGCTAGTGATGAAGTGAATATTGCCAAAATTTCATCGCCTCCAAAACACATTTCAAGGAACAGTGGCAGATACCCGGGGCTGGGTATGTGCCGCTGGTATGTCGATATGCGCCACAGTTTATAGACATTTTATATCTATACCCTGGGGCGGCGAGAACACAAGAGGGTAGTTTTAACACATGAGCGTTAAGAGAAGGCTGACACAGGCAGCGTCTACCACACGAAAACAAATAAATGTCAGTATCCCAGATGGAGTCGAACCCTAACATTCTACGTGGCAATAAAGTATTCTACCACAGAGTCACGCCAGGTCTCGGAAATACTCTGCAAATGTACCCTACTGTTCGTTAAACGTCCATTCTGGTAGCAGGACTGACTTTCAAAGTTTATAAACAATACATAAGTACTCCTATGACACAGTCGTCATGTCTGGTTAACGTCAATTGTAGTTAAGCGTCATCCGCTGAAGTTTATTTGTGCAGCACCCTCGTAAGCTGCAGTGCAAACACCAGCCCTTCATATCAGCTTACCACTTCTGGTGTTGCCAATATTCATGTTGCTTTTGGCAACGTTATGCAACTGTAAATAACTGCTAATATAAAGCATGTGTAGCTGTTTAACCCACGTATGTGCGTGGACTTGTCCATATATTTAGCATCCCTTGATAACGTCGCACTCAATAAAAAAAATAAAGCACATTCACCTTGCATCCGCATACTTCGCATACATTCTATTCCTAAAGTACGTGAGATCTGCCGAGCTTTTTGCATTACACGCTATCACTATGTATTTACCACGCGTAAACGACATAGATGGAGGAAAACTGGCCGCACCCCTATCGGTGACCGCGCTGCGCCAGTAATCTGAGTGGCCTCTATTTTTTTTGCTTTTCCTCTATTTTCTAGTATACTGCACCACGGGTGAACACAAAAAGATTGTTGCCATCCAACAGATAATCGCCCGCATGAAAGCCCACAATGCCATAAATGGCGCTGTTGCCATTGTCGGCCGCAAAGCGCCGCTCCTTTGGCGTGCAGCATTGGAGTTTGCCTCCACGAGGACAATGACGACTGCATCCATTGTGTCCTCCAGAAAGCCTTTCAGTCTTATCGTCGTGGACGAAATTCTGTCCTCGTTCCGTGTCCTTATAGCTATAAGCAATTCTCCGTACGATTTGTTTGTTTGTATGTTTCTCTTACTTTTACGTCTCTGTGTTGCCGATTTCAGGAACTCTTTCATCACCCTCCTGTCATTACGGTCACCATTATTCTCCACTGCGCTTCGTACACACTTTCCCAATCGGATTACAGACAATCGGAACGAGTCTGCCATACAGGTGCCATTGTTGGTTACTACTAGTGTTACCAAGTCTGCACTAAATAATTTATCATGCGGAGGTGCTAGTTGGGCCTTCTATATAGACGCACCGGCGACAAGCATCCACAGAAAAACTCGGACAGAGTGCGAATAGAACACGTCGACATTGACAAACCGCCTTATTCTCACTTGTGTTTTTTTTTCTTTCGTTTTTTAGGCACTTTCCATAGTACAATAGAAAAAAGTGTGCGAAGGTAAAGAAAATGGCCGCTCATAGAGCTGTACCTTGATGAACAGTACTTTGATGCCCCGGAATTTGACTTAGTAATATACATAGAATTCATAAATATTTAGCCATTTACCACATCTTCAAAAATGTTGCCGCACTTGTTGTTACTTTGGCTAAGAAAGATTGTCTCTGGCGCTTTGTAAGATTGTCTCCCGCGTTTACCATGCTCAGCGTTCTATTCGCGGTTCGATAATTTTTCGAATGGTACCGAGACGGGGCAAAAACCTCGAGTGCACGTCATCGCGCCTCTGGTGAACACGAGCACGTGCTATCTTGTAGCGCCAGTACCAGCACTAGTCCTTTTTGTAAAAAACTTCGAAGAACTTAAGCTTCCTCAAGACGAGCTTTTCATTTTGCTTCTCATCATTTTCTCGTTCGCTTTTCATAAGCGTTTACTTCTGTGTAGACTGTCATCTTTCCTCTTAAAGTTGTCATTCTGTGACACTGGCTGACTGCTTTTTTGTCTTTCTTTCACTTGTGTTTTTTAAAGAAGGTGGTAAAATGGTTATTTTTAACCTTTTTAGTTATTTTTGTCTGTCTTTGAAGAAATACACTTGTTTCTTGTCCACCTCAGTGGTACAGTGCTTACAGTACGCAGCTGCTGACCAGAAGGTTGCTGGTTCGATTCCTGCCATAGTGGTTTCGTTTAGATGGAGGCGAAAGGCTATAGGCATGTGTACTGTGTGGCTCCAGTGCACGTTAAGAAACACCAGATGGTCAAAATTTCCGGAGCTATGCATTACAGTGTCGCTCATAGTCATACCGGAGTTTTGTAATGTAAAACCCTCGATATTACATCTATTTATTCACAAATGCACGAGGAAGACAGAAAAGCTCGCAAATACAATGAAAGAAAAAAGAGATGAACAGGGAGACCCTATCATTCGATGGCTACAGATTGGTGGAATGCCAGCGCTGCGATGTTCCTGTCCGCTCTACTCTTTGACAGTGACGTGACTGCGTCGGCAGGACAGACGTTCCTGACGTGCGGGGCAGCTTGACGGGGCAAGCTTGACAAGGGAACCCGGTACAGAAGTCATGCACCTAAGGAAAGAAGGAAAATATGAAGACAAGAACGGCAGGTAGCTTAACCAGCCTATAGACAGTTGGTTTGCTACCCTACGCATGGGAGGGGGATGGAGGAGAAAGAAGATAGACAGCAGAGAGGAAAGAGAGATAAACACAGCACATTCGGCAGCACACGCGAACACACTCAGTCATAGTCCAGTCTTGTCTTTCGCGGTGTGTGACATTGCTCTTACGACTGCTTGTTCAAGTCCGTGTCACGTAGGAATTTCAACAGAGCTTTTGTCGCCTTCTGTTGCAATGTCTTCTCTCGGGCACTTGACAGAATAGTGTCCACAGACATTTGGCTGTTGTCGATGCGCGCAAGAACGGACGCCAGTGACCATCTCTGGATGTCATACAACGGACAGTCTTTCAGGATGTGGTGTAGCGTCTCTTCGCAACGACAGGCATCGCAGAGAGCGTTGTCGGCCATTCCTATGACAAAAGAATAAGATTTTGTATATGCCACTCCTAGCCATAAGCGATACTTCTCTTTGGTCGAGCCTTGTGGGCATGCGGAGAGGCATCAAAGAGGACAGGTGGTGTTGACGATTCGTCTCGTTGCTTGGTGGGCACCATAGTGAAATTGTTATTTCACGCGCAAGTCGTCGAAGGCCCTAAAGTTCCGTTTGTTGCTCCGATAGCGAATCTATCACTATAATGTACATTGCTAGACGTTCGTAGCCACCGTATGAAGGGCAGAGTTCTTGCTTCAAATTTCACTGTGGCGTTGACGAACCAATAAGATTACAAGTACACTTTTGAATCAAATATTAGAAGCTCAAAAGGAAAATAACGTTTGAAAGGCCACCACAATGCTACACCCCCAACAGTGGTTTAGTAGTGAGGGTCCTAGACTGCTAGCACAAAAGTCGCAGAATCTAATCTCGGCCGTGGTCTCATTGAAATTGTGGCGAAAAGCTAGAGGTGCATGTACTTAGGTAATATCTGTGTCACGATGTGATTATGAGGGACGCCGTTATGGAGGGCTTTGGAAACTTCAACCACCTGAGGTTCTTTGGCATGTCCCTAAATTTTGCACACGGACATCTAGTATTTTACCTACACCGAAATGCTGCTGCCATGGTTGGGGTTAGATCCCATGACCTAGAAATCATCATTCTAGCATCATAAACAGTAGGTCACCACAAGGGTGGGCTGTTGAATTGGCTGAGCTTGTGGGCGGAGCACTATAACAACTGAACCACCACTGTGTCTACTGTCTCTACCCTTAGCAACAGGCATAAAGAACAAGTAGCTTATTCAGTCAAAATGCCTAATGCAATACCTCTTATAATCCAATGTTTGAGTAGCATTATAAGTATAAACAAGGTGTTACACATCGATGAAAAATACGCTTTTTGTGAGCAAAAACCGACATATCCTCAACACCACCGTGTCCCTTCTTACGCCCGCCTATCCTCTGTTTATTTATTTATTTATTTTTATGTATTTATTTATTTATTTGGTGGCAGATGTATGTGTAATATTTGTTTGTGCAAGAAAGCTTGCAACACAGCAGCCATGTTTGTTCGTCTTATGTAAGTGAGAATTTGAAACAAAACTCAAAGAAACAAATAATTTATTGCAAAAGCAATAACATGAGAATTTCACATTTCTCTCACTGTACACCAACTGAAGAGATTGTATTTGCAGGAACATTTCCACAATAAAGCTTTCTTATGTCCACTCAGTCAACTTGGCCGCCTCCGTGTGTTATTTTTGAGACACGTCGGATACATCGGGATTCTTGTTGATTCTCCAGGAGCACCGGGGGATTTGATCTGTATAGCTGTTCCTTGTGTATACATGTTCTAAAAAGTAGAGTGCACAGCAAGATCCAATGAGGAAAGAAAACAAAACATCCGGGGCCTGTATTTGTAAAAAAAACATCTTACGCTAAAGATTAAAAAAAATAGTTCTGCCCCTGAAGTGGAACATCTCGTTAACGAAGCTCGCTGACCAATGGGAAAAGGCACTCATGAAAAATAAATTCAACGAATCGGACTCATGTTGCCGATAGCTGTTTATTCGGCAATAATGGTGGGCTGTATGTTGTCCTAAAGAAGGTTCTGTGCGTAACGACACATATTTTTTCAACTTATACGTATGTTATTTCATTTGCTGTTATAGAAAGGCCTTTTTAAAGCCCGTATTACAGCACTAATATATTTAGGGCGCTGCTCTTAAGCGCTCCTCTTGCGTTCAGTGGTTGATTTGATAGATATGGGGGGGGGGGGTTAACGTCTCAAAACCACGATATAATTTTGAGAGACGCCGTATTGGAGAACTCTGCAAATTTCGACCATCTGGGGTTCTTTTACGTGTGCCCAAATCTGAGCACATGGACCTATAGCATTTCCACCTTCATCAGAAATGCAGCCACCACAGCCGGGATTTGATCCCGCGACCTGCGGGTCAGCTGCCGAGTACCTTAGCCACTATACCACCACGGCGGAGCTGCGTTCAGAAATGTCGCCGTTGACGTAACGTCAGCGGCGTAACCTAAAGATCGGACGAGGACGAAGGAGAGCAAGAGCGCAGTCTGTCGATGTGAGGAGCCACTGGCCTCTAACCTCGCTTTCTTTCTAAGTCGCGCACGCTGGCCCCTCGATTGGAGCTCGTATGCATTAAGGCCTGCACGCACACTGCGGCTGGCTTCGCTGCTCGTAAAGGGGCTCTCGTTGTTTCGCTTAATTCGTGAAGCCTGTGGTGCGTAGAATTGCGTGCATTGCACTAGAGCGCAGCAGTTCTGTAGCAGTTCATAACGAATGTTACATGGCTTCAACTGCGGAGGTCATATCTAGGGGGACGATGACAAAGTGATAGCTTAGCAGATCGCTGTTTCAGTAGGTGTTCTTTTTTTCACCTAATTATTCGCGAATATCACATCCGCGAATATCACATCGCGAATATCACGAACTTCGCGAATATCACATCCGTGTCCTTCGGTGATGGACGTGGACCTCCACGGACGTCCGCCAGATATGACGGCGTCGGCGGTGGCCGCATTCAGGAAGCGTACGGGACTCTACAGCGACTACAACAGCGAGGGCACTCTTGTTTACTCAATGAGCAGCGAAGAGCCTTCTGACAACGACGATTTTAAGCTGGTGTTGAGCCGTAAAGCGAAGAGGCGGAACGTCGGAACATCTTCGTCACCGAGTACGTTGAACGACAGAGTGCCAAGGAGACCCCTGACAAACACTATCCTTTTTGTCCCTGAGATACCTGACGGTAACATGAAGCGCCTCAACAGGCAATCTGTTTTGGTGATGATGGAAGGACTCGTGCCAAACGAGACCACAGACATCAGAGTGAACACGCGTAAGAACGTATTGGCCATCAACGTTTTACATGCTGCAGCACTTAATATACTGCGCAACGTCAACGAGCGGGGGGGAGGGGGAAGAAAGTTCGCTCCTACAATCCTGTGAGCTCTAACGTCGTCACTGAAGTCATCTACGATGTGGATACTGCCATTCCCAGCTCCGACTTTAATGTTCTGGTCAAACCGGCAAATGAAGCCAGCGTCATCGCAAAAGTTGTCCGTTTGGGAAACTCACGCTGCTTGAAGATCGTGTTCAAGGGTGACTCTCTTCCTTCACACGTAAAGGTGGGCCATTTTCGGCATTCTGTGTGACCTTTCGTACCGAAGCCCTTACAGTGTTTCAATCCGGTCGGTTTGAACAAGACTGACTACGAGACATACTGACAACAACTATGGGCCCGTGGGTTATAACTGGAGACTTCAACGCACATCACTTAATCTGGGGTAGTTCGACGATCAACGCTAAAGGAAGAAACCTCGTGTCATTCGCCTCCAAGCACGACCTATGTTTCTTAAATGATGGTAGTGCTACATGCCTGCCGGGCCTTACGTACAGCAGTTGCCTCGATTTGACTCTGGTATCCAGAAACTTCCGATCGCAAGTGCACTGGTTTTCAGACATAGAAACGCATGGGAGTGACCACATTCCAACGTATATGCGAATAAGGGGTCTTACTAACTCCTCTCCTAGGACCACAATACGAAAAATTGATTGGTCCGAATTTCAGCGACTCATGAAAAATACATGCCGTGAAGACCCTGACCAGAACTTGGAGGATGTCATCAAAGAGGCAATGAGGGAAGCTTCCCATCTCCTCCCGTTCACCGGCAAGCGTTCAGATTTCGACGTTGAACTGGAAAAACTGTGTGCACTTCGCTCGAGGGCGGAAAAGAGATACAGACCGACGAAAGCAATATGCGACTTCAGGCTGGCATGACGCATACAAAAAAGAGTCCAACGACGTTTAGACAAACTGGAACAGGAACGCTGAAAATTATTCTGCGAATCATTGGATCCCTGAAAGCCGTTGTCACGCATCTGTAACAATATTCGTGGCCTGCGCTCGACTCCCCAACAAACACACCCTTTCATGGCTTTAGCCCTACATTAGGCCGCACCCAACTTGAAGTGGCAAATGAGTTTTGTACGCGAATCGCTGGTGTGTCCGCCTTACCCGCTGGCACCGCTTAGAGTGTTATCCCTGAACCCCGCATCTCCGAAATGGACAATCTTTTCACTATAGAAGAACTTGACGCATATTTGGCGGCTTCCCGACAATCATCTTCACCAGGACCCGATGGCATCATACGCCGCTCTAGCCAACCTTCAACAGGAGGCCAGGGGACAGTTCTTATGCTGTTACAACCACTCATGGCAGGCGGGCATTGTTCACCAGGATAAGAAGATAAGTCGACTTGTGCCACTACTCAAACCAGGAAAGTCACCATTCGATTTGACATCATTTGGTCCTACTGCCCTCGCAAGTTGCGTAGGAAAAGTCATGGAAAGGATGCTACTTACAGGCCTAGAATGGTACCTCGAGCGCTACAACGTATACCCAAACTGCATGACGGGTTTTCGGCGAGGTAGGTCATCTCTTGACAACGTGATTGATCTCACAACATTTATTCAGCAACAGAAGAGCCTCAAACTCATACCACTGGCACTCTTCCTCGACGTCAAAGGGGCTTATGATAACGTAACACATAAAGCCATCCTAGACTCGTTGGAAGCTGTCAGAATTGGTTGTCGGATCTTCCAATGGATCCAGGATTACTTGACGAGAAAGTCCTTTTTTGTACAAACTGCAGATGGACCTACCACCAATTACTATACCTCCCATGGCGTCCCTCAGGGCGCCGTATCAAGTCCCACTTTATTTAGCCTCGTGATGGTAGGTCTTCGTGAAATTTTGCCCAGTACTATCCTCATATCCATATATGCTGACAATATTTGTCTCTGCACTTCGGCTGTACCTCGTCTACAAGTACTTGCAAGAGTCCAGCAGGCTGCCACCCTGACATGCGCATATCTCCACAAGCAAGGTCTTTCCGTCTCAACAGAGAAATGTGCATTGGTTGCATTTACTCGCAGAGCCATGACACAATACCTCGTTACCATCAATGGACAAAATATTCCATAACAGAAGAATCATCGCTTCCTGGGTGTGATTATTGACAGAGACCTTTCGTGGAGTGCCCACTGCAATTACCTGAAGAGAAGCCTAACTTCCATCGTCCATATAATGCAGTTCCTCTGCGGAAAATCTTGGGGCACATCGATGAGGTCAATGATGCAGCTATACAAGGCACTGTTTCTGGGATATTCGCGCTACAGCTTGCCGTTACTGGCAAGTACGCGAGAGACGAACATCCGCATCCTCGAAAGTCTGGAAGGACAAGCACTATGCGTGTGCTTAGGATTGCCGCGATGCACCTCAACTTACGGGGCAATTATGATCGCAAGAGAGCATCCAATTCAAACATACATCACCACTGACAATTTGAGAGCCCACATAAGACACCTCTGCCGAGTTCCTGGTCACCATGTTGCAGTGTTGCCACTTCAAAGACCACAAGCGATGTTTTCAAAGATTATTTCTGCTCATAGAGAATGCCTTCCTTTTGGCTTCACTCCAGCAACAAGACCAGCGTCACCTCCGTGGTGCCTACAACAACCACAGGTGTGCCTCACTATTCCGGGAATAACGAACAAGAGCCGTCATTCAACAGTGGTTCTACGACAGGTGACATTGTCGCTACTCAACGAAAATTACGGCCTAAGGACCCACATTTACACCGATGGATCAGTCTCGGCTGACAGCTCCACTGGTGCTGTTGTCATCCCGACGTACCAGGTCACCATAAAGTTCAAACTGTCGCATAGGACAACATCCACAGCAGTGGAGCTTGCCGCATTACGTGCTGCTATACTTTATATCGCGGAAGCCCGACCTCAAAAATGGGCTGTGTTCTGTGACTCCAAGGCATTCCTTCAGAGCTTGCAATCAGCTTTACGACAAAGGGTGCATCAACAACTAGTGAATGAAATAAGGGAAGTGCTTCACGAAGTATTATTGAAAGGACATGACGTGTTGTTCCAGTGGTTACCGGGTGTCACGGGTCCCGTTAATTCGGGAGGTGATCGCCGGGCTAATTCCAAGGGCCGAAGTATCGGCCCCCCGAACAGCACCACGAAAGTGTGGACAATTTAGAAGTGGTCCTATTTGGTGCGCCAGCGGACGCCGGCTGTGGTCCAACGAACAAGTCAGAGCCGAGAGTTGATAAACAAAACAAAATTATATTCTTATTTATGGCAGATCAAAACGATACACAAGTATGCACACTCGACACTAGTTGAATACAATATGTCACCAATCAAACAATGTACTACACAGTACAATCAGCCACACTCGAAACAACGGACACAGACAACAATACGCGCTACAATGCAGTCACATGCATCGAACAACCAAGACACTTAAAGACTAAAGAGTTAGAAAACTTATTCAGTCCAAAGTTCTTGGAACAAAAGTCTGGATGATACTCTTCCGAGAATCACTCACTCAAAGTCCAGTGTTGTTGTCGTTCCGCTGCCCCCGAAGTTTCTCTTCCAGGAAACCTCGCGTCTTCAATTGGCCACCCTCCAAGCTTCAAACTTCTTCGCCGGAAACACGTCGGCTTCACACACGCAGCTGTTGCCACGCGTCTTCGCTCGATAGGGGTAGACACACACTCTTGCCTGTGGCTGGAGCCTTCACCCCTCAGGTGGAAATCCTCTTCTCCTCCTTTGTCACGGAAGACAAAAGGCTTCGCCTACAAGGCGGAACACCCTACGCACTCTGGCGCATACTTTCTTCTTCTCCTGCTTTGTCACTAAGGACAAAACCTTCACCGACAGACGCGGCGGAATACCTTACGCACACTGGCGTTAACTTCCTTCTTCTCCTGATCTCCCATCTCTGCTACTCGGTTAAGTACCTTCCGCGCGCAATTCCAGAAAATTCTCATTATTTCGTCGGTGCGATGCACAGTGAAGGCTAGGGGAAAGGGCGAGACGATACGGGGGCCGTCCGCGACGGATGACTCAACCCGGCATCACCATTCCCCTTTTCATCGAGAAATTTCCAGGGCTTGCTCGGCCGCCGATGCGGCGTGAGGAGGTTCGTCGGTGAACCTACGCTTCCGAAGAGAGAGACGCGCGCCCGGGGAGTCTTTGGATGTTTGTTTTCTTTTTTTATCGTTGACCTCGCAGCGTCACTCCGGCGTTTCGTCACGAGAGTTTGGCTGCGCGCCCTTTTTGAGCGCTCGTTTTGTGACACCGGAACATTGTGGTATTGTCGGTAACGACCTTGCTGATATTGCTGCCCGATCCGTCCACGCGGACGCCCAGACAACCCCAATTCTATTGTCGAGAACCGACGCTGCAAAGGCCTTCACTCGTTCGCTAACACTATGTCGGAAACTTGGCTGGGTGACCGAAGTGTCGGAAACCGCCGCCTACACAAATTGGACCCATTGAGAAAGCTTCAAGTTCTATCGGACCTCTCCCGCCAGGATGCCACTTTACTATGCCGCCTGTGGTTAGGAGTAGCTTTTACGAAGGCGTACTCCTTTCGCTTAGGAATGGCGAATAGCTCCCGATGTGAATCGTGCGACACGGACGAGACAATAGAACATCTTCTGTGTTCATGTGAACGTTTTGCGAGCGAACGCAACTTGCTACGCGAAACGTTAGAGACACTAGACAGTAGACTTTTTTCCGAAGAGAATATCCTTGGTTCGTGGCTCTACGCGTCGCAGGCCAGCAAAGCGATGCGGGCATTGCTAAGTTTTCTAAAGACGACCGGACTACGCGACCGCTTATAAGCGTGCAATGGACAAGGTCACATCTACACACACGTTGCCCTTCACTTCTCGCTCTCTCTTCTCCTTTAATCCCCTCACCCCTTCCCCCAGTGCAGGGTAGCAAACCGGGCGTGCGTCTGGTTGACCTCCCTGCCTTTCATTTTTTTCCTTCCTCCTCTTCCTCCTTCTCCAACTGCGGATAGCCAAAAGTTCAACAACAGCTGGCACTGCCCCGCCGCGAAACTCGGCGCAGAATGCGAATGAGCCAGTATCGTAAACGTCGGTGGGTTTTTTTTTACTTTATTTGTTAGCACGAGGGAGTCTCACAATTTGCAAAGGATAGCGTGGTAGCTTAGCAGTTATGGCGTTGCGCTGCTGAGCCGGAGTGAGCGTGTTCGACTCTTACCCCTAGAGGCGTCACATCTATAGGTGCAAAGATGTCCAGGAAAGTTCGCTTAGGCACACGCCACACAACACCAGCATCTCGGAGTTAGTGCTCGTCCCACCCATGTGTGCCATTCCTTTGAAAAACGCAAAACGCCATACTATGCTTTGCAGATTGTTAATACATGTATGTACATCGTAAATACACTATTTTTGCGCGTAATTGGGACATTCGACGCAAATTGTACGAGTTAATGTGCTGGTCACTACAAAAGAACATAAAACTTTAATCACAAAAGGACTTGTAATTTCTCCGGCATCGCTGCGAATCAAACCAGGCTACAAAAATAGCACGGTTTCTTATCGCTTTCTTTCCCCAAAGCAGCGTATCGAACTGGGCCGAACCTGACCAAAAAGTTTTAAAAAGTTTACTCAACACTTATAAGGTGCCGAAGTCATGCACAGATAATGAATATTTTATCTTGTCCCATTTATGTTGTACGAGTAGCTAGCTCAAAGGAGTATGAAATCGAAGAGCTGTATTTGCCCCGAAAGGGACCCGTAGACCCTTACTGCATGGTGGTCACCTCAGGAGACCACCTCGTCTGCTTTGAACTAAAAGTGCCAACTTCTGCCTTTTCAGAAAAAATCCTTTTCTGCAAAATATCTCGCCATTTTTCAATAAAACCATATTTCACGCCAAAAATGGTGTTGCGTGCATGAAAGAGTTTAAACAATTAAATTTTCTTCCCCTCATAAATTCCCTAACCTACGCAAATATTTATTTTAGAAAATTCTGGCTGGGTAATGTTTCAAATAAAACTGAGTGTTCGACACTGTCATATGCTTTGGCTATGTCTAATGTCACCAGAGCAGCATGTTGTCGTCTTTTGCGAGCAAGTTAAATGCGGCTTTCTAAGTCTACATGTGCACAAAATATTGAGCAATACCCTCTCAACCCAATTTGATTTAGATTTATTAGTACATTTTTTCCGAGTCGAAGTGTAATTTTCTTATAGAGCACTCTCTCAATGAGCTGCAACGTATTAGAAGTGAGAGAAATATGCCGATTGTTTTCATTCTTATAGCATTGCGGCCAGGTAGCTGTCTTTATTGTGGCATCAAGGTGTATTTTAACAAATAATTTAAAAACATTGGAGGTAGCATGGAGATAATTTAAATAATATTTTCGTAATCTTCGCTCTGGCTCTGTCTGGACCTTGAGCTGACGTGGGCGTATCTTGAATCATCTGCGCTAATTCTTTCATTAAAACTTTAGCAAATTCAATTAATAACGCTATTTTGGAAAGGTCATACGTCTTGATTGATTTAAATCGATGCTCCAGGCCTTTAGCTACGCTTTCTAGAGAATATGTTTTGTTTTTTTGAAGACATTATCTCACAATCAATATTAGTTGGACATGGCAAAATTTTACGTTATCTCGTAAACTGAAAAAGTAATTTTGGTTCTTAGGTTTTCAAAGAAAATTATAGTGTTTCTTATCATGTTCCTCCCTAGTTAAATAAAACTGTGCGTTGAAAACGCACAGAATCTTGTCAGCCGGCCAATTTGGTGGGCACTGGTTATACATAATTCTTTTCATGCTGCTTCTCGTTGTCGGAAATACCATGCACAGTTTGAATTCCATCACGGACGACGGGATGTGCTATTTGCAGATTCAACCACAAATTGTGTTTTTTTTGTACGTTTTTTTTATTAACGCACTTAGTCTCGTAGCTTTCATATCTTCTTGCTCTTCAGAATGAATGTTCAAAGTGCATCTTAAATTATTTTTTATTTCTTATAATTCATAAACACTCGAGCTTGAGAGCGTGATAGCGGTATTGGGCAAACAATCTCGAAAATTATAGGTAAGTGATCACTGTTGGTGGTACAATTCATCGCAGCGCATGATAAACTAGTGATTGACGAACTTAGGAAACTCACATTCAAGGCTGAGCGGGACTTATAACACATATAAACCAGCGTTCTTGAATTCAGGCAAGATATGTTGTTATCTGCTGTCCACTCCTACAATCTTTTACCCCACTGATTAGTTCGGAAACCTTAACACGTTTGATGTGAATTAAAGTCGCTGACCAGAGTTATTTTGATAACTGGGTGTGATGGCAGCCTCCAAACATCAAGTAAGAAGGTATGCATTGTCTACCAACAAGGCGCGCAGCCTAGCAAAGCAATTGTTAAGGCAAGAATTTCAATTTCAGATGACAAATGCTTAGGTGCAGCTTTCGTTTTTAAACCTTATTTTATTACTATTAAAACATTCCAAACCTCTACTTTGCTATGAACGGTCTAGGCGGAACGAATTAATTTAATTGAAAACACTTATGCGTTGAAAGCCAAGTTTCTTGTAGAGCAATAACGTCTGTTAAGAATGTTCATACCAAATATATCAAACCAGTTGCTGCTGCGTGAATCAATCGAAAATTTCGCTGAAGGATTTTAAGTGACCCTAATATTTAACTAAGATAGCCTCGCGACGGCCTTGCTTAAAATATTTTATTAGGAAAATCAGCTTTACACTGGCTGTCCTTGTAATACCTTTTGCTTTTTAATGGACCGGTGAAGCACCCTTTTTGTACGAAGAAGATCGTAAGCACTTTAACTTTCGGGAGTATGTCCCCATCTCATCTGAGTTCTGCACTTATCTCTGATAACCTTGCTTTGAGATGGTCTGGTGGCAGCTAATAAGCCTATAAAGTGTGCACCGTGCGACGACATATCTGAGCCGGCCTCCTTTGAGTTCCCAGAATTGTCACTAATAGGAGGTGATAGAGATTTTTCACTGTTTCAAACATTTGGGCCATCCGGTTCGTAAGAATGTGGGCCAATGACTCACCAAGGTTCCAAGCGAAGCATTTCTATTTGCTTTTTTCACTGCGTTCTCTACTGCTCCCGCAATAAGAACAGAGAGCGCTCCTTCCATTGACGTTATATTGCGGGCTGTAACACCAACCTAGTTTTGTGTTCGTGCTTTCACTTCAACAACTGCTTCTTTTGAGAACACCGTCTATGTTAAACAGTCTCTAAAAGGTGGAGCTCACGTGTCTTTGCAGAACTACTTGAAGAACCTGTAGCATTAGCTTTGTTACAGATGCAACACTTTTCTCCAATACTCTGGCACTCGCTAGAATTTTGACCTTCCCCACATGCTCTGCACCCGACAGCAGACTCTTTTATGATGTGCCATTTTATGGTGAAACCTGTTATGATGTGCCCATAACGCCAAGACTGTATGCATTGGAGCAGGTGGCGGGAGTGATGTTCGGTTCTGTAAATTAGGGGCCAAGCCTGAGTTTCTGATGGCCGGAGTGACTTTGCAAATGACACTATGAGAAACTAAGTAGGTACTTAGTTCTGGTCAACCACCCGTCCACACCGATAAACTGAAGTAACACCTGCTGGCGAAATCAATTGCAACACTTCGCAGGGAGTCATATTGACGTTTACACCTCGAACTATAGATCCCGGCTACACGCTAAACGAGGTGGCATGATTGCGCTCACCAGATTGGATGCAAACATCCAGCACGTCAGAAGATCCTGCACACAGGACTGATCCGGTAAAAGGCAGAGTAAGTCCCCTCTGCCGAACTGGCAGACCTCGGTTATGGACTGGAAATAGGCCATCGCCGACAGTGATGCCGCGTGAATTGTTTCCGGGTTCTTCATTTGATTGATGCAGCCATTCGTTGGGACAAGAGCCACTGGAACGTATGATATACCGTTGTGCAAGAAAAGATCCACCGGCAACTCCTTCGAATGAGTGGAAGTAGACCAAAGGAAGGCCCCGGGTCCAGGTAAATAAAAGGGCATTCTGTCTGGCCTGAATGCTCAAAAACGCGTATCAACCAAATGTTTCACTATATATATATTGTCTTCGTCAGACAAGCATGCAAAACGGACAAGAAATATCAAGAGAAAAAATTGCGATCATTTTTTTTGTAATTTGAGAGCCTGGTGAGTGATGTTTTAACCCACTACTCAAACAAAAACGGCACAAGAAACTTATCTCCAGGTACAGGCGACCACGAACTTGTAGGTGCCTCAACTGTTACTTTTCTGTGTCTAAAAAGCACGCTCTTTTCTCAAACGGGAACTGTGCAGTGAGTGAAGTAACTTTTGTGCGCCTGGTAATTGCAACGCAATCGTTCTGGGGGAAATCTTAAGGCATAATGCCTAATCGCGAGATAAGCTCGCACACACATGGCCGTCTACCACACGTGGGGCAAATCGCACGTGGAAGACGAGGGCATGAGCTCGCGTCGCGACAAGCGGGGTGCTAAGCTATTTGCGCCATGTCACTGATAATGCTGAAAGCAGGCTGATGTTTTTTTCGAGATAGGCACCGCTAGCTGTAATCGGTGTATATGAATAGCTTGCCGTTTAAACATCGTGGGACGCACGCACTCACGGCTCAGTGGCTAACACTGTGGAACGGGAGGTCGCCTGCTTGAATCCGCGCGTCGAAGAATATTTTAACAAGAACGTGTTTCATGCCGGAGTCCACCTAGGCTCCGCTGACATGCTTCCATGACGGAAGGGGCGGTGAAAACTATATACTAATAGATTGCAAAGAGAATACCCGAAGGCAAGCGCCTGTCGTGCCGAATAGCACCTGCAACCTCTCGACTTTCAGCGCGCGTCACTAATCACTATGCCACAGAACGTATACACTGTCTGTATTGCTAATGGCAAGTCATTTATATGCACCATACACCATTTGGCAGTTCTCAGAGCTTCGAGTATTTAGCGCGTTTTCGTTATCAGTGGCGAGATGGTGCGACAAGCTTTGGGCTCGCCCTAAAGATCATCACCTCCACTAAGCGCCGCCTCCATGGAGCGTAGTCTCTCCTGCGCGTGCGCTGACAAGACTAGTAATTCGGGAAAGGATGAAAATCACTTCACACGCTACCGCGGCCGTGTTTACGAAAGGGGCGTCCTGCTTACACACGACGCATAAAAAATTGTGACAGTTGATCGCGCTTGTCCTGTGTACGCTTTCGCGCTAACTTGGGGCATCTTTCTTCCTGTTTCAAGAGCACGCTTTAATTGACGAGAACAGAAAGTTGTCAGTCCCCGCTCGTCCTCTGTATGCTTATTTAATACGTGCTCTCTGCTTGACGTGTGCGCTGCAAGCTTCGAGCTGCTTGCCATACCTAATTTCTCTTGGCAATTTGCTGTTGTTTCTGAAGCAATGAGCAATAAACGCTCAACTACTTTTGTTAAGATACGTTTCACTTTCGTGTTATACCGATTCTTATATAGGAAGATTAGCGATGGCTTTATAAATTATTTTTCTTCATGGCTTTTACACACACACACACACACACACACACATATATATATATATATATATATATATATATATATATATATATGACAAAATTCAACCCAGAGTGCCCATATAATTGCTATCGCAATAAAAAACCCTTTGATAAATGTAAACTACGTTCATCCTTCCTCGAGGGCGGTCTGATTAGCACTGTTTGCTGAAGAGTAAGTGGCCTGCGTTACCCGACGTGTAGCTGTCACATCAGGTTTCATGGGAAAGAAAAGAGTACGCGGTTCGCACGCATGCGGTAATTTCTTCTTCTCCGCTCGTGTCTGTCTTTCTTTCTCTCTTTGTATTTTCTTTTCGCCCTCCTTTTTAACGCATAACAGAAACTTCCTAATCACTTACTTTGCTGTCTCAAAAAAACAGCGACGTCATCCTTATTTAACGCTTCTTAGGTAACTCAACCCTGTCCGGTATTTGCTCATTATACGTACCTGCGATAATTCGTAGTATATTCTCCCTACGGTATCATTTTTTTATTTACTGTCTCACACGTCATCTTTAATCTTTCTTCGAAAGCCAAGGAGATCCATAAGGACGTTCCTGCCCACGTCACCGAGGGGCGTTTTGGGTAACAGGCTTAAGGAAGGCTAGTTATCACTACTAAGTCGTGCTCATGGTCCCTTTGAGTCAAATGCTTTGTTTCCCCTGCTTGATGTTTCTCGCTTGCTTGAAGCGGTCGCGATTCGGGGCTAATTAGTACAGAAGCGATATTGATGGTGCGATCAAAGCAATGTCATTTCAGTCGATGCAAAAGCATTTTTTATTAGGATGGCCTTCCAATTTCATTGCTTCTATCTAATAAAACTCTGAGGTTTTAAACGACATGCTCAGCGAGTGTGGCAAGCGCTGCAGCTGTGTTTTGAAGAAAAAGTGCCTGATGCACAGTACTGAGTATTGAATATCTTCCTTTCTCATTTGTTGTAGGGTATCGAACCGGCTATTTCAAAACTGGTTAGCCTCCGTGCCTTTGTTCATTTCGCTTTATACATTGGCGTCTTGGTAAGTGGTAAAAATATTGCCTTTTTTATTTCCTGTTTCTCGCCTTTGTTCCCAGGCAGTCATACATTCTCAGTATATCACTTAGCTTTGTCGATATTACACTCATTACTGCAGATGTTGAAGAAATCATTAAGAACTGCCTCGTGAAACCTTTTCCTAAACTTCTTGTTTGAAACGGCAGAAAACTCAGTTAGTTGGCTGAGCCTGCGTTCGAAGATAATTCTCTGATGCTCGGAGGCATTATATATGTTATCCTATATTTATCTGCAAAATCGTGCTTCTTCCGTCCATTGTGTTGACTGGTTCCTCCTACTGTGTGTGTAAGCAACCTTTGAACTATGTCACTGATGATGAACGCCTAGTTTTGCTTACAATACCCTCTCTGTTATCTTTGTCAGTATGGTTTCATTAAACGAGATTTTCAAAACTTTGTAGATTCTATTGGAGTGCTTATTGTACATTTTCAATAAAATTCCTATTGAATTTCTAGTTGCTGTTTTTTACAGTCAAAATCTCTCTCTCTCTCGCTCATTTGTATTGATCCCAACGTAATGTTGCTGAGAGAACTCGACTTAGGCGCCACTGCTGATAGCACACACTTATTCCCCTGTCACTTGGGACAAAATGATGTCTCTCAAAGGATACAAGTTTTCCATGTGCACTGACAGCCACCGATAAATCCAAAGACGAAGAAAAATTCAGCTTAGAGAAATAAAGATTAAAGCGTAGCTTCGCTGCAGGGACAAAAAAAAAGAAATGAAGTGTACTAGGAGCCTTTAGTGACGTCATCTAATAGCAAAACATGGAGCATTTGAAACCAGTAAAGTAACGACCAATCGTCACACAATGCGAATGGCGTAACGATTTGCTCGTTGAAAGCTCGAAACCATTACAAACGGCTAAGCCGTTATTTTTCATCGTCATGAACTACAGCGCCAACAAGGTGCACGTAATGCCTTACAGGTTTGTAGCGGGTACCACACTTCTCCCATAATAATGACACATTGGATTCTTTCCTACTTCACAAAAATTAAGATGATGCATAGCGTATTGGGCACCCCGCAAGTGTTCTTGTATTAGTTGCCAAGGAAGCCCACAAGGCCCTCATGATACTTTTCCTCAGGACCTCCATAGAATCTCTTTCTCTCTTCCCACTCCCTCACTTTACTCTCCCTCTCTCGCTCGCTAACATGAGCAATATACCATGGTATAAGAGAGCGATACCTCGGCCAATCATCACATATCGCGAAATACGTATAACTAGTGGGTCGTTTCAGCCTTCTGGCCCGCTACAAAGGGCTCAGCAATAATTCTGCATCGTCATCAGCTATCGCATCAACAATGCGCGTATAATGTCTCGCATATGTGAAGCGGGTACGTCGATTCTCGGCAAAATGACTAATATCACGTAGAAGGTCCTTCCCGACGTGACAAAAATTATTATTTAGGGCTTTATGGCACCATGCAAGTGCACATGTATTAGTAGCCCCTGGAGAGAAAAAAATTGAGTTCGGAGCGGATTCTAGAAAGGCCACTTTTCGTGTTTTCTCTGTGACTGTTCTGCGCTGGACACTCAGGCCAGCTTTTTTTTTCTCTGGGATTTCACACCCTAAAAAAAGTTACGAACGACTGTTTTGTGTGTGTGCGTGTGTGGGACTGTACGTATTATTTGTACGCATACTTGTTCATGACCATTGTACAAGCTAAAATCAACACCCGACAACTGGAGTGACAAACCAGGTAACTGACCAGGCTATAGAATCTACGAGGCATTCATTATAATTATTATATCTCAGTCACTCTTGTTTTACTGCATGTTTTGCACGAAAATATTAAGTACGCCAACTGCTCGACGTTCGAAACTCGAGAACGAACACTGCCGCGCCGGAGCTTGGTTGCGTGAAACGCTTTGGCGCTTAGCAGTGCAAGCTTCCAAAGTTTCTATACTTTTCCTTGTGTGTCTCTCACGGGGATACCTACCTTCAGCAGCGTCGGATCCGGTGGGGCAATTCCCAAAGTGAAAAGTCCCAGTGCACGAGAAAACACGAAGTCAGCACACTAGACCCTCATTTCGAGTCACAGCGTAAGGCTTTTGTCGGCATCGGGGACCACGATCCAACGACTTACGTGAGACCGAAACCGAGGCTTACGACAAAATTGGGACAACACTCCAAGGACGTCGGTGCAAGCAGCTACTAAATCTTCTATTTTGTTTTTCCCTTACAAGGATTCTCTTCCTTAGTATTAGTGTTGTTTTCGTACCTTTTCTCCCCACATTTTTCCTCTTTCTCTCTGTCTTTGTTTAATGTCATGGAATCTCTGTTTTACCTAACAGTCGTTCATTAATTAGTGAACCTTTTTCCTCCTCTGCACTGTAATTTTTGCAGCAGGTACACTTTGTTGTACACTAATTTAATTTCCTACTGTTTTATTTTTGCCATCTCTAGTACTCCCTGTGTCCTTCTCGCGTGATTCCGCACTTGCGTCTTCAGGTGAGACCGGGTTGATTGAAACAGATGCCGCGTGTGGTGTCGTAAGGTTGTAGAGCTGGCACCAACTCTATATGGCAGCCCCGAAAAAGACATGTGTCAAGGGCGGCAAACAAGAAATCTATAGTGAGAGAAAAGGTGAGTAAAACAAAATGAAAACGGAAGTTTGAACAAGTTGTACCCGATTCACTGAGATCAATGCAGAAAGAAGCCTCGAAATATGGCGGCAGCGACAAAAGTTTAAAAAGGCCGTGCAACACTTTTCCAAGTAATCGCCAAATGACTACGATACACGTTTAATGTCTTGTGAATAGAGTGCCGCACCGAGTTTTAAAATCCTGCAAGTACAGCCACGGCCACATCTGTGTAGAGCACGCGAGCCCGTCGGTTTTTGCTCTGTGACACGAAACCTTGAGAGAGTATCGGGCTCCGACGTGGTAAGCATAACAACTATAGACAACGCATGCCCCTGATACACCACTTCAGAGCCCGAAAGTGCCTCAAGCTTTCACGCCGCGAGACGAAAACCGACTGCTCGCGTGCTCTACGCAGATGTGGCCATGGCTGTACGACCATGCAGAGTCACAAGAATTTGTGGCACACTTTGAGCACTTTCTCTTCCCTTTCGTAGCAGCCCGCGTGCTGAAAGTACGAGATGGGAGAAAGAAAGAGTGACAAGGGAGCGAGAAGCTACATCACTCGTCGGCATGCGTCATTACTTTGAGCATTTCTCTTATTTTTTTTATTTGGTGACATGCTCTGCATATAGTGGGATCCCGAGTGAACACATCACGTCATTTCGCGGTGGGAGCTGTAGCTATACAACGCACGATTCTGGGATAAGACAACGACAATGGTCTCTGTGCTTATGATGCGGTCACTTGAATTTGTGGCATCGTTTCTGGAAGGAAGAGCGAGCGGTTTGAACGGTGAAGCTGTTCGAGAAATCGTTCCTTGTGAGTCGATCCAAGAAAACTGTTATCATCCTAACGGGCTTGTGTCATCGTGCGGCCTATCCGAAAAATTATTATCATGAACGGGCACATGCCACAGAAATAGGAAAACTCCAGCTACAAACCACTGGTGAACTGAATATGAAGAAGGCTACAATCAGACCAACAAACGGCTGCGATGAGACACCTGCAAGCCGAAGTCTCCGAGTGTGTACAACAAAAAAGGGCTAAGGAATGAGAAAGGCAAATGAAACTGGGAGAATACCTCCAAGAAACAGAAGACTTACGCCAATGACGACGAGCCCGTAGATCTGTGATGGGTGTGAACATTAGAAGAGGTGTCTCTGGAGTTTCAACAAACGGGTCGTGTCTGCGACCGTCTGTGGTTTAACTCTGATATCTCTGCGCTGAGAACCAATGTAGTAACAGCTTAGTATCATCTATTCAAAGCCTAGACACAGGCTATAAGCGACGTTGAACCTGGATCGGCTTTCTGAGGCCTAGAAACCATCTAAAATCAACAAGTTTGGTCTTCGGAATCATCTACTTTCGCTGGTTCAAGACTTGTGCGGCTTAGTGTAAGCCTCACAATTTTTTTTTCTAACCAATTTTGAGAGCTCATTGTAAATATAAAGCTTCCCACTTGTAGTGCTGGACTGGTTTGTTCACATTGTCCCGGAAGCCTCGATTTACCAATCGGCAGCGTTTTTTTTTTTTTACCGTGCTCAAGAAGAGTTGCAGTGACCCTTTAACTTATACTTAAAATATATATTATCGGGCAGACACGGCGTTCAGACTTCGGTGCTTTCTTACGTACAAGTGAAAGCTTTCTCTTGAGAATTAAATTTGTTTATTACTTTTTGAAAACTGCTGTCATGTAATTCTGTGTCAGAATTTTCTTTCTCGCTTGAAAGAACGGCTTGCTCGTACCCGTGTCTACTGATTGAAACGAAGTTGATGCCGTCAAAGCGAAGCAGCTCATTTAAAAGTCTCCCGCGACAATCTTTCTTCGCATTCGAGAGATCCTCGACAAAGGTGCATGGCTTGGAGAAGGATTCGGTTGATTTTGTTTATCCTAATAACTGCCTCTGTATCCTTTATATCGCGGTTTCCTTCATATCGCGGAAAAGAATAGTTGTTGCACAAGTGCGTACCAGAAGGACCCATTGTCTGCACAGCGCTTACCAGAGCCACGACTTCAGGCTGTCAAAGCAGTGCAGCGAAACAAGTTGAGAAACCCGAGATTTAAAATAAACAATACAGATGACGAAAAAAAAAACAATCCCACCTGTTCCACATTGTGAAATCTGTCCAAACTGCATAGCAGAGCTGAGGATTCGTCTGTCTCTTGTGACGCATGATGTGTGTTCAAATCGAAGCTGCGAGTTGGCCTGTCTCCGATGGCGCTCTGCTTGCGTCAGAGACTTGCAATGCTGATGATTACCTCGCATTCGTCTGCATTTCGCCTCCGTCTTTCTCTTCCCTAAATGAGCAGAAAATATAAAGAGTGCTCTTGCTTCAGATCAATAAACTGCACACGGGGAACTCCAATGCTTTAAGTTTCACTCTGATAAGTTCGTTATTTGCGGAGAACTTTGAGGTTCAAGTTTCATTTTTAAACTTCGCGCTGAAATCTCTGCGCGTGACGTCCTAACTTTTAAAGTGTATTTTTCGTGTTTTCTCGACGTTATCTCAATTAAATTTTCAGAAGCAACGCATGCTGGGTCTATGGCACCCACAGATGACAACCTACTGCATTTTTATTTATTAGAAGCTGTGAATGACACAGCAGATCCCTTAAAATTTTATGACGTCACGGTGTTCGGTGCGCTAATCTCAAGTTGACGTGCCCCCATCCGCATTTTATTTTCGCGCGTTTTCTTGCTTACGAAGCGTCGTCCCGCGGCAAGAAGGGTGTCTGCAGTACTCTTAAATGGGGTTTTACTATTACGCGAAATATAATTTTGTCTCTATAACACCCCTTGAAATCTTTGTCTAACTCTCGGCGCAGGCGTTTTGTTAAACGCTTCGGTAGTTCGCACAGATCCTTTCGATGGCGCACGCGTTTGCTGGCGAGCAATTGCTGGTGGCTCAAACTTCTAGGTGTTCTTGGCTGAAAATAAATCCTTTATTTGATATGCGATGGTGCGCTCTCTTGACCTATGTAGGTGTCGACTTGAATGTAGAGCCGTTTTCAGACGTATTACTACGTCAAATCGACCTGTCGCTCCCTCTTTTGGGCTACCTTTAGTACTTTGCAAATGACTCCAAGCGATGACCTGGAACAACAGCCCCCCCCCTTACCCCTAAATACGTACTTAAATATGAAAACAAAAACGATTGTTGGCAGCAGGATGACGCGAGGACGTTAGAACAAACGCGATTTTCAGTGGCGTAAGAAGCCCATTTGTCAATGCTGTGTTACGAAAGCAAGTTCTGGTTTTTCACAGCGAGAAAAAAAATACATATAGAGGAGAAATTAAGTTTGATGCCGAAAAGACAAGTTGAAGAGGTTAGGAGTGTCCTACGCTTTTTTTTTGAAGTGTTACTTGTGAGGAAGCTCTGGTGATATCTGACGTCATCCAGCTCGACTCTTCCAAAGACCTGTCGCAACGGTTATTCCAGCACAAGAAGCTTCAAAAGCGAAAACCTTCATATATTTTAGTACGAAATACTCGAAATCATCACACTTTTTCGAAAAACAAGTTTTTGTTACTCACAGAAATATTTTTCCACCTCTTAAACTTCTTTTTTTCCGGTATTCTAGCTGGCTTACTTTTCAAGGAGAACATGGCAGTTCTAATTTACCGGCTAAATTATGCGTGACATTTTGGGAACTTTTTTCAGGAGCTCTCGTTTAGCGGGGATTAGTAACCACTGCTTCAATCTATACCAGTCCTAGGTACTACTCTAATTTAAAAATAAAAGATATAATAATAATAATAATAATAATAATATATATATATATTATTATTATTATTATTATTATTATTATTATTATTATTATTATTATTATTATTATTATTATTATTATTATTATTATTATTATTATTATTATTATTATTATTATTATTATTATGTTGACCTTAGAAGGGCAGTGGGTCAGCGGTTTGTTTTGCAAGCAACATGCACAGAATGGTTCATGAAATATATAGCCTATCGAGACCATTGCGACTATCCTGATGAAATTAATGTCTGGTACTGATCTGCGGGAGCTGTGGGGGCATTGTTTTTGTTTTTTCCTTGTTTTTCTGGAAAAATTTTTACGGCTACCTTTTGTTGACAGAAACGTGCTATTCATTATTCTTTCAAGCGACGTTTTGCAAGCACGAAAAAAAAACGTTATTGTTGTTGTTGTTGCTCTTGCTCTTGTTCTTGTTGTTGTACTTGTTATTGTTCTTCTTGTTGTACTTGTTGTTGTCGTTGTTGCTGTTGTTAACGTTGTTGTTGCCGTTATCATTATCATTGTCGTTGTTGTTGTTGTTGTTGTCGTCGTTGTCGTTGTCGTTGTCGTCGTCGTCGTCGTCGTCGTCGTCGTCGTCGTTGTTGTTGTTGTTGTTGTTGTTGTTGTTGTTGTTGTTGTTGTTGTTGTCGTCGTCGTCGTCGTCGTCATCTACACGGTGTGTGCAAGTGGGCGTTTTGCTCAGCAATGTAATGCCATGCTATGCTATTCTGTAACGAAAGCGTGGCAGGCGGTACTGTTCACTCCTGCGTTTCCGTACTGATCTCGCACAGTGCTTTCACTTATTATTTCATTCACGTGCTTGACCTTGGGCCGCATTTTATACCGTCTCACGGTCGATGTACTGCGCATCTGGTTGAACATCGGCGTTGGTCACCTCGCCGTCCAAGGTCGTTGCAGTCGTTGCCTACTGCCAGTACCAGCACGGCAGCACCGAAGGGCAATATGGGAAATAAAAGAGGGAGAAACAGCGTCTAACAATGCACTTGACCGTGACGAGCTGCAGGCTTCGCAGAAAAGGGGCAGGCGACCGCCATGGCAGCACGGCTTTTTTTTTCGCGCACCGTATGACCGTGATACAACGACACGTAGTGACGTAGTGCGCAAAACTACCAGGCTGCACTCGCTGACCTTTGGATCGATGGCTCTTGTGGGTGGACATGCACCATGGTATAGAAAAGCATGGCTAAGAATACGCAAAGGAGACACCTGAGAAAGGCGCGTGTGCTGTACTCTTAATCAGGTCCACGTTAAGAGCTGGCTATATCCAGAAAACTAGACGAAAGATGTCCGGTTTTCTGGCTACCTCTTGTCCTTCAATCCGGACCTTATTACAAGTGAAGATTATCTTAAGGAATATGATTATGAAATGTATTGCTTGCGGAATCGCTATCAGTTTCGCGATGCTTTTTTCAAACACCTTGACCCAGGGTTTACAGACAACGCTTCACGTACAAAAACAAACTTGAAAGGAAAGATACAAGAGAACATACCGCATTCTGTTCCGATGAAACTTTAGAGTTGGTGTCCCACTGGTGTATTTCTTGCCATGAGTTCGGTGGTTTTACGCGCCAATACTAGAATATGACTACAAGGTATGACGTACTTAAGGGGCTCTGCAAATTTCGACCACCCCAAATTCACAAACATTCACCTGAATCTGATTAGAAAGGCCACAGTGTATCTCTGCGTGGTAACGTGAATTTATGGAGCTATTCACTATATGCTGCTATAAAGTTAAATAACTTGAAAGAGATGCGTGACAATTGGGCCTGTCTGCATAAAATTAGGAAAAAAGGGCCATTGGGGCCTCTTTACTTGCGGTATGCGCTTTGATTTCACCATGAAGTAATTTCTTTTCTCAAAGAAATGAAAATGCCGAACACTGTGTAGAGGGCGCATGGTGGCATCCTCTGTAACGGACAACATTCGTCGCACAGGTCAACCACTTGCTTTCTAGCATGCAGTTTTTTTTTAATTATAT
Organism: Rhipicephalus annulatus; assembly: GCA_013436015.1. Lineage (NCBI taxonomy): Eukaryota > Metazoa > Arthropoda > Arachnida > Ixodida > Ixodidae > Rhipicephalus > Rhipicephalus annulatus. Next base: position 57,434 of record WOVY01010286.1, on the reverse strand, counting down.
GAACGAGTGTGCTGGAACTCTAGTCGCAATCATTTGCAGACAAAATTTAGTGCTTGCCGTTATTTTATAATGACGTTTTCCTCGCATTGTGAACATTTTTTTTTCATTTAACACTTTGAGGCGCACATGATTTTTATAGTGCGTCTGTATGTATTTAGGTGCCTCACTTCACGCGACATACCTTTACTACTAATGTTTAACTTCTTTAATTTGTAAACGCAACAGGGGAAAGATACAGTGCTGCTTGCGTCGAGCCGACGGGTGAGAACAAAATAAGCTGATTTCCTACGTCGCGAACGTTGCAAATATGTTCCTGCTAAGAACATGGCCTGGTACAGACAGCGCAGCCATGGTAAGACGAGCGACCATAACCGTCCCTCAAGCGATTTAAGTCGATATAGAGGCTTGAACACACCACGGTGCTGTTGCAGTCACTGTGCTAGGCTGCTGACTCCGAAGATCGCGGGTTCAATTCAATTCTATTCTTTATTTGCAAACTGTGAAACATACAGAAACATCACGACTGGTTGGACCCATAGCCGAAGGCTAGTTCGATCCTTGCCGTGGTGGTCACATTTCAATGAAGGCAAAATGCCAGAGAGCTCCGTATTTTGCGATATGGGTGCACGATAAAGAGCCCCCAGGTAGTCAACATTTTCACTACGGCATACCTCGTGGTCATATCGTGGTTTCGACACGTAATACCCCAGATAATTATAACATTGCTATATGCACAGACTTTACAGGTGCCACTGTTTCTTGTATACGAATCTTCTCATTTTGTTATCAGCATTCACCAAATCTTCTTTCAGCGCTCTTCTTTTCTAGTGTTGAGTATTATGCAGGCGTAAACTACATCCCACACTGAAAAGTGCGTTTTTTGTTTGGTTTTTTTACATCGAGAGCTGTTGTGGCTCTCGCGCAGCGCCATAGTTGTCTGCTGCTGCCACCACCGCCGCCACCGCCACCGGTGTCCATAACCACATCGCGCGAAATGACAGAAAAAAACGCCAGTACCAATGACACAGCGGAATTCGAGCCCGGGTCCGCTGGGTGCCAGCCCAGTATTCCACCACTGAGCCATGCTGGTGCTTGGAACTTGTTGACAAACTTGCCTTAGACAGGCTTGATTTCGGGAAAGTAATTGCGTTAACTATACGACTTCTAAAGCGTTTTAAAAGAGCGAAGGAACAACCACTCGTCTCGCAGTGCGAATAGCGTAGCGAGTGGGTCGATCAATGCTCCAACCGATTCAAAAAAAGCTTGTTTTCGTTCAGCTATTAACTGTGGCGCATACCCACTTCAGGAATGATTCCTCATCGTCGTCAGCCACTACATGAAGAATTGGCACAAAATTCATCGCAATAGTTTAGTGGATACCACGCCTCTCAGAAGAATGAAGAAAAATGGCATAGCAAATGCCGGCCTACTACTCTAAAGTTTTTATCATTAATGCCGTAGTGGGCATCAAGCAAGTCGGCTTGCAGAAATATCCAATGAATGTTTAGAAAAGACTCTGAAAGGCCGCTCTTATAGCTTTCGCTGTGACTGGGCTGCGCCTTCCGCGCAGGCCTGGCGTTTTTTTTTTTTTTCAGGTAAGTTTTCATCTCTCTCTCTCTTTCTTCATCTTTTAACTGAAGAGCAATAAGTTTAAGTTCCGTATCTTTACTTTTCTTTCTGAAGCTGGGAAGGCGACGTCAGTTGTTCTGGATCCCCGGCTGGTACTGTTTCTGTATAAAGGATCAGCGAAAGGAGTTCAAATAAAACGATCATTTCACTGGTTCTTATTGTGAGCAGTCTCTTGTTTCTTTTTTCTTTGTTCATAGTATTTTCGTTTCCAGCGGCGGCGTTCGTACCGTACGACTGTTAAACGCTCAAGTGGGTCTTATGCTGCGTCGGCAGAAGAAGTAAACCAGACGTTGCGAAGCGCTGCTTTCTAATATATGGCCAGGCACGCACTGCATGCAAATAAAATGGTAGATATTCTTTGATTTGTTTTATGTTGGGTAAATGCTAAGGTTGGTGCTATAGCAGCGAGTTGCATAATCTATTGCTCAGTTGCGCTACGTCTAACGGTAGTGGTGCGCATGCTACTTGTACTGTTGGCATGCTGGAAAATGTTCGTTGCTTGGTCATATATATTCCTGCACAAATACAAACCATGTTTCCTGTTGCCCTACTTGCGAAACTTTTTCTGAGTATTGACCAAGCGTTACCCAATACCACGAGCTCGCAAACGTGAACGCGAGACCGAAGGGAGGGAAAAAGCGTTGTAGCAAGCAACCATGGAGTTCTAAATTACCCGTGTGCCACCCAACACTTTGAAAGTGAGGTATTGTAGCTTTAATCAAAGAAGTCTAATACACGGATAATATGTCAACTGCAAGAAGAAGGTGCGGAGCTTTCTTGGTACCTAAAACGCACCATGGGGGTCTAGTGCTCATACTCGTCTGCGTGCCCGAAGGTAAGGGTATCGAATCCCAGCCGCGGCAGCCGCATTTTCGATGGAGACGAAAATTCTTAAGGTCGTGTACTTACATTTAGGTGCATGTTAAAAAACCCCAGGTTATCGAAACTTCCAGAGCACTCCCCTACGGCGTGCCTCATAATTATATTATGGTTTTGGGACACTGCGCCCTAGTATTTATTATTAAGTTTTTTATACGGAAAAAGGCTTTGCCATCTGCGGCGCTGAAGTACAAAAAAGGAGAACGGCGTGCTTTTTAATCACGACGACTGACGCATGACGTTTTCTGACCGAATGGGCTGAAACAATAGCACTATCAGCCGCGCATTGATACCATTACTCTAACAAAAATGAAAAATGTAAATAGACGGCCCTCGTATATATGTTCCCATGACGAAATAAAACTTTCGCCGTCGCAGGAGAATCAAAACTATAGGCTTTTGGAAACAACTTCCTGTTTTGCCGACGAAGCTTGTCGCTGAGCCATGAGTTTCGCTCCTAGAACGGTAAAAATTCTTGCCTACAAGCAGTGAAATCACGCAGCGCTTTTTGCAATTGTTGAACGAAGCCACTTTGAGTATTGAAACCCGGGGTAGTATAAACAGTTGCAGCAACCATCTGTGCTACTTAGGTGTTTTCTTTTTTTTCTCTTTGTGTCTGCGTATTTGCTTCACTTACCACTGGAATCTATTTTAAAATTACGTAAGACATTTACCCAAACGAAGAAGAAAAGCGTTCTTAAAAAAAACATTTCTTTATTTTTCCTTCATTTTTTTTAAAAACCAACATCTTACACATGTCTAGCTACTTATTCCAAGAGTAAAATTTATCAAATAAAAAAGCCCTGCCGGATTTCTTTAGTCTTATAGGATACAGTATATATCCTTCCGAGTCAGTTGCTTTATCTAATCTGTGTTGCCGAATAAATTCATTATTTCACTATTATACGACCTCATTCTGCTCTCTTATTTTATTACTGCACCCTTCACCTGGCGACAATGCTTGAGGTTCGTGTACTTGGGTTTAGATGCATGTAAAAGAACCTCAGGTGGTCGAAAATGCTGGAGTCTTTCACAATGGCGTCTATCATAACAATGTCGGTGTTTTGCGACGTAAAGCTTTAGTTATCATGATTAACTCTACACCGAATATGCTTGTTTCGCCGGTTTACGTATCGCTGTCTATTCGTGTTCGCGAATTCACGAGTGCTCGCAGGGTGAAGAACACTAATGAGCCTTCGCACATCTGTATACAGTATGTACGAAGGCAGGGTAGTGGTTATTCTCTCTAAATTTCTAGAGCCTTCGTTTTTTATCACAGGTACCGGTGGTGACATCAAGAGATATCAACCACTTTGAAAGCTGTTAAATCTAATTTACCTAGAATGAGAAAGTACCTCTTGACAATGAGAGCTGCACCTGCTGAAAAGTTGGCCATCTACTCTGTGGTACGTTACCTGTGTTCGAACTATTTTTTTTTCTGGTGTGATCCATCAAATCAAAGGTGGGGCCTCATTAGTGAACCTTACCATCCAAAAGCCGATGAAATGGTAGGCGATGAAGGAAAGCTGGAACGACTGCTGGTTTCAATACCGTGGACCGAGTTACAAAATTTAAGAATACAGACGGAAAAATGCTGATCATAAATTGTTTTCATGGCCGTTCACAGAATTAAGTTGACTGGTACGACCAAGGTTTCGCAGCAGATATCTACGGCGTGCCTCTTACAATCTAGTGCTACTGCCTTATGGCAGAAGGCAGTTAAGGGCCAACATAGAGAGAAAGGCAGGTTCATATATACTCATTTGAGAGGAGAAACGACATTAATGAAAAGTGAGAATGGTGGTGGGAGGAAGAATAGCAAGGAGGCTAAAAATAAATATCCTTGTGGAATTAGGTAAGTATTCTCTGGGTTTAGACCACCCACTTAATAATGTACCTTGGTCTATGCCGGAATGGAATCTGCGGTTGCGGCCGATTGAAACGTCAGTTCGCTGAATCGCTAACGTTTGCACTGTCGGCATCATAGTATTTATGCTGACGAAAGTACTATTTGAAATTCCGAGCCTTCTGGGAACCTAGGTTTGGCGTTTTCAGATTGGCAGACGGCATTGAAGTCGTGAATTCAATAACTTCGGAAGTAGGCCGGCCTTGTGGAGTTCACAATGTGACGAACATTAGACAGCAAAACAAGATAGTGGTTCGTGTATTTCACAGAATTCAAAAAACGAGGTAAAGAAGTATGAAGAATACTACTGCAGCCATGCCTGTGATGTCTAAGAACTATCTATAGTTTGACATTCACGCGTTCAAAGGACAACATTGTGTGGAAACATTTCCGTTTCTCCTGGTTCAAGAAAATTACGCACGTGAGAATGGTAGTTTTTGCGATAGTTGCTTTTCGTGTGTTGCCTTGTCTTCTGCGATCCGAAAGGCACTGAATGCCTCAATATTGTCCAGGCTGGCATGTCTATCGATGACTGATCATGGAATTATAAATTATGCATATGGAGCAACATGACACATCAGATTCTCAAGCAAACTCTGTAGCCTTCTGTACCTACAGTACTCCCTATTTATAATAAAAGTAATCTGAAAAAAAAACCATGAAGTGTCGGTTGATTTGTGAAAATATATAGAACGCCGCTATATGAAAAAATCACAGCATATCCACGGAGGGACTGATGATTGGTGGGGCGAAGCGTTCATCCGTCCGTCCGTGCTTTTTTCCGTCAATTCGTTCTTGCTTTTATTCATTCATGCGTCCGTACGTGTGTCCGTCCATCCGTGTGACTCTCGGTGCGCCCGTCCGTCCGTGTGGCCGCCCATGCGTCCATCCGTACATCTGTTCTTCCATTTGTCCATTCGTTTATTTGTCTGTCTGTCCGTCCATCTATGTGTCTGTTCATGCGGCCATCCCTCTGTCTGTCCGTCCACCCATCCGTCCGCCCCTCTGTCTCACTGTCCGTGCGCCCGTCAGGTCATCCGTTCATCTGTATTTCCATTCGTCCGTCCATACGTCTATCTAGAGAACACTCCAAGTACAGCCAACTCAAACACGTATATTTAATAGTTTTCTTCGGCAAAACAGCACCCCCCCTCCTCTTTTCATTCTAATTTCGTAAAGGTGGATGAACCGTCACCCCTCTGGCTACGGGTGTGGCACTAACCATGCCTTTGCGTTTCCCTACTACGAGGGCTCTTGAAGTGATCGACGCAGGCATGAATGCCGCTTTTAAAAGCGAGCTCACCTGATCAGATACGTTTTACGGATTACAATCTGTCCACGCATGAAAAAAAGACGATTCACCGGAAATAGTGCACAATTTTTTGACGGAGCTATTCCACCACACTGATTTTATTTTTTTCTTTCTCTCTCTAAAACATGGCTGTACAATATTGTATAACTCTTTGATTTTTGTACTGTGGCAGCTCACTAAAGCAGCTAAAGCTGATACATTGCATGCTATCGTAAAGAATCATATCACACATTCAAAAATAGGAGATTTCCCAAAATTTACGACAAACTGAGAAAAAAATTCACCTAATGTTTAAATATATCAATATGTTTTGCTCACCTGAGGACTCGCAACTTAAAGAAGTAAGGGTTGGTATGTTATAAAGTGCACACATAAATATGGGTGCAGTATCAGGCATAAATCCAGCAGGACTGCGGTTTATTCCTTCTTTTCCTCATGCTGATTATTCATGTCTTATTCTTATGTGCTATTGAATACTGCTTTATGCTGTGAATATTATGTATTACTGAGACCCTCACTACTAATTACCCCAAGCACAGGATCAACAGCATCATATAAATAAATAACAAAATAAATAAATAAATGCCTTGTGTTGTATTCTTGCGCAAGCATATACTGGTAGATCACAGGAAATTGCTTGCTATGCTTCTGAATAACGTCCAGTGCTTAAGATTGCCACAGGGCCATTAGGAAATTTTGAAGTCTCACAGACCAATAAAAAGTGTTGATGCGGATTACGTGCAGATTATAATGGTTCATGTTGATACTGAACCATCACGAGTGTACACTGTCCGCGCGATGATGATGACGCTATTTGCTTAATTGTGTGGTTTCTCGAACCTTCGAGTATGAAAATTGCCTTGCACACGTTATACTGAAACGATGACGAGAAAAAAGTACAATGAACGGAGCTCAATTATACGCTCGTCTGCATTCTGCTGAGATCGTTATAGCGAGGAGGGTGCTGGTCGCTATAGCAGGGACCTTCCGAAAACTACGAAAAGTATTTTGGGATAATGAAGCCTTGTGCTCATTATGCACGCCTCATCGCTTCCTAAGCGTTTCAGGGCGAATGCAGTCGAGGACTTGTAGTACTACATGAATTTTTTTTTTTCATTTTGTCATATTTTGTTGCATCGCTTCAGTAAATGAACGGTAATTACTTGCCGATAGTGAGTAGGCAGAAAATGAAAAAGCAGTTTGTAAATAATCGGAGGATGAATGGGTCTTTACTGAGTGCCGATTTTGCGGGCATAATTATTCACACGATGTACATGGAGAGCTACCTTCCAGCGCACCGTGGTGATTGTAGTAGCTGTAACGCCTAAGTGCCCTGGCGACTGGATTCCATTGAAAGCAGAGCTAGAACTTCGTGTGCTAAATTATATTAGATGCGAAGCAGCTAATATAATTAGGCACGTGCATTCAATTTATTTATTCAAATAAACAAATTAATAAATATTTAGATGCCAAGCAGCTCTTTGACTAGCCTGTGTAACGCTGTCCCTCCGTACGGGTGACATCATGCTCCCTTAGCAGTGCGCGCTGATGTCACTCTCTCTTTCTCCTTCCACGCGCTCGCTCCGCTACCACGACCGCCGCTCGCTACCCCACCAACTCATCGGTTCACGCGCAATAAACCCGACGCGCGCCTAACGTACGCGTTGAAACATTTCTGTAAGTGTCACCACTTGCTCGCTTCACCCTCTCCATTTCTCGCAGCGCTCGAGCGCACATCCAGTGGCAACTCTTTTTGGCTCGCCGGAAGACGATCCTCCTTCGCCCTCTGAAACTTTTGCCGATGCAGTTACGCCTAATCATGTCGTCGCCGGCGCTGCGAGGGTTAGCGAAGCCGAGCACGTTCGCGAATGGCGACGTCATTTACTCGAGCAAACACTACACCCAGTTTCGCTTCAAAGCGCTTTTACCAACGTTTATAGATATATGAACGTTGGTTCTTACAGCCCCCGCGTCGACGCCCGTTTCAACCGGTTCAACGCCTTGCGCACCGCTGCTGCTTCGCGTCCCATCAGGTTTCTCTTCGGGGAGATGGTCCAAGTATTTAGGCACACGTTAAAAAACGCCAGGTAGTCGAAAGATATGGAAGCGCCTACTACGGTACTTCTTGTTATTTCATGGTTTAGACACATACAGCGCCAACTGTTATTCATAAACCGTGGTTATGAGAGTTAGTTTTCGCCCCTCAATGGCAGCAGCTACTCTTCCTAACTTTGCAAAAGAAAAGTAACAAAATATACGAGACTTTGTCTTACAGATGTCTGACAGACTACAGCCAGTAGTTATGAACCATTACTTCCCAACATGTGTACAGAAGGCTAAAAGGGCATTAAAATTTTTACATATACATAATTAAATGCAAGTGCTTCAAACATTTCCGATAAAAGTTCGCAGAATGTGCGTCTTAATCCTCTTTTATCTCCTGTAAGTTTTCTAATGCATTCGCAGCTTACAATATTAAGTGTCAGATTTTTTTTTCTGCTATACTGGTGACTGTCTTTTAGTCAAAAGGGGAGTGCCTTTCGTTTCAAATATCTGGAAAACACGTTACAGGATCTTCACTCAAAACACAAATATCTTAAAGTGCATTGAGACCTTCGAACGTCCCTCATCACATAAAAATCAAAGAAAAAGGAAAACATATGAGCTCCGTGCATGTCTTTTTAGGTCCTTCGTTTTCATTTTCTATAACGAACCACTGGTCGATCACCAGAAGCAGCTGGAATATGAGATAAAATGAGAAAGTAAACTGCTATTTATGAATTGTATGTCTTATGAGCAAATGCATCTTCCATCTAGGCACCACAGGGCTGAGCCTTCCGTTACCATATATATCCATACTTTTTTCTTTCTCAAACACTGATACACTTTGTTGACTCGGCTAGTTACAGAATAAAACAAATTTGCTGATGCAAGGGCACGCTCTCAGAATAAATCTCCCCCACTTTTATACAGCACCGCTTCATTTCAATTCCTTGCTCCTCCCGAACAGTGAAATGCGGCGTCTCCATGTTGTAATATAGAAGAAAGAACTGTGCAAAGATCAGATAAACTCAATGAAGATGTTTGCGTTTGCTATTCGTCATTGTTTATTCATTCATACCTATGGACTAGCTAATGAACTTTCACTATGTTTTCATCGGTAATGTATAATGCCACGTGCGTTACTAATTTTCACTCTTGTATTATTTGGTTTTCACCCATACAGCCGGTCAGGAATACTCAGCGCAAACTGCGTCTCATCCTTCAAGAAGAATCCGCATCATTGTAGATCGTTCAGTTAAGATTGCGCCCAAGACACTAATACTCGAGATTATTCCAGACCTTGCGCGCCGATTAGAGATAAGGCTAGAATGTTCGACGGAATATGTACAAATGCCAACACGCTTCGCCGCTTGTCACTTGATCGACGGGTGACGCTCAGTTCGCCGCTCTCAGTGCTAGCTGTATCGCTGTAATCTGACTTTGCTTTGACGGGCCACAAGCGCAGCCGAATAAACAGTTTGATCTTTGAACTACAGTCCGCTTCCTTCGTCGACGTCACGACCCCGTCAAATCTGGTGGAGATGCTGCTTCTCTTATACTGGACGTTTCCGTCAAGCCGTGAGCCTAGCGCCAGTCGTGAAGAAATCGACGACCACCACGAGCAGTGAACAAGCCGTAGGCAACAAGTTATACAGCCAGAGTTCGGGCCTCTACCTGAGAACACCAGGTAAATAAAGACTGTGGCTTCAACTGCAGGGACTAATAAACACCGCAAATGACACCATACAAGTTGGTGTATATGGAAGGAGGCCGGCCACGACGCTCGACGCCATGTCACCAAACGTCAGCGGCGAAGAAAACATCGACGTGATTGTCTATCTCAAGCTCACCGAAGAAGCTCTACAACTCGCCCGTCTCTGCATCAAAAAAATTGCCCACAGCTTCCCTCGGGGGAACACTGAGGAGGATGCGGAGCATATAATTGGTTAACGGGGTGTTAAAGTGCCACTTACTTGGGTCAATGGCTAAATTGGTTAACGTGGTTGTGAAATGGGGTGTTAAATTGCGACTTACTTGGGTCGATGGCTAAATTGGTTAACGTGGTTGTAGGAGGGGGTGTTAAATGAGTGAACACGTACACACGTATGCGAAAGGGCGGCGCTGGTCGAAGGGACGTCGATCATTCTGTTTGTGGATTCGTTGGAATTCATTTCACCGCGACCTTGGACGTCGACGCGCCGTACAAACCAACCGACGAGCGGCAACTGAGCGAGCGAGCGCCGACCTTGAGTATATATACAGCGCGACGGCGCAAGCACTGTCAGCTGTTGAATGTTCTCGAAGCGCGACGGCGCATGCGCGTCCACTGGAGAATCAGGAGAATTGTAGAATGTCCTCGAAGGGGAAAAGCGCGCGCGGCACAGATGGTGGGTGACGGTGCATGCGCGCGTCAGCTGTCGAATGTTCGAGAAGGGGGAGAAGCGCAACGGCGCATGCGCGCGCGTCAGCTGCCGATGTTCTCGAAGCGCGACGGCGCATGCGCGCGCGTCAGCTGCCGATGTTCTCGAAGCGTGACGGCGCATGCGCGCTACATTATACAGCTAGCGAATGTTCGTGAAGAGGAGAAGCGCACGCGGTGTGTAGAGGAGGAAGGGTGCACAGATGGTGGAGGAGTGAAGCGCGCGCGGTGTGTAGAGGAGGAAGGGATGCACAGATGGTGGAAGAAGGAGGAGGAAGCTTGCGGACGGCGCCGCACTACAAGCCTCGAGTATTAGATGCTCCGCATCAAAAACCAACAGACAACCGAGAGCGGTCGTTACGATCTGCGATGTAACTTCGTAGAATACGAGCCCAGCGACCGCGTTTGGGTGCCGATGCCAATTCGCCGACGTCTACTCAGCGAAAAACTTTTGCGGTGGTACTTCGAACCGTACAGGGTAATTCGACGTCTCGGTACTCTCGACTACGACGTTGTCCCCGACGGAATTGCGAACTTTCCATAGCGGCGTTCGTGATCCGAAATCGTTCATGTCGTGTGCCTCAAGCCATTTCATATGCATGAAGAAAAGTATTGACTATAATCTTTGTTGTTGTTAATCCTTTATTATTACTGTACTATCTTGAATTGTGGCAGACATTTTGGCCCCTGTGTTCTGTGTTTAGCACTGGGAAGAAACTTTTTCAGAGGGGGGCAATGCAACGCGCGTTCCGTATTTTCACTCCAGTTTCATTCAGTTTTTACCCATAAAGCCTGCCGGGAATACTCCGCGCGAACGGCGCCTCGTTGTTCGAGAAGGTTCCCGATAATTGCAGATCTTTCTGTTAAGATTTCACGCTAGACACGAACACTCCAAGTTCTTGCAGAGCTTGCGCACCGACCAGAGATAAGGCTAGAGTGTTCCACGACACATGTATAAATGCCGACGCGCATCGCCACTTGTCAGTTGATCGACGGCTGACGCTCGGTTCACCTCTCTCAGAACCAGTGCGTAGCAAACTTTTGGTTGACATAAAGGGGCTTACCCCCGTATTCTAGAACGTCCCTTCACTCAACGCTTCACCTTCACTTGAGAATGCCGATGGGAGCGCGATTCTATAGGCACGGCAAGTCACTGCATATCCGCGATAATCTGCTGCAATTTTTGAGTAGCACAGTGTCCTTTTCAGCCAAGCAGCGGCGCAGTGCGCAACTCTGTCAAGTGAAGGGTGAAAGTCGAGTCGAGGAGCGTTTGTGAATACGGGGGTTAGTGACCCCAAGCTCATTATTCCAAGATCAATCTACCCATTGTGTTTACAGGCGCAGTGACTAAAACTATCCGCGATTATAATCATAGTGATTATAAACAAACTAATACGGAATTAGAATTTGTTATCACGTGCATTTTCTGACGTCATTTGCCTCACGGACACCGACTGGATTCGTTTTCAAAGGAAAATGTTAGGGATAGTTGACCAGTTCATGCCTCTAATCTTCATATCCAATGATAGGGCTAACCATTGGTTCACTAAGCAGCTTCGAACATTACGAAATAAAAAGAAACGTTCGTATGATACCGCGAAACGCAATGATTGTGTACCCTATTGGGATAAATACAAGGTGTGCTTGCAAGAGTATTGTGAGGCTCTAGAAGCAGCAAAGAAGCATTATTCGCAGGACTTGCCCTCATTTATCAAAAATAAGTGTAAAAAATTCTGGCAAATAATCTCTTCCTACAATAAGCCTACTTATCGCGTTACATTACACGATGCTACACAAACTCCGCTTTGTGATGAAGTTTCCGCGATTGCCTTCAATGCGTAGTTGATTGATGTGTATGGTTTTAACGTCCCAAAACCACCACATAATTATGAGAGACGCCGTAGTGGAGGACTCCGGAAATTTCGACCACCTGGGGTTCTTTAACGTGCCTCCCAAATATGAGCACATGGGCCTACAACATTTCCGCCTCCATCGGAAATGCAGCCGCCGCAGCTGGGATACGAACCCGCGACCTGTGGGTCAGCAGCCGAGTACCTTAGCCACTAGACCATCGCGGCGGGGCTTCAATGCATAGTTCACTTCTGTTTTTTTACTAAAAAAAAGATTGTTCCAATGTGCCATTTGTCCCTGATCAGCCCTTCCGTTCCATGGCTCCCATCAACTTCACTCCAGAAGGTATCGCTAACCTCATCACAAATCTTAGGCTACACTTCATCAGGAATTGCTGACATTAATTCTAAAATGCACCACTGATACCCCCAGTCGCTTTCTGGGTCTCCTCTTTAATCAGTCTCTGTCATCCGGTGACACGAATTCACCCCGTGATTATCAACCCATTTCAGTTACATGCATATCTTGCAAACTACTTTAACATAGCTTCTGATATCTATAATCCCCTTGATTTCAATAACTTTTCTTCCATAATCAGCACGGTTTCAAAAAAGGCTACTCATATGCGACACTAAATCATTCGAATTTTCCACTGACCATCACTTTATTATGAACAGTACTGATCAAACCGATTGCCTCTTCTTGATTTTGTCAAAATTGTCGATATATTCCCTCACTGTCGTTTATTCTCTCAATTATCTTCTTTCTGTGCCAATTCATTACCTTTGTCTTGGATACACAACTTGTTTTCCCGTCAGCAATTCGCGGTAGCTAACGACACTTTGTCTAACATTTGCGATTTCACGACTGGTGTTCCCCAAGGCAGTGTACTGGGTCCATTACTCTTGCACGCTAACCCTAACGACTTGCACGCTACACTTTCGTCTTCAGTTAGGTTGTTCGCTGATTGCACCATCTACCACACTATTCAATCTGCTAATCGTTCCGCTCTCCAAAATGACCTTAATCCAACCTTCAGGTGGTGCAAAGCCTGCCAGATGTCCCTTAACGCCTCTAAATGCAAGTTAATCTCGTTCACTAGAAAGCGTACTAATTTATCCTTTCTCTATACTATTATAATACAATTGTTCCAGCCACCCTATCTATCGTACGAATACCCCAGAGTTCCCGTTTCCTTAGATTTTTCACGGACTACGCACATAGCAGCTGTCACATCAAAAGCCTCCCAGTCTCTCGGCTATCAGCGCAGAAACTTGCGCAACGCTCCTTTTAACGTACGCGCATTGTCATGTCTTAGTAACGCTCACCCGCAGCGGGAGTACGCATTCTCCACATGGTCACAACATCAAGATTACCTTGTCCGAATGTTGGAAGCCGTCCAGAATAAGGCAGCGAAATTCATCCCTTCTAACTACGACTATCATTCAAGCATCACCCTAATAAAACAAGACCTTGCATCTATGTCACTGGATCAACGCCACGACATTGCCCTTTTATGTTTGTTCCATAGGTACATCTACAGTAATTTCCACTATTTGCCACTTCATCTTCCTCTGCGCACATCTCGACGCATTCTTGGTCACACACAGGCATTTTAATCATTACCATTACGTCGAAACATTGCCTATTGAAACGGCCTTCCAGATCACATTGTATCCATCTCCAATAGAGAACCTTTTCGTGATAACAAGATTTCCTTGCAATTAAGCTTTGCGTAACTTTGTTGCACCATGCCTTTAATCATTTGTCTCTTTGTTTATATTTTTTGTTTTTTAACTTTTTGCCTGTATTTTACGTGCAATCTATATACTGCATGCCCCCCTAACTCAATGCAGTTTATTGGGCCTTTAAGGCATTATGAATTAAAAACAAAGGTATGCTGAGAAGGAATATAATAACCGTTTCTACTTCACTAAATCAATTCATTATAATCAAGGCCACTGATTTAGCACAGACCTGCACAAAAACGTCCTTTAAATCTTCCCAGCTGTAATGTTAGTATTGCGCTACTACTAATACAGATGTTTCGAGCAGGGTCGCGTCGTCACTGTCGTCGGTAACGTCATCGGCGTTGTTGTATAGTCTTGCTTTCCATAATGTATGCACATTTCAAGGTAAGACGATTAGAAAGTCCCTGAAAATGCGTGAAATTTGATTAGCTGCATAAATAAAGATTTAGGTACCGATACACCAGGCGTCATTTGCAGAAGCCCTTCCCGATGTGTCACCAAATAAATAACTACAGAGCTTCACGACAACTACTGCAGCATGATGAAATGAGGTGCGTATTCAGTCAATACTTCAGAGTGTGGGGCTACATTTCGCTGACCTTTCATTTAGAGGACGTCCTATATTACATTACTTCTTTAATTTATTATGTCAATTTTATGATATGTGTAACAGGCTACTCAGTAGAAAGCAGCTTCAAGTACGTGCCATAAAAATAATGTCCGTGTACGATACTCTGTTGATTACAATATAGTACGCCGACACACTTAACATATTTGTATTCTCATTCTAACGGTCCTTATTCGCTGTACTTTTAGTTAGGTTGCTGTCAGATATTAGAGTTGATGAAGCATTAACTTAGCAAAGTGACGGTAGGTTCCAAATGTTATTACAGGAATATTAAGTTGCTAGCCCGAGCCTCTGTAGCAGCCTTATGAAATAGAGGAATCACGGTTAGGTGCACGATAAAAATAAGTAACTCTTTTGAAACAGGACTCTCTAAAGAAGGCAAAGAGACATAATTATGTTTCGAAAACAAAAAAATAAACTCTTTACTTCAAGCTGGAGGACAGCACAAATTTTATTTTTCCGAATTTCTCGCCGGGGGTCAGAAGTTCATACACAAAGGATCGTTTTCATAGTATATGAATATTTTTCTGCTGCAGTGCTGATAACATACATTGTCGTATCTAATTTTTTACTAATATGTTCTTCTTACTATTTATTTATATTTAAAAATATGCCGCCATTTTTCCCAACTGAAAAGTTTAATTATATTACCTCGTATCTGCAACTCTGCAATGGCTAGGTGCTGCTGCCCGTCAATTATGAATAATCTAAACTGTAATATAATTACGTGCAAGTGTACTTATCGCCCAAGCCGTCGTTGAAGCGATGCACCAACTCGACTAACGTTACAGCCTGTTAAAACCATTGAAACCTTTTATAGAGTGTGGATTTCTGGTTGAAATAAAAAAGCACTCCCCTTTTTAAACTCAATTAAACCTCCGAGACACACGTTAACATTAGGCGATAGGGGCGCATGCAAAATTTTATGAAAAGTTTATACGCAAGCAGCTAGCAGGAGGGGCCTTGCTGGTACCAGGATAGTTAATGTCTATTTAAAATATAAACAAAACTACCCCGAAATTTCGTGCACTTTTAGCCTTGTTCATAATGACCCTTACATAACGGTGTAAATGGCGTGTTTTAAAGGTATTTATTTTACTAACCCCTAATTGTTAAAGTAAAGATGTAATAATCGTATTCGTAAAAGTGCTCATAACAAACGAAATTAACGCGTATAGCGCTATCTTAGGTGAGCAAATGTACAAAGTTAGTACCCTCTTCTATAAAGAAGTAAATTTACCTACAGACGAAGTGCTCAAGATACAACTTACCAGTCTATTGAAAAAACCGCATTTCTACAATATGTCAGAATATTGTGGAATATTTATAAAGTATTCAAACCCGTCGATGCGAGGGCATCGTTGTCGCTTTCCGACAGTATATGCATTTCAGCGCTTTTTAGTGCAGCATCACTTCTTTTCATCAAGTTCCAGAAAAGTCACCTAGCGTTTTAAACCACATATCCTTGCTTTGGCAAATAACGTTTAGCTTGGGCATTCTTATTCGTGGAGATTTATGAAAGATTCAAATAGCCACGAGTGTTAAAAGACGCGGGTGGACGTATAGAGTGGTTAAAATTACGTGCGAAACTTCGCGGTGTTCAAACTGAAGTGTTTGAGCGTTTGGCAACACTGTGTTGAGAGACACGCTTGGTTTAATTATTGACGAGAACGAACCGGTGCATTCCATCTCTTTTTTCAATAAACTGCATGAGCCGCATTCAAGGGCGCCAGCTGGTGTTTAAACATGAGGGGTAGGGAATTGCACTCCACATTTTAAGTGCCTCGGAGTGGTTTTTTCCTCCTCTATGTCTTGGGAACAGCATGTGGACCACATTTCAACGAAACTGGCTCAAATAACTGGGATCGTAGGCAGGCTCAAATACGTTCTCCCAAAACCAATAAAACTACTATTGTACAATTCCCTTTTTTACTCCTATTTAAACTATTGCCACTTAGTCTGGGGCACGACTACTCCTGGCTGTCTCCAGCGTATCTACATTCTGCAAAAGAGATTCCTTCGTCATGTTCATAATGTACCCTGGCACTCGCCCAGTGCGGATCTCTTTTTGCAAAGTAATGTAATAAAGATCGAGAACTTGTACAAATTCCGTTTGAGTGTCAGGTTTCAACTCGAAACTCTAAAAAATATAAACCATCTACGATACCTTGCTGATTTGCATGCACGAAAAATGACATTTATGACAAGGCATGGAGAGTCTTGGGTTGTGCCGACACCCAGAATAAACTTGGGTCGACAACGCCTGCAATTTACTCTTCCTTCCCTTCTAAATTCATATTTACATAGTGGTTTTGATCTCTTCAGTTCGTCAAAGAATACTTTGCGTGCTATGTACGTTAATATGTAAACTTAGTTTTATTTATTTTTTTTTTATCTCTGTGCTTAATGTGAATATTATTTATACTCTATTTTATAGTATCTTTTAGAGTCTCTTTTGTATTTGTCGATTATTGTTTATTTGCCATTACACTATGTTAATACTGTTGTTTAATGAACATTGCTGTGAAGCTGCTGCTAAGCAAAAGGGTGTCGCGGCTTTGTCAAGCTGTCTTTGACAGCTTTTTCTGCGCCTCCACTGTCTGTACCCCTACAAGGCAGAAAATAAAGAATTTGACTTAACACGTGTATGAACACGTGCCTTCATCAGGTGGTGCTGCAGGCATTTACGGGTGCTCAGAGTAACAAGAACATGTTCGTGTTCGTTGAACAAAGTATAAACTTCGGTTGAAGCTGATAATGAAAGGCTTTGCGGTGGCACCTGTGTGTATGGTGACGGAAAAGCAATAAAAGTGGGCACACACACACACACATACCATATATATATATATATATATATATATATATATATATATATATATATATATATATATATATATATATATATATATTCCAGTAGATCCTCCGTGAGCGGTCACAACGTGGTTTATTTCGATGTTTCGGCCTAGAGTCTGGCCTTCATCAGGCCAGACTCTAGGCCGAAACGTGGAAATCAACCACGTTGTGACCACTCACGGAGGATCTACTGGACTATATGCAACGCTACGGCCACTCAACCACCGTGCCTGCACATATTATATATATATATATATATATATATATATATATATATATATATATATAGGAACAGAACTCTTGTACTAACTCTACCTGACAATCAGACCAGACGGCCTCACGACGTCCCGTTATTTTTCGATGTGTATTTCTACTCGTGCGTTTAGCCGGGTGCGTTTCCAACGAGGTGCACGTGACTGAGGAAGTTCAAAGGCAGCGTCGATTCTGTATTCTCTCGCACTAAGATAGAGCATGTGCACTGCTGAACCTTTGTGCGTGAGAGATGGGAGGCAGGAAAGCTAGAGCTAAAACGCGACGGCCAGCCAGTGTTGCAAGAAGACAGCGCGAGTCGACCATGTGGGCTAGTATGAACAGGAGGTCCGACCTGACGCAAGCGCATAGGCATTCCTGCGGGGGGCGCAGCGAGCGTTTCTCGCCATTTATAACACAGGGCGTCTTTTATAGGCGGTGTCACCAAGACCGCCGCCTTTCTCGAGAGTCACTTGGATTGCGCGAAGATCCCAGAAACATTCCGTAGCTATAACTAATATATAAGAGCTGCTCGTGAAGCAATTTTCACTATTCGAACGCGCAAAATTCTGAGTTTGCAATCTATTTCTGTTGTGCCAGGATATTTATTTATTTTATTTATTTATTTACAATACTGCTACTCCCCTTCGAGAGCGTGGCAGTTTAGCAATACAGTAATTTTTCACAAACAAAAAAAAAAGAATGTAGACGTAAAAACATGTATATTGGCGTATCTAATTTTTCACTGATATGCTCTTCTTACTACTTATTCATATTTAAAAGTATGGTGCCAGTTTTTCCAACTGAAATGTTTAATTATATCACCTCGTATCTCCAACTCTGCGATTGCTAGATGCTGTCGCCCGTCAATTAGGAATAATCCAAACTGTAATATATTTACGTGCAAGTTCACTTATTGGCCAAGCCGTCGTTGAAGCTATGCAGCAACTCGAATAACGTTACAGCCTGTTAAAACCATTGAAACCTTTTAAATATTTTATATTGAGCAATATATATATATATATATATATATATATATATATATATATATATATATATATATATATATATATGCGTGTGTGTGTGTGTGTGTGCGTGTGTGTGTGTGTGTGCGCGTTGCAGTCTGTTACTTCTTGCTACGTGCTTGCCTTAATTTTCTTATATTTCTTTGTGTACATAATTCACTGAAAGTTGTTGCTTGTTACTATCTTCTTGGTGGAATTTTTCGACACTTTGACAAGCCATGGCGAACTTCCTCCTCGTTCAATGTTGCATCCAGATATTCGATAGGTTGATCCCTGAAAACGTCTTTCGGAAAAAGAAACTTCCCGTATGAGAAACAAGTAGAAGTCACGTCCTTACACACCACCTTGAGACGTGGATATGCATAGCCTGCTCTATACGTTTCTTTTTGTGATTTATAGTTCACTATCGGACGCAACACTGCACTTTTAGCGATCTCGCATTTTCGACTAGCTGCGCTCAGCTTCTTTCGTTAGTGTTGGTTTATAGGGCGTGGTTATACTTACCTCGAAATGTTCACTGTATACGTTGGTGCCCAGTGAAGGCATAAACGCACATCATCAAACACAACTACGCGTATGCGGGTGCGTGAGTGAGTGAGATAGTGAGATAGTGAGTGAGTGAGATAGTGAGTGAGTGAGTTAGATAGTGAGTG
This sequence comes from Rhipicephalus annulatus, assembly GCA_013436015.1. Taxonomy (NCBI): domain Eukaryota; kingdom Metazoa; phylum Arthropoda; class Arachnida; order Ixodida; family Ixodidae; genus Rhipicephalus; species Rhipicephalus annulatus. Next base: position 38,236 of record WOVY01010286.1, on the reverse strand, counting down.
AGTGAGTGAGATTGTGAGTGAAATTGTGAGATAGTGAGTGAGTGAGTTAGATAGTGAGTGAGATGGTGAGTGAGTGAGTGAGTCCCATTATTTCTTGAAAAAAAAAAGATTGTAAAGACACGTTTTCGATGCTTTTTATAGTAACAACACGCAGGAAAACTGTGCTTTGACGTTTGTGTTTTAACCCAAGCCTACGGCACCTCTCTATTACCTTAAATACTACTACGCATACTAATTCGCACGTTGTTGATGCATTAAAGGTGGTGAAGGAGCCCAATTATGCAACAGAAAGGCATCAGAGAATCACCAGCAAAGCTAGTGTCTTTGGTACTGCGCCATAGAATTTCACAACCTCCCCGCCCCCTCCCCTCACGGAAGCTTATCTTGGCTGCTTGTTGGAGAATGTGATCCCGTCAGACTTCATTCACAGAAGTTTATTTATTTGTTTATTTATTCCGACACCTACAACACCAGATGGACATTTTGTAGGAGTCAAAGCAAAAATAAAGCAATACATTACAACTAGTAAAACATAACAACAAGAGCAAGAACATCGAGATCAACATTAAGGTTAAGATAATGCTAAGATGCTTAGATAGCACGACATACTTATACACTCTGACAAAACATAATACTCTGAAGTTTAACGACAAGGCAGGAACCGCATATTTCTACGTTGCTACAAAAGTGTATAATTAAAAAAATAAAGATGAATAGACAAGCGTTGAATGCCACCTAAAGGTCTTGCGATATCGATTGAAACAAGTACTCAGCAAGGGCACCGTCAAATAAATTAGTTGGCGACAAGACAATATTCCCCGGCAGACCCTTCCAATTATGGCTTGCTCTGGGGAAAAAAAAACGAATGCTTATATACGCTCTTGCTACAACTGTACTATGTCCATTACTGCGACACCACAATGTGTGGTTCATACTGCTACACCGAAGCATGTGGCTACACCATGGAGTTTCTCACAATCATACCTAGAGGGAAATTTGGCGCTAGTGAGCTGCTGAATGCAAGAGAATGACGCGGTACGTGAGCTTCAAACTTGACTCGAATTTGTATACATCAAAGATTCGTCGGGATTCACGTTAAAATGATTTATTTCTTCCTAAAGAGCATGTATTGTGCTATTCAGTTCTGTCATTGCACAAAAATGTGTTGTATTTAACACTAAAACCTTCTACGTTGATGTACAGTTTTACGAAGCGTGAGAAGTAACCAACGGCCACTAAACTTGGCAGGCAGACGACAAAGCGAGAGTTCTTTCTGCCACGTTTATGTCGTCTGTTTCTTTCCTTCTCCGTTCGTTTGTGCCGTCAAGGTGAGTGTACCTTTATTTTACAATATATTACGCGTGAATGTGATCCGCTTATAAACGTTTGCTATAGAGAAGCTTTATTTACGCAGTCGTATTCGCTTTCAAGCCAAAGCCTCACTCAACACCAGCTAACACAAGCCTCGCGGACACATATGCCGTCATTCCCAGTGCTCCAACATTACCCCTTAAGAGATTGGCATAGATGGTGGCGCCGCAGTTTCTTCTAGGTATTTGTGAGAAACTTTATGGGCTATACCCATAGAGGTTCCTATAGATACACTAGAGGGAACTCTGGCCTTAATGTTTATGAGAGCTGCGAAGCATGGCCCTTCGGCCAGCATGAGAATGACGGGTATAGTTTATGGATTCGCCTAATCTTGGTACTTGCTGCTTCATTTGGCTTCACGTGGCTTGAACCTGCCTTGTCACGAAACAACAATCGGCAAATTTTCAGCAGTTACGCTTCCCCACCTCAACCCTTTAGGCTCACCAATTTAAATCGGGTCATGAAGTTCACAACTGTTAATTGTATAATTCGAGACAAAACCAAAACACAGCACTAAAGAAAGCCGCAAGTGCGTTCAGAACCCGCAAACTCGAAGACTAAGCAAACTTATGTACCATACCATCATTCCCGTGGTCGCTGAACAATCACAGTGCAGGAGAACCCTCTAGTTAATTAAGAAACTCTATCGCTACCCCAATGCCCGGAGTATATTAATAACAGCAGGGAAACTGTGATATCTTTCTTCTTTTTCATTCTGTTTGGCATAAGATGTAACCTAAGAAAATTCACATCAAAAGCTCAGTTTTTCACATAATAATAATATTAATAATATTAATATTAATAATAATAATAATAATAATAATAATAATAAGCCGCAACAGCAGTATATAGCATACATATTTCTTTAGATGACTCACGGCCAAGATTCGCCCCCACTTGTAACTTCGATTCAGTTCTTCGCCAGTGAAACTGTTTGTCATTCGGAACGTACGGCATGTGTCGAGTGCGTTGAACTTATTCACCTGTCGAAATGCGTGAACAGATCACCACTCGCGAGCCTTCAACACATAGGATCAGCAGGGGTTCTTATCACAGCAGTGCACATGGAGAAGGGGGTATGATGTGGTCACCTAAGAATGGTGGACGCAATATAAATCCAACACATTGACATAATATGTAGAGGGGGGGGGGCGCTCGAATTTAGGGGAGGGCGCATCAGCCCCATACATACAAAGGAGGAGGACGCTGCGACAAACCTTCTCCTTTCTCCAGGAGGGGGGGGGGGGGTTGAAGAACCCCCCGCACGCCCATGGTTATTATATTAGATGCGGAAGCATCTTATACTCGCGCCTTGTAGTGCGCCGTCCGCGCCGTCCGCACCACCTTAGTTGAGCTAATTCATTACGTCTGATACAATAGTCACTCGTTCTCTGCTACTGCAATATTCACGCGTTCATCAAGTATAAGGTTATTTGTTGCACTTCAAAAGCATACATGTGTCCGAGTTAAAACGGTCAAAGTTTCACATAAATGCACCAGGAAGGTAAAGTATTGGTACGGAAACCAGTAACACAAACATGAGCTTGTACGGTAAAGTTAGCTATTTAAAACCTACGCGAGCGTCGGTGCACACTGAACCATGCCTGTGTATTCAGGCATGTGTCTAACTCTGTTGCCAGCCACTAAACTGTTTTAGCGGGACGGCTCAGTGCTCTCCCATAGTTGAGTACGAAGTACTCAAAATCGTTCAACATATTAGATGCGGAAGCATCTTATACTCGCGCCTTGTAGTGCGCCGTCCGCGCCGTCCGCACCGCTTCTCAAACATTCGACAGCTGACGCGCGCGCATGCGTCGTCGCGCCGTCGCCCACCATCTGTGCCGCGCGCGCTTCTCCTTCGAGAACATTCGACAGCTAAAGTGCTTATTTGGGCCGGTTGGTCCGTCTCTTCTCTGTCCTGTGTTACGCGCTGTTTTTTCAATTCGACAGCTGACAGCGCATGCGCCGTCGCGCCGTCGCCATCTGTGCCGCGCGCGCGCTTCTCCTTCGAGAACATTCGACAGCTGACAGCGCATGCACCGTCGCGCTGTATATATACTCAAGGTCGGCGCTCGCTCGCTCAGTTGCCGCTCGTCCGTTGGTTCGTCGCAATAAATAAAACACCGCCCTTTCGCATACGTGCCGTACGTGTTCACTAATTTAACACCCCATTTCACAACCACGTTAACCAATTTAGCCATCGACCCAAGTAAGTCGCAATTTAACACCCGTTAACCAATTACATGCTTCCGCATCCTCCTCAGTGTTCCCCCGAGGGAAGCTGCGGGCAATTTTTGTTACGTGATTTCGACTGACTGAAACAGGGCATAGTGGGACATACCTAAAAGAGGTGCCTCTGACTGAGAGGGAAGAATTGAACATTGTCGGTGAGCTGCGTTGTGGCTGCGGACTGACAAGTGTTATTTTTCACGTAACAATATATACCGCTTCTCTAACTTCCGTCAATAACTTTTCTTTGTTCTCAACGTTGGCTGCATCCGAACTTCGTAATGATGAAAGCGCGAGGAGCCCAAGGTTAAAGAAAGTAGTGTCGCTCCAGCGAAAGTAGTGTACCTCCCTTCTTTTTTTTTCCTTAAGAATAATGTGGTCGAGGGTGCACGTCATTAACAAGCGCCTTTCTCGAGAGCACCTGTGTGGCCTGGGCACCTAGCAGCAGCCATCAGGTGAAAAGACGGCGTCTGGACTTGACACTTCACGGACAGGGAGTTTCTTCCAGTGAGCCGTTTTCAGCGCGCGCGCGAGAAAGAGAGAGAGAGAATTAAACTTTATTATTTGCTAAACTTTTTTACTTCAGCCATATGGTGGGAACATGACGTCCTCAGCTGTTTTTTTTTAAATAACTACCCGAGAAAACAAGGCTTTCCGTCTTCTCTCTCCTTTTTACGATTCCCCGAAATCTCGTTATTTTACATCGTTCTGAACAACGAAATTGCACCTTGTTAGCTGGGGTGGACGGCAGAACAGGAAAAAGGGAAAGTCAGCAATAAGGTAACTTCGGAAAGCACCGGAACGTGAAAAAAGCATTCAAAGAAGATATGAAGTCTTTGTGGCGTTGGGCCACGATTACAGTTACAATTTGGTACAGCAGATAGCGATATAGAAGTCGCAGTATTGAATTCTCCTTGTGCTGATGTGCTTTGAAGACAATGATGTTAACCTCGAAGAGACCCTTCGTTGTAAATCCTGTCACGAAAAATAAACTACTCTGCACACAACGTTTACAAAGCTGGCTTAAAAAAAAAGACGCAAGAGAGAATAAAACTCAATGAACACAAAAAACGTGAAAAAACCGCCAAGCCTGCGTGCAAGAAGCATGCAAGAAAGTCACAGCCAACGCTGCAAGAGTGGCCAGCCTTTTTAAACTCTTTATGTCAGTGTTTTAACCACATTCTCGGGGTAGCCACTATGGAATAAACCTTCGTATTTTTGTGTCTCTTGTTTACTTTGCAATACTTTTTGTGGCTGTGTTTGTATGAACCATCAAATGTACATGTTCTTTGAACGTCATCTCATATCCATGTTCATGTTAATGACGTCTGTTTTGTCATCATCGTTATTGTATGTCTAAGAAGACAATGTTTTGTTGAATGTTATTGACGTTTGTGACAATAAATTTTTCTAAACAAGCAGGCATTCATTAAGTCAGCCTTCGCCATTCTTTTATTGATGATTGATGTGTGGGGTTTAACGTCCCAAAACTACTATATGATTATGAGAGACGCCGCAGTGGAGGGCTCCGGAAATTTAGACCACCTGGGGTTCTTTAACGTGCACCCAAATCTGAGCACACGGGCCTACAACACTTCCGCCTCCATCGGAAATGCAGCCGCCGCAGCCGGGATTCAAACCCGCGCCCAGCGGGTTTTGTCATTCTTTTAAAGAATCGCAATATCCGCTACACTCTTGCAGCAAACGTAAAAATGTTTTAATGTTGTGGCTAATGACGAGAAACAACTATGCCTGAAGCTTTAGTAATGGGTTGGAGCACTCGACCACCATTTCGTTACGCAATTCCTATTGTGTGACGCCTAGTTAATGCTTGATTGCTCTAAAACATTTTAGTACGCATATTAATGAGATTCTTTTGCCGACAAGCTGCACAAGGTCAGTATACAAAAGCATACAAAGATTTACGAGATGGCAGGAGTGTCATTTTGATGACGATTGAAAACTAAGTTCCACCCCACTTACTCTTTGGTCACGAAATTTCTCATTTCTACTTGCGCATGTACTCTCGCGTGGAGGGAAGCAGCTTCCATGACAGCCGCGTCAATCGGGGCGCAGTCTGATAAGTCGCCACGATGACGTTCCAAGTAAAGCCATCTTCGACCACAATCGACCCGTCGATACCGGAGAACACCTAAAGAGCTCAAGTCACGAGATCCGAGCATTCCTTATCGTTCAGTGAGTTTGCCACCCACTTTCTGCATATTTGACATTGCTTTTGCGAGCCTTTTCGAGCGGCAGTTTTCTATGTGGCTCTCTGCATGCACTCGGCGCGAAGTGATTTCGACCCATCAAAGTCAGCTTGCCAGCGTTTGCTCTGACTTATCTTTGAAACGCGAAGCGTATTCACAGTCAACTTCGAAGTTCGACGATAATGGAATTCGGGGAAAAATCAGGCTTTGTAGTCGATTTCTTCGATTTGAGTGCACTTTCGCTGCGGAATGTTTCAAGAATTTCGTAAAGAATCTACACACCAAGTCTTTAGGTGTTCGCTTGTGAGATAAAGCAGCTGTTCCTGCTTGCCGAACGTAACACGTCACCTATGACGTAATGCTGAAGGACTGAACATTACACACCCAGACGCTGTGCATTCGTGTTTCCTCGTAGCAGCTGCTTGCTGCTTTTCGCCACGTGGAGGCGAGAAATGTGCTACATCTGTAATTGCTTTAAGTCTGACAACCTTCGTCCTTTTTATGATGTATGTATGTATGTATGTAAGTATGTATGTATCTGTGTATGTAAGTATGTGTGTGTATGTATGTATGTATGTACGTATGTATGTATGTATGTATGTATGTATGTATGTATGTATGTATGTATGTATGTATGTATGTATGTATGTATGTATGTATGTATGTATGTATGTATGTATGTAAGCTATGTGTGTCTTAACGAGCTGGTTTCTAAGTGGTAAATTTAAGTACAGCAAGCGAAACAGCAAAAGAAAGGGGGTCAGTATAAGTTACAGAAGAACGAATGACGCACTTCGTTTGTTTTTGAGCTGTTTCCTCCAGCTGTATGGTAATAGATTGCTATTCTTTTTAGCGCAATGTTAGCTACGCAGTGAAGCTAAGACATCATCTCACATACTAAAGTTTATTCAAAACGAAAAACAATAAACATTTTTAGGAACTTCGGATGATTTGTCCGTTGCTAGCAGAAGATCTTTCATGGTGCAAGAAAGAAGTGCAACCAACGTAATACGCCAGCCCATAAACGAGTGTGGCCGGAATCAATACCTAATATAGCGCGGAAAATGGCTTTCCTTCGGGTGATTGCGTTCCTTTCGTAAAACGACCCGTTTTCTCATCTCCGGCCCTTCGAAGTTACGGTGATTGCAATCATAAGGAAATGAAATATGGGAGAGGGGCATTTCATATAGAAGGGCGACGGGCCGTGACTGAGAAGTGAATCGGTTGTCGTACTCTTTTGTGTGCGTGTATGTGATGCAAAGGTCGGGAACATATGTTCTTTATTATACCCCGAGATAACTTCACATTTTCTTGATTGCAATGTGCACTCTACGAAAAAAGGGAGTATGCGTTGCTCTCTTTGGCGACTTCTGACTTGCCACGCGTATGATTCTTTCAAAGACACGCTAACTCCCTTTCGGGAGTCACGACCCTCCTAAGAAAGTGCAATGATCTAAAAATTAAAGTTTGCGTGTCTTTTTGCAGAGTCACATACGTCGCAATACAGAACACTAAAAAAAGGGGCTATTCACTCACCGTGTGGACGGTTATTCATGTTGATAAAGAGGTCTCGCTGTAGCTATGTGCCCAGTTGTGTTGACTGCATACAGAGCGGAGTGTCTAAAGCCGAGCTGAAATCCGGCACCTAAAGGAACTTTTGGCGGGTGGCGTTAGTAATGCTATACTCTAATGGTAAACCAGATGACGTTATGCTTGGTTGATATCTTCGTTAAGAAGCCATGCTTAATGGTTTGGTTTCCAGCGTCCGCAGAAAATCCTATTCCCTCAAGTGATTGATCACTTCTAGGATCACGTCAAGTGATCGATCCTGGAAAGCAACAGGTATTTTTCTAGCTAAAACTCGCCAGCCTGCCCGATCGTTATAGTGAAATTAGTTATGAATAGTGCCATGTCGTCGTCAGTGCCAAATTATACGAAGATCGGGATTCAATTTTCAGTTTTTATTGTTCGAAAAGTTCTCTTGCTTTTTTGCTGATTAAGAAGCGCTGAAACAAGGTGTGATTTACAGGAGGGTCCTAAACGTGAGATATTTCGTGAAATTTTGGGTTTCCAAGCAACAGACACGTAACTACAGGACACAGAGTGGGAACTTACAATCTTGCTTTCTAACTAGTGCGATTCTCAGTTCTCTGAAAGTACTACAAACGAGAACTACTTCTCTGGGCCGTTCTTGTCAGCTTAACTAAGTGCGTGGTTAATATTCTCAACGTCCGCGAGCCGAACATGGCGCGAAAAGGAGGGGGGGGGGGGCAAACTTGCTGTTTTTTACGTATATTTATCTTCACTTAAACCAGAGGTTTGCATTCAGTGCATTCGGTGACTCTACACGTAGCATCACACATCGCATCATTTATCCGGCCCGCTTCCATTCTGTCTTGGTACATTACCAGAGCAGTAACCATTCAGAAAAGACATGGTAACGGGAACCAAAATCTCCTATTCTATGCAACACTCTCGTCTGTTCAACCGGATATGTCTGTAGAGCTAGACGAAAAAAGAGATCAAAACTGCCAGTATTAGGTTACCTTCTTTTCCTTGGGTATGTGATCGTCGCACATCTCAGCACAGCATGCGACGCTAGGCGTCCTCCAGGCAATGGCTTCATTGTTACACTGCGCATAACGTAGGACAGAATCTCTGTAGGGCACCGACTCTATACGATAGTGTGACAGACGGTGTTTGTCTTGACGCCGAGCTTGAGAGCTTTTTTCTGGCCTTTCGCCGTTGGCTCTGCCGGATTTGCGCCTTTGAGAGACTCGCCATTCAGAAAGAAAGTTATTGGCTGTCTCTTTCTTTGTGGAACCATTGGAAGTTGTGAGCGGACGGACGCAATAGCGGGTAGTTGCGAATTATAGTTAGCCACGCTGCGACTTTTTACACATTCGTGGAAGCATGGCTCAAGAAACGTACAAACTGCGATTCTTTTTTTTGAGATATTTGAAACTGCCGCATGCGTCATCACCCTTTATATAAATTTGCAGCTGTAAGCTTTCTTTTTCTCTCTCTCTCTTTCTCTTTCTCTCTGCGTGTGTGCGCGCATGCGTGTGTGGAGGGGAAGGGTGTGCGTGTGCATGTGTGCATTGCTATCGCATTAAATTTTGAAAAGCGGAGCCTAGGGTCCTTTTTAAAGACAATAGTCTTTCTTGGGGACCTTCAACGAAAAAAAAATTTGGTCTGTCTGTCTGTCTGTTTGTCTGTTCGTTTGTCTGTTTGTCCGGCCTTAACAATATCCCAAACGGCCGACCTCATCCACCGCGCCCACCATAGTGCTGAAGATTCAGCGTTCATACTTGTGCGATCGTCAAATAAAAAACCATTATTGCGCATATATGAGGCACCATAACAACACGTCAATATTCTGCATGCGCGTCTTTGACTAGAAAAGGCATACACACTTAATTCTAAGAACCGTAGCGTTTATCCCGCTGCGCTGGCCATGCAACGCTTGCACGAAAAGGAAAGTGTTTCCAACGCTTTGCTAAGACGACACGGTAATGGCACCTACCCGTTGCCTTGCGTTCTACACCTTATCACCTCCGAGACGGGTGCGCACGCCACCACGCTTCGTTTTTTTTTTTTGAACTTGTGATGAACCTTATCTTTTTTTTTTCATTTCGGCCTTTATCTAGGCAGCAGGTACATAGCACCGCATTATTTAGCATTTTGTTGTTTTATACGTTTTGATTCTTGTTCTTCTTTCTTTTTTTTTTGCTCCTTGATCCCTCCCAACATTTATTTCCCACTCGTATGCTCATTTTCTCTTCGTGCTTCCTGTCGGCAGATCTCTTATTAAGATCGTTCTATGTTACTTAACTCGAAGCACATAGTGCGCAATTTTCCGAGCTTTATGAAAAATCACATGAGAAGAATCATGGTGTAACTATATTCTTGCACAAACAGAAAGAAAGAAAATGAAAATAGTGAAAAATACGGACCTCCCACAGGACAGAGAATACACTCTCACACTTGGATGGTTAACTCAATGTTAAAGACATTGTTATGCGTCAATATTCTCTGCATTTCTAAAAAAAATCTTCACAGTTTAAATTATAGCACTCTTTCTTTCTCCCATCAAGAAAACATCCTGGCTGTTTGACAGAAAAACAAGTTTTCTTTAACCGCTTACAAAAAAAAGGTAAAGAAATGCTTAGTTATAAAACGAATCATGACAAGAACGCGCTTTTGATTAGTTAGTGCGATCCATCACTTTTTTTTTCATTGTCTCAAAGTGTTCTTGCAGGAGATAAAAGGATAACGTTTTAAAAAAAACACGATATACGCGCGTAATAGCAAAGTTTATTCGCAATGTGTTGGAGTTCACGCAAAAGTGATTGATGATGATATGTAGGGTTTATCGTCCCAAAAACAAAACTGATCGGCATCAGCGTTCCCTCTTTGTGCGTGGTAATACAAAAATTACGGGCTGCTGAGATGAACACTGAAGACTCAAACCTACGGTCGTTTTCTTTCTAACTTGCTTCAAAGTTTTCGGCTTCTACAAATCGATCACCATGGCACCCAATGTCTGTCGAGAAGTCTCTCTGAGACAGATCGGTTGTGAAACTTGCATCGTATCTACAGCCGCGTCGAGGCGTTGGCGCTTGCATACTTACACGTTACCTCAGTTTTCTAACCTATTTTATCCTTGCAAAATGCTACTAACTTTTCCTCAAATCGACCGATCTGTTTTTTTTTTCACATTTGAAGAAGCACAACGCACGTAATATGCAATGACAGCGGTTTTTTTGTTTGTTTTTATGAGACGCTTTTACAGTCAACCAGTTTTTTTTAGATAGCTTCTTTTTTGTCATATTTATGTAAACCTACTTTGCACATGAGAATCAGGAGCAAGTATAAATGCAAAAAATATATAAAAGTTTGCTCCCACAAGATGGATTTGCAAGGAGTACATAGGAAAAACGCGAAACATTCGCGAGGTATCGAGTACAGCGTTTGGCTCTTCAGGTAGTGGCTTCCACTGAGGTATACAAATTGGTACGTTTAATGCAGTACACAAAGGTACATTCGTGGACACCGAAAGACCGCATGAAGTGAAAACAAATCTTGAGAAAACTAACTTAGGAAAAAAATTAACCAGGTGGAGAGCCAAAAAAAACGAAGTTGTATAATTTACATCAACACATGCAAATCATCCATCATAATGCACCGAGAATTGTCCCCGATTGGGTGAACGGTGGGACATTTTGTGATGTTCTGCGTTGTGTAAAAGTAGTTGAGAACAGAACGCGATGCGACCAAACCAGCCTGGCAATGCTTCATCCGCCAAAGAATACGTTTTCACTTGGGCTGCCATTCACGAAAACGTCAATATAGTTTGTTCTTTTTGTTCCTTCCTCCATCGTTTTTCTTGTTCTAGTAGAAAATTATGTGCGGATAAAGGGAGCAGTAGGGAGTGCTCTTCAACAAAAATTAAAACAAGTTCCACTGAAAGTGTTTACAGCGTGACTGAATTGCATTTCGCTGCCATATAGCGTTAGCTCCGGCGTTTCTTCGACGTACTTGCTCGTAGATACCAGTGTAGCCTGACTGTTTTTTTTTTCATATCCTTATAAAACAGCTTGAAAATTAACTTTACGCTTTTTAGAACGGGCTACTATGGTAAACAAGTGCCCACAGTAAAAAAAAAATGTCATCCCAGAAATATGCTTGAATATCGCTAAAAGCTTTAAGGTTTGTTCACTGAAAACGCCCGGAGAAATTTACCGATGACTGCAGAGTTGGAAGCTGTAGTTGGAAGCCATAACCAGTTTTTTTTTTGGTGGCAGGGAAAAACAGCGACACACTGAATTTACTTCCTGGTATGTGTTTTTATTTTCATTGGCTTACTTTCTTTCGTTTTGTCCTTATTCTCATAAACGTCACAAGAAATGCGATGGGGTCACGCATTACTTCGATATGCTGATGGTGCATAGAAGGTTCAGAGAAGGCAGAGACAACCATGGCAGTGAGCGTCGTCCAGCGCTCTTTGTGTCGTCTTGTCTCTTTCTGAGCATTCTATACGCGCTGTTGACATATCGAAATGAATCCTCACCAACTTGCGAAGCGTAACCCTTTTACAAGTAACAGCCACGAATACATGAAATGAAGATTTCTTGCTATTCTTCTAATCATTCGCGTTACTGACACAGCCATATGGTATCAAAAAAATTTTTGGCATCTCATTTGTCGAACTGCCTACACTTTACCTTGAAAACATGCATACTAGCTTAAATGGCCAACCGAAAAATTAGTGGCAAAGTTATCAACGAGAAACATTGTTATAACATGGCGTCCAAGAATCACTTGCGGAGAAAACGACTGCACGAGTGGAGTAGGCGCGAACCATTTATAATAACTACATATAACATTCTTCAGTTTTATCTCATGCACGTGCCCACTATAATACCTGCTCGTCCTCTTGTTTGAGCCTGGTCTGCTGAAATTTTCTATAACAGGTCAGTTGACGTTTTCTTATTTCACTGCATTTAGTTTTTTTAATGAAAAAACTCCGCTAGCGCAGACTGGGCGATGTCTATTGATGAAACAATGCCCCCGTCTCTATATACAACATTCTCTCTTTGTATTCTTTAACATAGCCTTAACCTTGTTAACTTACACACACTGTAGGAACTTCAGAAAAGCCAGAAAAACTTAAGGATTAGAAAGATTTTTTCAAGTCTTAATATTTAGAATCACAGCAGCGGAACACAGAATATACACGTTCTCTTCACTCTTACGGACGTATTGATAGCATTTGAAATGTTAAAAAACAGCAGTTAATTTCTGGCCAACAAATAAAGCTTTGCTAGGGATTTTGACTAAGCCAAAAAGAGAAAACTTCTGAGGTTCTAACTAGCTTGAAGGACAACATTATTATGACGCTTACCGTACACAGTGCCCCTCTACTGGTTCCGATCAACTTGAGTACTGTAATGTACGTCTATGACCAACTACAAGAATGTTTTTTGCATTTCTTTCCAGCCAAGGTGTAGCGAACACAATAGAGAACGAATACAGCGTTTGGAATCATAGCTGCACGAGAAATAAGCCACTAAGTTACGACGGTGATTTGCTCAGAGTTTGTGGGATAGACATCTATCAAGGGAAAGCGCACAAGAGAGAGTAAACAGACTAAAACCATTCAACGTGGTAGAAAAATGTTGTGCACCGATGCATTTCGCACAAATTTATTCCAAGGAAAGCAAAAGTGTCCTGGTAGTTGGATAAATGTATTTTGAATGTTTCCCTACAACAAAAGGTATAATGTCCTTAAAGGGAAGCTGAACACACTTTAGAATTCATTCAAGCTTCGTGTTTAGGAATGGCTGACATTATTGTTGACGATGTCATAATTGTTATTACGGTTGTAGCAGCAGGAGCTTTAGAACATGCGAAATAAAAGTTTGTCTCTCTCCACCACCACGATGGCGCTGAAAGTGTGGGGCGTGGAAACATAGGTCATCTTCATTTCCTCTGGTCCAGAGTAAGTGTTCTTTTTTATCTTCAACCACGACCTCCGTGATTAACCCATGACGTGCCGTTGCCCGAACTTCAGCTGCACCGCTTGACGCGGCGTACCGAGAATGACGTCACCGTGTTCGCTTGGTGTCTCAAGAAGCCCAGTGGCCACTGCCACTGTTTTTTTCACCGAAAAGTGCTATGGGCGTTAACTTTTGAGAACTCTCACGTCGCTTTTCTGATTCAGCAGGGATCAAACTGTCCTTACACGTTCTTCGTGCTTCGGCTTCTCTTTACATTTTGTTTTTTGATTTCCCTTTTGCTATCAATTCTTCACGTATATATAAAATTTTCTTTCACGTACAGCTGCAGAAGTGTCTGGAACAGCAATAGTTAGAACACGAAAAAGAAAACTTGGGATTTTATTTCAGGGCTACATTTATTGCGCAGATAAGCATGGCGGTAGAAACGCTTAGTCCGTTTTTTTTTCTTTGAAAGCTCCACTAGAATGCGTGCTCACATCGGGAAAAGCCGATCAGTGTTCGGTTCTCTATTTTACGTGTAAGCTGAAGTTCCTGCCAAGGGGCGGGTGGCTGTCAAATCAAAAGCAACCAACCGGGCCAGAGTTAGGACCATTTGTATTTTTGTATAGTTTCTTCTTGTTCTTGTTCTTCTTCTTGCGAGTGACGTGAGCTACTTATCAAGCAGTATAGGAATCATAGTGCTTCCGGGAAGCGGCGTACTTTATATCTCCCTAAACGAAGAAGGTATAATCTTCGCGAAGCCGTCTGGCAGCTCCGGTAGATGGGATTTCGGTATTTTCCTCCTTCGGCAAGTCGGGAAAAAACATCAACGCCGAGAAATCGGAATTCTTCTGCACATAACCGTTGACTGTAGTAAACTAAGTTGCCGTGTGGCAAGTGCATTATATTAGTCTAAATGGAATCCTATAAGCTATAACAAAACGGATGTTTGAGTTGGCTGGTATGTACAAACTCATCTTGGTTGAAAAGACACTCAGGCACACACGGATGAAGGCAAGCATGGAAGACGTTGGCATGCACTACCCAATTTCACAAAATGATCTCTCTCTCTCTCTCTCTCTCTCTCTCTCTCTCTCTATCTCTCACCACTTCAGGTTTTTTCACGCCAATATATAAATATGTACTTTCATAATAAACTTCGCTTGCCTAATTTCGCCCAAGGTATCCCTGCCTGAATCAACTCTTTGCAGTGAAAAGATTTTTCCTGGAGGTGCCATGCCCCACACTTTACTTCTTAGAGAAGAGAGAGAGAGAGTAAGAAAAAAAAGGCCGGGAGGTTAACCAGATATTGGCATCTGGTTTGCTACCCAGCACGGGGGGCGGGGAAGTGGGGGCAAGAAAGAGGGGGTAGAAAGAGAAAAAAAACGCACGCGCACTCATAAAAAAAACAAAAACACACACAGGAAGGGCGTCCTAGCTACAACCGTTCAGTAAGGCTGGTCTATCGCAAAAAGTGCAGTAGCGTTTTCAGGGCCCTCTTCTGTGAAGTGGCATCCTGACGATACTGCAGAATTCCCTGCTCCGACAGAGGTTCATCATCTAAATTGTTGAGTTGCTTGCGGAGGCATAGTCGTTGTTTACTATACGCTAGGCAGTCACAAAGAATATGATTGATTGTTTCCTCTTTGCCACAGTGGCCACAGGCTGCGGTGTCGGCCATCCCAATGCGGAAGCGTAGGCGTTGGTAAACGCAACGCCCAACCACAGCCTACATAACAGGGTCTGGTCTGCTCGGCAAAGCCTCGACGGGACTTGAAGACTTAGCGTAGGGTCAAGCGAGTACAGTCGGGCATGGTTGAAGTGTGGCTGATTCCATTGTGATGTGGTTTGCTTGCGAGCCAGCCTGCGGAGCTTTCGTGCAGCATCTGTCCTAGAAAGTGGTAGTCGCAGTTTATGATCTTCTGTGGGGGCTGAGCGGGCAGCTTGATCGGCCCCTTCATTGCCGATGATTCCGCAGTGACTGGGCAACCACTGAAATGTAATTTGGTGCCCTTTCTAAGTCAGGTGGTGTATAACCTCTGCTATCTCGAGTACGAGCTGCTCGTGTGGTCCACGGCGTAAGGCTGATAGTAGAGACTGCAGTGCCGCCTTCGAGTCGCAGAAAATTGTCCACTTGCGTGTAGGTTGATCAACTACAATTTGCAACGCGGCACGAAGTGCTGCCATTTTTACTGCCGTTGATGTTGTTGCGTGAGATGTCTTGAATTTAATTGTCGTGGCCAACCTTGGTATCACTACTGCTCCTGTAGAGCTGTCTGGCTGAACCGATCCGTCAGTGTATATATGTGTGGAGTCTTGATATTTCTCATACAAGAGAAGTAGTGTGAGCTGTTTAACAGCCGGTGATGACAAATTGACCTTTTTCTGGACGCCAGGTATGTTGTTATTAATCATTGGTTGTGCGAGGCACCATGGCGGAGTCACAGGTCTAGCGGCAGGAGAGAACGAAGTTGGGATCGACTCACCATGTGCGGTCACTGTTTTGCAGTAAGATGTGCATGGTCGGACCACCGGTAGAGAGGCTAGGTGATGTCGAGGGGTTCGAGCAAGGTGTCGTATATGTGTCCTCAGCACTTCCACATTAATGTGGGTCTTGATGAGGTTGTCCCTTGTGATGGCGATAGTTGCCGCTGTTGACGCACTTTGGGGCAAGCCTAAACATATCCGGAGTGCTTGAGCCTGGACACTTTGAAGCATTCGTATGCTTGTTTTACTTGCGTTAGTTACCACAGGTAGGCTGTACCGAAGGAATCCAAGGAAAAGAATCCTGTATAGTCGCAACATAGCAGTTGTGGACATTCCCCAGTTCTTTCCAGCGAAGAACTTGAACAAATGGCAGATACCTGTCAATCGCCTTTTCATGTATGATACATGTGAGCTTCATGAGAGGTCTCTGTAAATTATAACACCTAGGAGCTTGTATGATCGGAGGTGACGTATCCTTTCGCTTTTTATCAGAACGCTGTAGTTCTGCATTGGTTTGCGCGTAAATGCCACAAGTGCACATTTCTCGGAGGAAATTTCCAGACCTCGTTGACGGAGGTAAAAAGCAACTTGAGTGGCAGCTTTCAGAATTCGTGCTCGCAGCTGTAGACAGACGTGTTACTGCAGACGTCCAAACGCAGATGTCGTCCGCGTACATTGACAATCTGACAGTACTTGGCAGATGCTCATTGAGAGCTATTAGCGTCAGGTTGAATAGTACAGGGCTAAGTATGCCACCCTGATGAACACCACGGTGGCTGTAATGTAGCGAAGTGTCACCATCCTCGGTTCTCACGAAAAAGGATCGCTCAGATAGATAGCTGCGTAGCCACTGAAACATCCGACCACCCACTCCTACCTCCTTGAGAGCGGTGAGTACAGATTCATGTGTGACGTTATCGTACGCCCCTTTAATATCAAGAAATAAAGAAGCGCAGAGACGCTTACGGCCTTTTTCGTGTTGCACGTAGCTGACCAGGTCTGTGACGCTATCAATTGATGACCGGCCACGACGGAATCCCGTCATAGCGTCCAGGTAGATGTTGTGATGCTCCAGGAACCATTCTAGCCGTCCAAGTACCATCCTCTCCATCACTTTGCCCAAGCAACTAGCCAGTGCAATCGGGCGGTATGATGTGAGCACCAGTGGTGACTTGCCAGGCTTCAGTAATGGAACCAAACGGCTGGTCTTTCAGTCAACTGGGAGGGTGCCCTCTCGCCACGAATCGTTGTATATCTCGAGGAGGGCGCTCCTCGCGCACTCACCAAGGTGACACAGTACTCTGTATGATATTCCATCAGGCCCGGGTGCTGATGTCCGTCTACACAAAGCCAGTGCTGCTTTAAGCTCGTGAATGGAAAAAAAATTGGTCCATGTGGTGATAGTGTGATGTCGTGCCACCACGTGAGAGCATGGAGATGTTGGGATCTGCGAGTCGCCCAGATAAGTTGGCACAGAACTCTTCTGCCACGTCGACCTCCAATCTCTGTTGAGACAGGGCTAGAGCCTTGGAGACCGCTCAATGGGAGCTGTCCGGAGCCCTCTTATTGTCCTCCACAAGTGTGATAAAGGCTTGCGAGGATCTAACGAAGCGCAGAAGGCTACCAAACGTTGTGACTCTAGCTTGTCTATGCGGCGTTGTATCTTCTTCTGAAGACGTCTAGCGATTCGTAAATCGTCGATTGATTTCGTGCGTCGGTACCTTCGTTCCGCACGCCGTCGGAGAGCCCGAAGTCGTTCTAATTCCACATCATATTCGGTTACTCTCGAAAAGCATGTGAGGGTGCACACTGTGTCTTGCACTGTGGACTTGACCACCTCTTCTAAGTCAAATGAGGTATTCTCTTGACAGCGTTCTTCCATGAGAGATTCAAACTTGGTCCAGTCCACTCTTTGGATAGTTTCGCGTACCTTGCAAGGTGATAATCCTCTGATCTTGACATATGTGGGAATGTGTTCGCTCCCATGTGTTTCTATATCCGCAAACCATCCGACACATCTGACGAGACCTCGAGAAACAAAAGCCAAGTCAAGGCAACTGCTGTATCCAGGGCCACGTAAAAATGTTGGGATGCCATCATTTAACAAGCACAGCTCGTTGTCTGAAGCAAACGTTATCAGACTTCTACCCTTTGCGCTGATCTTCGGGCTTCCCCATAGCGTATGGTGGGTGTTAAAGTCTCTGATGATCACCCATGGGTCAGGAGTGGATGATAGGATGTGTCTTAGTCTTCTGTGGTCAAATCTACTTGATGGCGACAGGTATGCACCGGCAACAGTGACAATAAGATCCTTTTTCTTCACTGTTAAGCATATATATTGGTTATCGTTGTCAGGTGGTACAGGCCGAAGAATGTAGGTCAAATCACGTCGAATAAACAGCAGGACCTTGCTGTTTCCACTATAACAAGCCGACATAAATGATTCGTATCCGTAGAGTCTGATAGCGCTCGATAAATTTGGCTGTCAGATGACGATGATGGGAAACATATTGGTGAAAACGAACCGACGAAAATCTACAATGCGTGATTTCAGTCCCCGTGCATTCCGCTGAAAAATTGTTGCTTTTTCGACCTCTTCCCTGAAAGACAGTGGCTGGTGGGCCATTATGTACTCAAGAGCCGCCAGTACTGGACTCAGAGCGTTTAGTACTTGAAGTGCACTTCTGGCTGACGATGTACGCATGTTGTTTAACACCGTGCGAAATGGCGTTAATTATGGGTCGTAGAAGAGCAATCGCTTGCTTATCCAAGTTCCGCTGCTCCTTTGTTGTCGCAGCTTGCTCTGATGAATGCGGCTTCTGATGCGGTTCTTCCACAAGTTTCGTGCGCGTAAGTGGCGGCCACTCTTCAGTAGAAAGATATCTACTTGTTTTCTCTCTTCCATCGTCTGCGTTCGCCGCGGTGTACCCTGCAGTGGGCGCCGTTCCCAGATGCGATGACTTACTTCTTGTAGTTGACTGTGTTCTTCGCGAAGATCTTCGACGGTGACGTCGTCGTCTTCGCCGGACTTTTTCCGTGGCCTCTTTGTGGGTAGAGCTGTCTCGCACCATTTGTCTAAGAATAGTAAACTCCTTCTTTATGCGTGGACAGTCTTTGGAAGATGCACTGTGGGCACCTTGACAATTAGGGCACTTTAGTATGGTTGCGCTGCATTTGTCCTCGGTGTGTGGTTCTGAGCATCGTGGGCACACTTCGGAGTTCCTGCACGCTCCCTGCACATGGCCGATCTTCTGGCACTTATGACATCGCATAGAATTTAGAATAAATGGTCGGACCTGGTGACGAAAGTGGCCAACCTTCACATGGGAGGGGAGACAGTCCCCTTTGAACGTAATTCTTGCACAATGTGTGTTACCAAGGCGGCTGACATTCACAATGACGTTATCTTCATTTGCCGGTTTTATTAGCACTGAGAGATCCGAGTTTGGAATTTCAGTGGCGATGTCATAAATGACTCCTGTTGAAGTGGTGCTATCAGCTGATATTATAGACTTGACATCGATGTTACCCAGTGGCGTTACTTTCTGAATCGCGTTTAGCGCACGTGGGTTCAGCACATCGATTGCCAAGATGTTCCTTCTTGCGTTTAGACGTACTTCTTTGATCTCATTTGGCGTAATATTCTCGAGATACACAGAGAGCGCTTGCCTGTTCAGCCCACGTAGACTGTCGGTAGCCTTCAGCGGCACAAACAGGATAGAGTGGGGCCATCGCTGAGGGGCGGTTTTCACGGTGGTCGTGCTTGATGCCGAAGATGCATTGACGATCCGTCGTTTAGCCTTGCGGTACAGGACGGGTTGGAAGCCGTCGTCCGAGGACTCGTCGCTTGATGCGGAGTACAGCTCAGTGTCCTCACTCTCACTAGACGCGTTTCCTCGCTTCCTTGAAGCAGTCCCCGCGGTCAAACCGGACTAGGACGGTGCCCCGTGAGGTTGAACTTCCATCACCACAATATATGGGGCGATAGACCCCACAACTGCGGCGAAAAATCCAGAAAAGCCCAAAGACGAGCAAGGTATGTTCCGTGAACGAATCACTTCGTCTTCCTCCCCATCACTACTTAGAGAAAGCTATGCAAGAAAATATTTACGTAGAGTCTAGAAGTCCATCGAGTGCGTGGGCAAATGTTGTAACATGTTTTTGGTAGTAAGTTTGTCTAAAGTAAAAACATAGCAACTGTATTCTACTATTCGAAGAGGAACGATGCGACCAGCTTGCCAGCTATTACGATAATTACTACGCTTATTTTGTCAGTAAGTGAGAATGTCATTTAGTTTATTTTTTTACTTGATTTGTAACGTACAAATAGGATTTCATATTTTGCTTCTGTAATATTAGTATATATACCCATAGATGCTGTCAATCCTTCCGCTCTCCTCCCCTCCGTAACAAAATGGAAGCGAAGCTTCCTCAAATTGTTCTGTTATAACAATTTAAAAATATAAGAGTTCACACAGCTCATTCCAAGAGTAATATGTGAATGAAGTAAGTGAAGCATAGGTTCGTTCGAACATAAAGACAAAAATAAATAAAAAGAAACGTATAAAAATTCAAGGTAAAGGTGTTTTCAAGAGCCAGAAACAGTCACATATCAATAGCAATAACGTACCAGTTCTTCGCGTTATCCTCCGATAAACATAATCGGGACAGTTTATTACCGTCTGGTCACTCTGGCTGTATTTTTTTATTTTTTAGATTGAGCTAACGCACGCCACTTAATCGTCTTCATCCTCGCTTAGGCGATGAAGCAACTCGTTAATTTGATTACAGTGAATAGACGGAACGAACCAACGAAAGGTGGCATAATACTATCATAACTTCAGTCAAAGGTCAGGGCTTGCGCAGGAAAGTTGGCCATGAGAAAAAAAAGCTGGGCTGAATGTGGTTTTACGGGAGTTTAATTCACATGCGATTCTCCGTAGTCAGTAGAGTGCCTCTCTGACGATGGCCCATTGCCGGACCTAACGCGGGAAATTTTCAGTCACATTTGTTTTCTGTACGCCTCGCACTGCTTCGCCCTACTGCTGCACTTCACACTGTTCACAGTCGATGGTGATGCTTAGGTCGCTTCTTTCGCCTCTGCAAAAGACATTCACGCTACCTGTAAGCTGGCTTTGCCGCCATAAGGATCTTATTGCGGAAAAGCAGTTTTTGCAAGCAGCATGCTCAGTGATTTGGCGCTTCGTCCACGCATGGTAGTGTGTTCGAAAGCCTTACTGGGTTGATGCGTTTTCATTCTCCACTGATCATTAGGCGCAAAACCTCCTGGCGACCCAAATTAGTTCATTCCATGACAATCATGGCATTCTGTGTAGCACGCATGCCCGCACAGTTAGCGTGGAAGCAGCGTGGGATCCCTGCAACACGTTCGGTTTGTTAGAGAAGCACTGCCAGTATATGCAGCTGGTAGCCATTGATGCATGCATAAAGTTTCTTTTAACAATCTGCATAAGGCTTACTCTTCAAATAATATTTAAAAATACAGACGTTTCTGTCTGTAAATACCAATCGATTATAGTAATTAGCGCGCTTGTAGCCCTCTTGATTCATTCATTTTCCCGTCACCTTTTCATAATGATCATTATCAGAACTCTTTCCTCTCTCCTTAGGTTTCGCTTTCTCACTTAAAAACGAAGCCGTAATACACAACGGCAGCAAATACGCAGCAGCTTTAGGTGACATTAAAAAAGCAACATACGGAGGGCTTGTCGAGGTGCACACACCACGATAGTCCATGCCCTACACAGTGAGGCAGGCACGAAAACGCATTTGGGTGGCGTAACACGAAATCGCTCTGATATCTAACCCCACGCCCCTTCTCACACCATGATGAACAAGAAAAAAGCGTCTTTCCTCAGCAGGCATTTTCGTCACTTCCTACTGTTTTTTTTTATCTGGCTCTTCAGCCATCACATTCTAAGTTTAGTGCACCGTAACAATAGGCTTTCGCTCGATATTCGTTGCTATAAAGCACTGACGCCCTCAACGTGCGTAGCCTTACGGGCGAGTGAGATATTGATGAGAAGCCTAGATGGTGAACTTTTTTTTACGAGGGGTGTAAGCGCGGTGACGTTCTTTTTAGTGGCTTTCTTGCGCTGCTTGGTCAGCTGTTTACTGAGGGAAAGTGTGATTGTGCGAATGACCCGAAGAACATTGAAGTTAATAGGACATAGTTATATATACTCATTTGAGGGAGACTTTTGCCATGCTCGCGTTGCTTGTTTAAAAGCCGGTCGTGTTTCTTCATTCGCTTCGTACACGGTGAACGGAGATCAAGACAGACAAGGCAACCTTTATTTTGCAGAAGGACATGTTATTATCTTCGCAGGGTGGAGGCCTTAGTTCCGGACCTCATTAGTTCTCAACATTCAACGTACCCAAGGCCCATTTCAGTTAACATATATAAATTGCTAGGTGATGGAATTCAAGCATGCATTCTGTCCCTGCTTCCACTACGTGAGTCTTAGTAAATGCAAAGGTACATGTTACTAAGATTTACAGTCAGGGTGTTTTAGTCTGTAACAAGACATTGTTCACGCTGTCATTGTGAACTGCACTACTTGCGCTATTATAATTTACAGTTCTACAATTTTTTAGTTCTTGACTGTGTCTGTTATGCACAGACTGCACACAAACAGCAGGAATAGCGTATATGGAAACAAAAGAAGCTTCAGCGGATACATTATCGTTTGGGGGAAATTCTTTTTCTTTATTTTTTAGTAATATCAGCGCTTATTTTGTATTAACGGTGAAAAAACGGTAGCTAGAACGTATATTTCATAGAAAATTACATTAAGT
This sequence comes from Rhipicephalus annulatus, assembly GCA_013436015.1. Classification (NCBI taxonomy): domain Eukaryota; kingdom Metazoa; phylum Arthropoda; class Arachnida; order Ixodida; family Ixodidae; genus Rhipicephalus; species Rhipicephalus annulatus. The sequence goes on along the minus strand of WOVY01010286.1, from coordinate 15,618 downwards.
CATTCTCGTCGGCAATATTTCAGTGCAAGTTTTGCTTGTCTACTGTCATGGCCGAGAGTGGTTCGAAAGGTACGTCGTACACGTTCATCTCTATTTATTTCGTTCTATTCGAAGACGTTATCTCGTTTCGCCAGTTTTTCAAACACCTTGTTTTTCTGCAAGACAACTTTGAAAACAGTCGCTCTTACATAACTAGAGGCATGTACTTGTGCACAGTACAGTGCATTAAATCTTCAATGTGCGTTTAGGTATAGCACGTTGTCGCTTTACAGCAAGCCATCAGCCGTAAGCTGTTTTTATTTAGAAAGTATCCGAGGATGAAAATGCCATAAAACATATAGCTGTCCGCAGAGCAGTGGCTTCCTCAATAAGCAATGCAATCTTGCCAGTGCAACCTTTTAAGTACCAACATATTACTAACTGCCAAGAAATGTGTAATGATTCTTCAACGAACTGGGAGCGCGGAAAGAACACAGACGCGAATCAAAGAGGAGGCACACAGCACGAGCTATGTGCCTCCTCTTTGCTTCGTGTCTGTGTTCCTCTCGCGCTCCCAGTTCACTGAACAATCATGAATTACCAACTAGGCGAACTTTCATTCCTATTGCAAGAAAAGTGTAGCCTCTCGCCCCCTTCAATAAAGCCCGCTCCATATTATGACGCTGAGAATTACCCTTCTCAAAATTCGAATGTGGAATTGGCTATAAAAGCCTTTCTTTTTTTTTTGGTCGAGAACACTATCTGTCAGTGGTAGAAGCCATAAGAAACTTGCTGCAAAAACAAAAATTCATTTGAATTTTTTTATTGTCTGTCACCATATCAATTACATTCACGTATAGGCACAGTGAAACAAAGCGGTTGAAATATTAAGATATTTGTTAAGGGACTTGAAGAAGGATTAAAGTTCACACCGGAAAGAATTTCCTCGGCAAGCGCTTTTTGTGAACCAGGACCAACCGAACCAGAAAAAAACGTTTGCAGATCCAGCGTACCTTGGAAATCGACATTATAGGCGAAGCATGCAGAGGCAAAGTAACCGTGTTGTAATCTTTTGACTGAATGACAACTTATGAAGTGACGGTAAATATATATACAAATGTTGCGCCTACAGATATATGTTTAAAAATAACATATGTTTATATAACCATTTGTTTGCACATGCGAAACAATGCCAACAGTAAGACGAGTATTAGCAACACCAGAAGCGATAAGCTGATATGAAGAGCTAGTGCTTGCGAGGATGGTATGGCCCTGGACACTGCTACATAAGTCAACTTCAACGGAAGGCATCTAACTAGAATTGACGCTAACTCAACATTACAGCTGTATCATAGCCCTATCGAAAAAAACAGCGTTTCCTGTATCCCTCAGTGCGTTTCAGCGCGCTAGGTGACACCGGAAACGGTGTGCAGTGTGTCCCAGTGTACTACAGCGCGCTGCGAGGCACTGGGACACAGTGTACAGCGCGGTCAGCGTCGCCCAGTGCGCTGAAACGCACTGGGCCGCGCTCTACAGCGTAGCCCAGTGTCTTAAAGCGCGGTGGGAGACACTGGTCACGCTGCACAGTCTACCGCACACTGATAACGTTAGCGGCACTTTGGAATAAACTTGGCGCGTTCAGTGCACTTTCTGTGAGACTTCATAATGAATCATGAGATGTCGAGCGCAAAATTTACCGAATATGATGGTTCTCTCATCTATGTGCTACACATATATAGCTTTCTTTTATACGCCTGTCACACAAGCATCCACGAACGCCGTTTAGCTCCTTCATCTTTACGACAAGGGAGATGCGGTCCGTGTCAGACAGCAACCCTTAAGCAAACAAAGGTAAACGGAGCATTTCGCAAAGGATGTTCGACGATCTCCCTTTGCAGCGAAACGAGGTACTTTCATTACCAGCAATGGCAGGTCAGAAAAAAAAATTCGAACGCTGAATTGTCACAGTGACAACAATAAATACATTTTTCCTATATTAAACGTTCTTTTGTTGCACTACTCATTCATAACGTGTGTTTCTTTGGCGCGGTGTGGATGGCATCGTTCACGCGTGCGGTTCTTGTTGTCACCGTGTTTGCCTGTGCCCGGGAGAGGAATGACTGACAGTGCTGCACCATTGTCACCTGCTTCGACGACTGCATAAATGGGTAATGGGACCAGACATAATTCAAGGGTAACTTGGGATGCACTCACGAGGGAAGGAAACACAAGAGCTTTGGTGCACGGGTCACACAACCAACTAGTCGCCGAGCACAGCGCAATTGTAAACAAACATAGCATTAGGCACAAGGTGGCCAGCGTCGCTGCCAGCATTGCTACAATTAGCGAATGTGTTTCCATTTGAAATAATTTTGAATGCATTGTTGCATTCACACGTACTCAATAATGTCTTTTCGTAAAAAACCGCATAACTAATACTCACAAAGAAGCAACTAGAGATGTAATTGGGATACTTGTGTTAAACTGAAACAGTGCCGGCTGAGCCCTCTCGCGGCAACTATAGAAACCTTGTCATTGCTGTGTGACACCGATACAACTCCATCTCCGTCGAACTACCTAGCGGGGCTTCACGTTGACGGAGTTTAACAGAGTTCGGTGGTGGCCGTGTGACAGGGGTATTAGTTAGGCAATGGATGCGAGTATGCTGAAGCATTCATATGTCCACCGCACGGGCCAGGGGCGTCGCCAGGATTTTCCTGGGGGGACCAACAACAATTGTGTTCCCGCATGGGGTCAGGGAGGCACAGAACTTATGCGTCGTGTCTTAACTATACTTGCTCCTGGGGGTAGCAAAGGGGGGGGGATGCGAGAACTTCTGGAAAAAGGCTCCAGCCCACCCATGAATGCACCTCCTGGCGCAGGAGCGCTTTCCTTGAATTTTGATCAAATTTCGTCCGCGTATTTCATAAACGCATCAATATAACTGATAATTGGAAACACAGTATGACACTAGTATCAGCCTGATAATCAAAACCAACCTACTCTAGCAGTGGGTCGTTGCGGCTCGTGCCGTAGGAAGCCGCACGTCCCCGGTAGCAGTTTTCCGCTGCTACGCCCAATCTCTGTGTTTTTAGCCTCTCATTTGTGCAGTCGAAGATGAAAATATGAGCAATCATGCGTCAGTTTTGATCTAAACTACTATATAACGATTATTAGACTCTTTCTAACTGAATATCTACAATCTCCACAGAAACCGTGGCATAAGAAATATGGCTCTAAGCCTAACGGTCGTTTCGGTTAGAGTGAAGTGCTGCGGCTGTCATACGCGTAATATAAATGAGGAGGACAGAAAGTACTTCCAAACTATCGATGGACAAAATCTACAGTGTTCAGTGAGCAGTACAGAAGAACGCTGTTTTCTACATAGGTATTACTAGCCGCATAGCGAGTCACTACGATTGCCGTGACACATCTGCAGCTACGCTATCAAGCTTTGCGGTAAAACGTGCCAGATGAATGTGATCTAAAGCAACCCGCAAAAATTAAGCTAACAATCACCTGTTTAACACAAGCACGAAAAGACGAAGCACTGCGTATGTAAATGACAAAATCAAAATATTGTATAGTTGAATTTCTTTTAAGATAAAGAAAGATGCACGCATTATCGTCTTTCAGGTAAGAGTAGTGGGCAGTGTGTCAAGTTCAGAATGTGTGATGTGTTGAGGTAGTATAGGTTCGATTCTGGCTCACTCACTTTTGTTTTTTTTCTTTTTTAGCTGCGCGCGTGTTTCAGCCTTAATTACGATGTGCGCATGACGAAAAATTTTAAAAACAATTTAAAAGCCAGATTTCGACCGATAATATGTGTCCCAGTGTGCAGCGCCAGCGTGCCTCGTGCAGCGTGGCACTGTCCCAGTGTCAGCGCCACGCTGGGCACTGGTCCAGTAATCAGGTATGGCGCTGGGCCAGTGCCACTGGTTTTTGCAATAGGGAGGAGTACGTATGTAATGTTTATAAAATTACATAGATAGCACGACAACCTCAGCTGACGTTTCACGAACATTAAAGTTTCTTTGAAAAGTAGTTCCGAGACCTGGCGTGGCTTTGTGGTAGAATACTTGATAGGCCCTTTAGAAAAATCGGTCTGGCAACATGGCTCTTCCGCCATATCTTGTTCACTCTTGCAAGCTGGCGGGCTGTGAGCATGGGGGAAGAAAAAAAATTGCCCGCAGCTTCCCTCGGGGGAACACTGAGGAGGATGCGGAAGCATGTAATTGGTTAACGGGTGTTAAATTGCGACTTACTTGGGTCGATGGCTAAATTGGTTAACGTGGTTGTGAAATGGGGTGTTAAATGAGTGAACACGTACGGCACGTATGCGAAAGGGCGGTGTTTTATTTATTGCGACGAACCAACGGACGAGCGGCAACTGAGCGAGCGAGCGCCGACCTTGAGTATATATACAGCGCGACGGTGCATGCGCTGTCAGCTGTCGAATGTTCTCGAAGGAGAAGCGCGCGCGCGGCACAGATGGCGACGGCGCGACGGCGCATGCGCTGTCAGCTGTCGAATGTTCTCGAAGGAGAAGCGCGCGCGGCACAGATGGTGGGCGACGGCGCGACGGCGCATGCGCGCGCGTCAGCTGTCGAATGTTCGAGAAGCGGTGCGGACGGCGCGGACGGCGCACTACAAGGCGCGAGTATAAGATGCTTCCGCATCTAATATGTTGAACGATTTTGAGTACTTCGTACTCAACTATGGGAGAGCACTGAGCCGTCCCGCTAAAACAGTTTAGTGGCTGGTAACAGCGTTAGACACATGCCTGAATACACAGGCATGGTTCAGTGTGCACCGACGCTCGCGTAGGTTTTAAATAGCTAACTTTACCGTACAAGCTCATGTTTGTGTTACTGGTTTCCGTACCAATACTTTACCTTCCTGGTGCATTTAATGTGAAACTTTGACCGTTTTAACTCGGACACATGTATGCTTTTGAAGTGCAACAAATAACCTTATACTTGATGAACGCGTGAATATTGCAGTAGCAGAGAACGAGTGATTATTGTATCAGACGTAATGAATTAGCTCAACTAAGGCGATGCGGACGGCGCGGACGGCGTGGATGGCGCACTACAAGGCGCGAGTATAAGATGCTTCCGCATCTAAAATATAGGAGGGAGCGTCGCGCAACGCGATTAAAGCCCATCAAGCCTGCCCAAAACGTGACCAAAACGTCAGCACGCGCGGTAGGTCTTAGTTTTCTTGGTTTTGTTTTGTTTCCAAAAGTGCTTGATCGCTCGTAGCGCAGACGCACTACCGTGAACGCTGTGCTCACGTTTTGAACTTTGGCGTCCAATCACAGTGCCTCTTCGAAGCTTAAAGAGTTTTCGCTGTCAACGATCTTATGTAGACACGTCTCAAGGAATGCGGCGCAAGATTATCCCGAGAAGATGAAGAGCGAAAGTCTTTTTACGTGGCTGTGCCCTGTTGCAGGTAGGGTAGCTTCTGCGGTAACGTTGCGCTGCGGCTCGTGTTTCTGTACGTGCTGTACGTTGCCATTTCAGAAGCTATGCTGTTAACTTGTAAAGCGAGGGTAAACACGTACCGCAGTTTTCAAGCCTCCCTTTGGTAGCGATGAACGATATCGTGAGTCGGAGTGTACTTTTCCCCATCCCTGATTTTTTCGCTTGCACGGAACGGACGAAGTGGAACAAGCACTGAGAAAAACGTAACGAGACCATCGGATCAGAAGTGCAGGCGGGGACTGAGCAGCACACGGATCAGCTGAGCGCTTTGTGAAGCGGCCAAACTGCCACTCTCTCACTAAAAACTACCGAGAACCCAAACAAAAACATCTCGGCAAGTCTCAATTATTACGCGATCTCACGACAAAAGGGCCGACTTTGATGGCTTCGAAAAATGGCAGCATATCCACGGAGTGATTGATGGAGAGTGGGGCGAAGCATTCGTCCGTCCATTTGTTCTTGCTTCCGTCCGTCCATGCGTCCGTCTCTGCGTTCGTCCATGCATCCGCCCCTGCGTCCGTTCATGTGTCCAATCATGTATCTGTCTGTGTGTCCGTTCGTCCATGTATTCGACACTCCAAGTACCATCATCTTGCATCTTTTCATCATATATTCCTCATATAGAAGCACCGCAAGTTCACGACTATTTCGCAAGTTTCAAATATTTCGCAAGTTCACGACTCGTGGATTTCTTGAGGTGTTATCAGGTAACATTGCCTACGTTTTGACAATCGTGCGCTTACTCTGCATGCCTTCTAACAACTAACTCTAGCCCGAGGAAATGATCAGCGACATCAAAACAGCCTTCTTGTAAACTCTCACGAATGTGGACTGGATGGACAATGAGACCAGAGAAGTCGCCAGAAAAAAAGGTTCGTTTTTTCTTTAGTTGTTTGATTTTTTAAACGTGCACCTTGAGATAACTTCCAAGGTGCATTCCTGCGGGGATATGCTACAATGTAGCTGTGCAGCCTAGTCAGCTTGCAGAAAAAGTATCTAAAAAATGCAGAGCGTATAGCTCTTCGGCGACGCTATGAAGATGTCAATATTGGGTTATGAAAAAAGCTTTAATATAGTGCGAGCAAATATTTATATTGATATATACCATGCGGACAGAGTTTACGCATCTAGAAACTCGTATTGCATGCAGATGTCATTGCGTGTACATTACAGGCCGAGTTTATGAATCAGAAAAAAGGATACCCTGAGTTCATATCGACGCCAAAAGAACTGTACAAGGAATACGAGATAAGTAATTTAATGAGCGAGTGCCTTACGCTCGACATGCTGATATTTTTCGTTTCATTCACGCAGAAATACTCAACAAATCGTGTGTTGTGGTTGTTTAGTAATATCCTTCTATAACTGCCTTACGTTACACTGCCCTAGGACTGTGTAGCGATGAAATGATAGAACAAATCATTTGTTGGCTTTATAGTTTGTAACTAAAATTTTCAGTTCTAGCCCCAGTAATTTTTGCATTTTATTTCGTTCTTACTTCAAATCAAGCAAATCTGACAAAAGCGTATATCTACCCACTTCGACTTCAAATCCAACGCGTGGTCACACCTTAAAAAAAATAAGACAAGTATAGTTGTCTGACGAAGACATTATTGTCTCAGGTAGAGTTCAGACCGGACACGTGCTTCGAAAATATCATCAAGAGCCTTTGCCACACTGCACTGAAGATATCAATGAAGCTTAGGAATATCATGGACAAAAACGAGTAAGTACGTTGGAATTGTACGAGCGAAGTGGCGATGCAGCGAGATATTTTAGAAATTAAAGTGACACCTAACCAATCACATTTTGAAACACATGGAAAAATAAAAAAACTTTAAACGCATGTCACTTCAGGAGTTACTTTTTCGCTATTTTGAATATTCAATCTAATGGTTACGGAATCAGGACGTCCGTACTTCTGCACATGCAGGCTTCTGGATTCTTTGTGCCTAATTTTTTTGCTTTTTTCTCTCTGTATTCAGATGGTTCACCTACCCCACAGTCGTCAAGGCCTTCTACACGAGATCAAAGAACTTCATCAGTAAGCCTCTTAATCTTTTGAGGGTTGATCTCTGACAACAGTTGCGTCATTCAACTGTATTGTTTATTTTGGCTTGATTTCGTGCAGGTTTTCCAGTTTGAGTTCTTCAGCTGCCTCTATACCAGCAGCATTATCCTAAGTACGAGTGCCGTTACTCTCGAGTTTTGCCGCCCTCGTAAAGGCTCCCGGTAAATATGACAGTAGCGTTAGTGCACGTTTTAAATGTTCTATACTATACATTATTTCAGCAATCAATCAGGGGAAGAACCTGTTGACCTCACATTTCGTGTAGTATGCCAAGAACCAAAGGAAGTAAAAAAATGGCAGATCCCACGTACCTTGAGAATCGACGTTATGCAAAGCAGCGTGTGCAGGGAAGGTGACAGTGTTGTAATAAACAAAACCCCAAGAAATGGCGCTAAAAGTATGTACAAATATTCTACGCTCATATATATGCTCAACAGCCGCATATGATTTATGTAACCAGTTGTTTACACTTGCGTAACGATGGCAACAGCAACATGAGTGTTAGCATCAGAAGCAGTAAGCTGATATATAGCGCCTGTGCCTGCGAGGATGGCAGCTCTAGACACTGTTACATAAATCAACTTCAGTGCATGGCACTCAATTACACTTAGCGCTAACCCCACATGACGCCTGTGTCATAGGTGTACATATGTCGTGTTTATAAAATTGGATAGCCAGCACTGCAACCCCCGTTGAAGTTTCACGAACAATAAGCTCACATAGGGTCTCTTTTCACAGCCGTTCCGAGAACTGGCGTGACTCTGTGGTAGAACACTAGATAGCCCCGCAGAATGCTAGGGTTCTATTCGTGCTGGCCCCCTAACATTTATTCCTTGCACTCATCGGGTCAACGCTGCCAACGTCAACTTTTTCCTCAACGCTCTTGCGTTAAAATCACCGATATGCCTGTTCTCCCCGTTCCTGGGTAGACAAACTGTCAATCTCCTGTGGCACATACCCGCCATTGGTGTATAGGTATGTGCCGCACGTGTCCGGCGGAAAAGATTTGACGTTATACGCGACGGCACTGTCACATTAATCGCCTCAACGCCAGCGAGACATATTCGAGAACCCTTGCACCCACCCATACTGATTTTGGTTCACTCCAAGTTAAGAGGGTGATCACGTAACTAGATAGATAGATAGATAGATAGATAGATAGATAGATAGATAGATAGATAGATAGATAGATAGATAGATAGATAGATAGATAGATAGATAGATAGATAGATGGATAGATGGATAGATGGATAGATAGATAGATAGATAGATAGATAGATAGATAGATAGATAGATAGATAGATAGATAGATAGATAGATAGATAGATAGATAGATAGATCGATAGATAGATAGATAGATAGATAGATAGATAGATAGATAGATAGATAGATAGATAGATAGATAGATAGATGCCAGTGCTTGCAGTACGCAAACAAATGCTTCGCATTTAAAAATATCGAACCGTTACGAAAGACCTTCACAGAGAACTTGTTCACTGGCAGCGCCTGATAAATTATCGCGCCGCCGTATCACATCTATTTATTAGAAATCGAATGAAAAAACGACTGTTGTAGAGCAAGTTACGCTAGCTGCATGAGAGACACCAACCTATCACCAGCGGCTGAATTTTCAAGTGACTGTCTTAGTTCCATATGCTTGTATGACTCTTTGATGGAAGTTTCGAAGTATTGCTTCATGAAACTCACGTTCTTTTCTCGCCCATTGCGATTATCAACGGCTTGTTCTGATATGCTACGAGGACATGACAAGTCTCAAGCATTTCTTTCGGGGAGCACCCCATGCCTTTACCATGTTTTGAAATATAATCGTACAACGAATTCTCTATAATCAAAATTAGAGTCCAGAGTTTGAACACTCGTGCGATCTCGATCGCCATGTTTATAAAATCCTGACCCCAAAGTCTCCTTCAGAAACAGTCTGCAAAAGGGATATTATAGAGGTCTTTTTTGAAATAACGTTACCGGACGTTTTGTTCTAACTAATTCGTGTTACTGAATTGCTTAAAAATCGTTGACAATTATAATCAGCAACCGCGACAACTTAATGTATAACAGCCTATATATTGCCCATCTAAATCTACTTTTGTGATTTCTGCGTGAACATTAACCACTGAACTCAATTTTCAGTTCGCTGATTACATTTACAAGTTAAGATTGGGAATTCAATATAGTTTCAGTCTTGTCGCAAGCATTCCAAGCGCAGAGACTTCGCCGGCGCACACGTAATGGTTTAAAAACGCTCCAGTCTGTGAAGCCGTGAGTTGGTGCAATCACACGAAAGAATTTTCAATCACCACCTCTCTCACTGCAGTAATTTTCTCCCTCGCCCTGTTTGTTCCTGCGTTCCTTCTAGACTCCGCGAGTGGTTAAACGCTGCCTTTGCCGATTCATGGAAAATAGTTGGCGTATTTTGCGCGGCCATTTCGAAGTCTGAACTCTCTCGCGCAAAACCGGTGAACGCGATTAAAACGAGCGCGTCGTTTTGTGAAACTTCAAGACGAGGAAATGAACTCGATTACGTACATCTGCTTCCGCGATATGCGTAGACAATCAGCAAGCATCGGTGAAGTTAAATTAAAACTAGATTGCAATTGACCGAAGATAATGCGCGCGCATATTATGCATCGGTGACCGTTACAAGAATTCTTTGTGTCCATTTAAAATGAGTACAAATGCAATGAAGTTGTAGTGCTGCCTTTTTAGTCATACCTTACGGAGAATGCATAAGGAGTAAATATGAAATGAAGAAGAACGGAAAGTGGTAAAACAAATTTGGTAATTCGCATATATTTAGTACAATCCCAGTTGCATTAGAGAAGCACGTAGGAGCTTTATAACGTTTCTAACTGCGTGATACAGTGCACAATGGTGAGTGAATCAAGACGCGTACATGGACGAACAAAGTAAGGTAAAATGGCGTTTATGGGTGTCTGTATTGGTCCTTTTTGTCCCTCATAATACATTGTCCTTCATCTGCCATTTATCGGTTATTTCTATCATCTATATTAAGTTATATATATCGCACTAACTTTTCATTCATTGCTACACGTCGAGGTGACTATACCCGCTTACTTGTGAAATCGCTCGAAGTAAAAGAATTCATAGCGTCAGTCGCGCGCTATAGAAGGAGTTGACGTGTTGCTAAGGTTCATTCATGTAACACACACTCAGCTTAAATAGTAAGGTTCTTTTTTCGTAATTTCCTTGGCTCAATACCAAAACCCCTTCCTCCATCTTTTTATGGATTTTCATATTTGTATATAACTTTCACCGAGCCTCAGTCTCCCGCTGGAATCTCATTACGGGGATGGGTAGACGCTTGCCTCATCGTCGGCCTGCCTGCATATAGCCATCACTATTAATTTATGAACTTCTCGTCGAGGACGGAGGCCTGTGCTATGCGATGCCTGGCTCTATGTAGCCCCTTTTTACGCATAGTTGCCACAGCTGTCCTTCTTGTATGCAATGTGATGTGACGACACGAGCATGCAATTAAGCGAATGATGATCGAGTCACTAGAATATTCGCAAGGGAAGCAAAATAGAACTTAGGAAAATGGCTGAGGCAGTAGCCCAACTTATGCTGTAGGAAATTTTCATTTCATTCTTTATATTAACAGAAGAAAAACATAGAACAGGAAATTGGCGTTGCAGCAAGGAAAGCTACATCAGAAATATGGCTGAACAAATATTGCGTAAGTCTCAACCCCTATATCTTGGTATGCAAGCTAATAGTCAGTAAAAAAGATTTGGCTATAACTTTACTGTGGCAATCGGTGTAGTACAAGTATACAGTAAATTTCTAATGATTTTACCGTGGATTTTAAGGTGGTGGAGATGTTTATGAAAACGTCTATAGTTTCAATCAATCAATCAATCAATCAATCAATTTATTCAGCTTCTTTGGATACAATGTAACATCTTTAGTAGTAAGTAATACATTCGGAGGTCCCATAGTTTCAGGAACTGACGGGGGACCTCCTAATACTAGAACATGTGTAAGTTGAATAACGTGGGCAGCATGAGAAAAAAAAAAAAAAATACATGTATAAAATTTACAGGAAAGCTAAAGGAGCTACATAAGAAGAGTAAAAGCAAGAAATGAACAAAAAAAAAAGACAACAAACAACAAAAAAAACTGGCATGGTATTTAAGTCTATGACTGTAATATACGCTGGAAAATAAAAACACAGTTATAAGGGAAATCTTCATGACAACAGGCGTCATGAATTCATCAAAACAAAGTGAACATAGTAAGTTTTAACACAACAGCAGCATATAAAATAATGAATACCAAACGCTATAAAAATTACGGCTACAAAACAAAAGCAAGATTAATTCATAGCGGTAATAATAGCAAATAATCAGCGAATGATAGCAAATATTCAGCAAATGATAGCAAAATATTCAGCAAAATGATAGCAAAATATTCAGCAAATGATAGCAAATATTCAGCGGTAATGGTAGCAAATCAGCATGCGCGAAAATAAAAGAAAAAAGAAATCGTATTAAGAAAAAGCTAAAAAAATGGCAGATCCCTGAGTTAGTGTGCCTGCCCACATAATTTGCCGAGACAGTATTTTTTGTGAAGGCTTTGAAATGTATGTACAGAGGATGCTGATTTAATTTCGTATGGTATCGAATTCCAAATGGATATGCCTGAAAAAAGGGCTGTTAGTTTCGCGTAATTTGTTCGAGCGGCGGGAAGAAGTAGATTGTCGTTTGAAGAGAACCTCGTAATGTTAGTGTTGACAAAAAATTCATTTGAGTAAGCCGGAATGGAGGTGCCACATCTCTTTAGCCGAAAAATAAATAGAGATAGTTTTTGTTTAAGTAGTTCTGAGAGTGGCAAAATATTTAGATTTTGGTATAGCGGTTTAGAGGGCGTAAAAACATTACTGAAGGTCATTAGTCGTATAGCTTGGTTTTGCAGGCGTTGAAGGGAATCGAGGTGACAAAAGTAAGTATTAGCCCAAGATGATACACAGTAAGACAGATGGCTATGAATGAAAGAGTGATAAAGTGAACGAATAATGGCCTTTCGAATAATTACGTGATTTAATGATTACGTGTATGCCAAAAGAAAATTTATGCATTAGTGAATGAACATGAATATTATATTTTAGGTGCTCATCTAATGTCACACCCAGAAACCTGGCGCTGTTAGTAACGGGTATTTCATTGTCCCCCATCGTGAGCACCACGGGTGGCACTTTTAATAATGGAGAATGAAATATTACAAATGTAGTTTTAGTGGGGTTAATGTGCAGGCAGTTACGACTGCCACCAATCACTTACATTTTTTAAGTCAACATTTAGATTTTGTAACAGTACGGCGATGCTTTTATGAGATGAATATATGGTTGTATCGTCCGCATATAACAAGCAGTCAGTATGGCGAAGTGTTAGGGGCAAATCGTTGATGAAGAGTAGAAAAAGCAGCGGGCCTAGAATAGATCCTTGAGGCACTCCTGTATAGTAACCTTGGGAGAGGAAACACTACCGTCGATTTGTACAACTTGCGACTGTTTTTTAGGTAATTCTTAATAAGGCTCAAGGCTGGTCCTGTAATGCCGTAAGATGCGAGCTTGTGAAAAAGAATGGAATGATTAATAGTGTCAAAGCTTTAGTAAGATCAACAAAGACTGCACCAAATAGTGAACCGTCATCGATGGCTAGTTTGATTTTGTCCGTGAAACTAATGAGCGCCAGTTCGGTTGAGAAACCTGGACGGAAACCAAACTGATGGGGAGAGAGCAAGTCGAATTTTTTGAAATATGACATGAGGCGTTTGTACAAAATCTTTTCGATTACTTTACTAAAAAAAGGAAGAATGCAAATAGGTCGGTAATTGTTAATGCATTCACGGTCACCTTTCTTGAAGACGGGAGTTATCTTGCCGTTTTTTAGGGAGGTTGGAAATGTGCCATCCTTGAACATTTTGTTGATGATGTTAGCAAGAACAGGTGAAACACAGTCGATTATCAGCTTAACTCGTGAAGGGTGAATGGAGTCTAAACCCGCCCGGTTGTTTTAACGATGATATGACAGAGCGAACTTCAGCGCTAGAAGTAGGATATAAGTAAAAAGATTGCGGACAGCGCGATAAGTGGGAAAGTGATGGCCGGTGTTGATTGTTTTCAGTGTTGGCAAAATGGTCGTAAAAGCATTGGCAATGTCAATTGGCTCAGTGAATGTGCTGGATGCAGTACTTATTTTCGTAACCGTGCATGGGAATCGGTTTTGTTCAGAAACTTTTTAATTAGCTGCCAGTTTCGTTTAGTATCAGTTCCATTAAGCAATATGCGCGTTTGAAAATAGTCACGTTTAGCACGTTTCAAAATTGCACCAAAGCGTATTCGAAATTTTTTATAGCGAATTTGTAGCACTGTGTTAAATGGTTGGTCCTTAAGCTTCTTATGCATTTTATCTTTTTTTGAAATTGAGTGCAATAATCCGTTGGTGATCCATGGGTTTCTTCGCTCTTTAAACCCCCAAGAAATAGGGACATGCGATGTGCTCTGTGTTATGCAGTTTGCTATTAGAGCAGAAAATGAGTCGTAGGCTTGCTCAGCAGATTCGTTTTGTGTGACATCAGACCAGTCTAGTTGGTTAATCAAGGAAACAAATGTTTCTGTGTTAAACACCGCTTTCATGACTTGTTTATGATTTGTGGCACGGGGCAAGAGAGCGGATTCTATTCTGAGAAAAACAGGATAATGGTCACTGAACTGATAGTCTATTACAGCCGCAGAGGCGCCGTTGTCAAACTGGACAAAATGTGGTCAATCAGTGTATTCGTGCCTGATGGATCGCACCTAGTAGGAGCTGTGATTAACGATGAGAAGCCAAAACTTTGAAAAACGCGAACATAATCCGAGCATGAATGACTGTAAAGGTCAAGTATGTTAATGTTAATGTCGCCGCATATGATGACGTTTTTGTTTTCAAAAACGAGAAGGTTTAGAAGGGATTCAAGTTGCGAGCAAAAATGAACAATAGATGAAGACGGAGAGCGGTAGATTGATGCAATGATGGTGTTTCTGCCGTTCAGTGAAAAAACCGTTTGGTCAAATTCAAGCCAGACCGATTCACAGTTTAGGTTAGTAGTAAAGAAAGATCGTGACGACGCCCTATATGACAATGACGAATCAATAAAGACCGCAGAACCACCACCACGGGCTGAATCGCGGTTGCAGTACTCAGAGGTATAGTTCGATATGCCTATAGATTACCATCGTTATTTGTTAACCATGTCTCAGAGAGGCATATGACTGAAAACGTGTGATTGATTGCTGTCAGGAAGTGTATGAGGTCATTATGATGCTTTTGAGGCTGCGGACATTGAAATGAATCAATGATAAAGCTGGGGTTTATTCTGAGAAATGTTTTAGTTTGCTGATAAGACAAAACAGAGGAATCCATGGTTGTTCCAGATATCTTAGAGGCAACTATCTACTGAAAGACAGATAGATGGCCTGCTTCACGTATACGAAAGACGCGGCTGTCATCATTTTTCTGGCCTTTATTACGCAGGAATCTGTCCATAGATGCTTCCAATTTTTCGCCTTTTTTAGTTCCAAAGCCTGAGCAAACAATCTCTTGTTTCTGGGGTTAGGTGATCGTTAACAAACACCGGTTTTTTCGTCTCTTTACGAAAGCCAATGACACCCGTCGTGATTCGTGCTTTCCGTGCTTTGGAAGCAAAGTCTGCTTTCTTTGTCCTGGAGCAAAATCTCGCTATAATGTTCGATCCATTTTTCGCCGGGACACGGTGGACGACATCGATGTCTGTCGGCTCAACGGGGCACCCAACTTTCACACAATTGCCTGCATTATAGCAAGGCAGTTTTCACCTTTCGTGTCAGGGATACCCTTTATCTCAACATTGTTTAAGCGTGAGTATTGCTCCAAGGCAGCAGACGATTACATAGTTGTTTACTCTCGTCCCTGAGCTCTTTTGTTTTCTTTGGACAATTCTTCATTCTGCTCTTAACGGACTCGTAGTAGAGTTGCAGCACTTGCAAGCTATTCTTTCATTTCTGCAAGGTCAGCACGAAGT